>BLBF01000020.1:38842077-38871952 GCA_015471245.1 Laticauda colubrina | reverse complement strand
TCTGTTTTCCACTTCTCCCTTGCAGCACAGTGCCCAGGATCCACTTTGATAGTGTGTGTGTGTGTGGGGGGGATTAATTTAATAACTGATTCACCTGAACCTATGTGAACTGGCTGAATCCCACCACTGGGGCAACAGCTTTAAAATGATAGCAAACTTTTAGGATTGTATAACTATATCTAAAAACTGTATGTGAATTATGCTGTTATGAATTCTTTCTTTGGAGGATTAAAAACAAGGGAATGGAAATGTATTAAAATACCCTGCTCAAAAAAATAAAGGGAACACAAAAATAAGACATCCTAGATCTGAATGAATGAAATATTCTTATTAAATACTTTGTTCATTACCTAGATGAATGTGCTGGCAACAAAATCACACAAAAATGATCAATGGAAATCAAATTTAGCAACCCATGGAAGTCTAGATTTGGAGTTACACTCAAAATTAAAGTGGAAAAAACACTACAGGCTGATCCAATTTGGATGTAATGTCCTTAAAACAAGTCAAAATGAGGCTGTTTTGTGTGTGTGGCCTCCGCATGCCTGTATGACCTTCCTACAATGCCTGGGCATGCTCCTGATGAGGTGGCGGATGGTCTCCTGAGCGATCTCCTCCCACACCTGGACTAAAGCATCCCCCAACTCCTGGACAGTCTGTGGTGCAACGTGGTGTTGGTGGATGGAGCGAGACATGATGTCCCAGATGTGCTCAATTGGATTCAGGTCTGGAGAATGGGTAGGCCAATCCAAAGCATCAATGCCTTCATTTTGCAGGAACTGCTGACACACTCCAGCCACATGAGGTCTAGCATTGTCTTGCATTAGGAGGAACCCAGGGCCAATTGCACCATCATATGGTCTCACAAGGGGTCTCAGGATTTCATCTTGATACCTAATGGCAGACATATAAAGAAGTTATTTTAGCGATTCTTTGGAGGGGGTGCTTTAAAATATGTACATTTTAAAATATACAGTTGATTATTTAATGGATATTAGAAGTATATAAAGAGAATGTTTTATTATGATTAAAGTAGGGGAATGGAAAATTATTAAATTAGATAGATTTTAGATTGTTTATTATACATCGGCTTAGAGAAAATTAAGGATAATAATGATGTATAATGTAAAATAAAATAGGTGGTTGGCTGAAAATGGAAATAATAGGGGATAAAGAATTGAAATTTTATGTGTGGATGGAATGATACTGATGTTGAATTAATGAATTGAAATATGAAATGGAAACTTATATAAAGATGAGTGAAATGGATAATGATATGAGATGATATTATATAAGATCGATGGAAATGAGAGTATGACTATGTACAAGTGTTATAATCCAGAATCATGTTGCTCACATGAAGAGATGTGTAAAAATAAAAAAAAATCTTTGTGGAAAAAAAATAAAATGATAGCAAACTTGAAAAACAGAAATAGAGCAAATTTAGGAAGCACCTTAGAAATGGGGAGTTTCAACCTCCCCCAGTCCACCAAGTTTCATTTTGTCTGCCAAAAGGGAAGCAAGTGAGAAATAGGGTGTTCATCAGAAATTTATTGAAAAATGACTTTTTGGCTTCAATCTATATTTAGCCTCCCTGATTATTGATTTTTATTTTTGGTGTTGCAGGATATTTGTGGTCTGATTGTTTCAGACTTTGACACTTCAATACTCTCTCAGGCATAAACTTCTAAGGCAGTTGTTTCCCAATCTTGCCAACTTTAAGATGTGTAGACTTCATCTCCCAGAATTCCCCAGTGAAACATTTCCCTCTGAGAATTTTGGGAGTTGAAGTTCTGTAATGGAACGTGGGAATGACTTTGGGTAAAGTGAGGAAGAAATCGTACCAATGAAACAATTAGACAAAAGTGGCAGAAACCCCCAGTGGTTTAATGATCTGAGAAAGAACTTTAGAAAGGATCTGCTCTAATGGATCAAACAGTTAAAAGTGATTATGGGAAATTTTTTATTTTCCCATTAGCAAGATTCTGTTGATGTAAATGTAGATAGTCCTGCAGATTTTACTCCGCTAGTCATTGCCCAGGGCATTTGCATGCTTTTGAACTGCTAGGTTGGCAGGAGCTAGGAAGGGGACAGAAGCTCACCCCGTTGCTTGGTGCTTGGGTCTCAAACCTAGTGTTCCATATTAACATACTCCAAATAGGCTATTCCTATTGGACAAGAATACCCGACGCTGATTGGTTACTTTTCTCGGTGCTGATTGGCCAATAATAGCAAGCCTATTATTAGCCAATTCAAGCAGCGGGAAAAACAAGTAGCCATCATATAGAGCAGCTTCTCTATATAAAGAGCTGCCGCGGCTCCTGGTTAAGATGGACTTTCTGCACTAAATATAAAGAGCTGAAGTTACGCTGGTCTCCGAGTCTCATTCTTCTGCAAACACAACACTGATGACAAAGGTGGGATCCTGAGAGAGGAGACCAGTCGGGCACGTGGCATCAAGAACCAAGCAGATGAAATGGCTGGAACCAACTCACCACCTGCACCATTCAACCCAGCAACAGAGGACTGGGAATCCTACATCGATAGATTCCTCATGTTCCTGGAGAGTAACGATCTACAAGGAATCTCGGACAACCGAAAAAGAGCTGTGTCCTCACGCACTGTGGGCCCACAGTGTTCAAGATGGCCAAGGCACTAGCGAAACCAGATGATGTAAAGCAGATGGCCTGGCCAGATCTAGAGAAGCTGCTGAAGGCTCACTACGCACCAACTTATCAGGAGACACTAGTTTTACAAATGAGACAGAGAGAAGGTGAGAGCATCACAGATTTTGCAGTAGCTCCCAGGGATATTGGAGGAGCATGCAAATTCCTAAACATGGACGAAGCCATGAGGGATCACGTGGTCCTCTGACTAAGAGATCTTACCCTACAAAGCTGGCTGCTAAGCGGGCCAAAGATTACTGTTACCGAGGCTATTGCTGAAGCCACGGCAGCAGAAGCAACCCAAAAATCAGCGACAAAGATGCAGCACATGAATGCCAACTCACCCAAGACACCGACCGAAACAAATCAGAGCACCGAGAAGAAGACAGAAAGCGCACACAAAACCACCGCACACTACGCAGACACTGGATCATCCAGAATTGACGATGACAACAAAGAGGAGATCCACAGACTCCAGGCTGAGTGAGAGCAGCGACTGAAAAATGGTCGTAAGTTGGGGTTTCAGTGTGCCGGGTGCGGAGGAGACCACCCCCATTCTGAGTGCCGGTTCTTAGATGCCGTGTGCCGGTACTGCGAGAGGTGGGGTCACATCGCACGAGTATACCGAAACCAGGAAAGCTACAGCCCCAGACATAGGGACAACACACCAACAAGAAATAAAGAAAGGCCAATATGGAGCTGCGAGAGTCGTGAAAGCAAAGGAAAGCAGCTAAACAAGAACTATAGGAAAGAGGAAACTCATCAAACCATTACCATAGGTCACTCTAACGCAACTAATGGCCGAAAGGTACATGTGGCAGTCTGGATCGAGGGCCAAGAATGTGAGATGGAAGTCGATTCCAGATCGTACCTATTGATGATATCATGGGATACCATCAAAAGACTAGTACCGCATATTGGCAGAGCTGAACTAGAACACCAATCACTAATTTTAAAAGACTACCAAGGAAACAGAATACCGGTAGTCAGACTTGGACACTTCCAGATAGGTTTCAAAGAACACCAAAAGATATTGCCTCTAACCATCGTAGACCGAAACTGACCAAGCCTACTGGGACTCAAGCGGTTCGAACCTCTAGGAATCGGAGTAACTGGCATTAACCACATCGCCGACGCAGACTAGGAGGAGAACCTGATGAGAGAGTTCCAGGACGTCTTTGATGGAAAGTTAGGCAAGTACTGAGGGTCCCCTATTTCATTCAATTTAGACCCAACAATTGTTAAAAGTGAGGCGAGTCCCCTTCGCACTAAACCCAAAATTGATGAAGAATTAAATAAACTAAAAGCACTAGGCATTTTGGAACCAATTGACCACGCCAAATGGGAGACCCCAATCGTGACCCCAGTTAAGCCGGATGGGTCCATGAGAATCTGTGGGGATTACAAGGCTATCCTGAACTATGCGCTACAACAAAGTGCATATCCTGTCCCGGTAGTACAACATCTACTACACTCATTGGGGAGAGGCAAGGTCTTTGCAAAGCTCGACCTTGCCCAAGCCTACCAACAATTGCCAGTAGACCCTGAAACAGCAGAGGCACAAATGATCGTGACTCATAGAGGAGTCTTCAAATGCAAAAGGCTACAATTTGGAGTCAGCGTAGCCCCTGGGGTGTTCCAAAGCCTAATGGAGCGATTATTATAAGGGATAAAAGGAGTAGTCCCATATTTTGATGACATGCTAGTCTCAGCTAATGACGAGAGACAACTAGAAGCCCGTCTCAGAGTGGTTTTACAAAGGTTCCAAAAAGCGGGACTCAAGATAAAAAAAGAAAAGTGTAAATTGGCCACATTGAAAGTTGAATTCCTAGGGTACCAAATTGATCAAGAGGGCATCCACCCCACAGAAAAAAAAATTAAGGCAATCAAAGAAGCGCCTGGACCTAAAAACAAAGTAGAGCTACAAGCATTCTTGGGACTTATAAATTTTTACCACGTTTTTCTGCCACAGAAGGCAACAACGGCAGAATCACTACATAGACTATTAGACAAATCAGCCATCTGGACCTGGGGATGACGTGAAGAGACAGCGTTCCAGCGGATAAAAGACCTCATCACCTCTGACTCGGTATTGATGCAATACAGCAAGACATTACCATTAACAATCACCTGCGACGCATCACCATTTGGCGTCGGAGCCATACTTAGCCATATCCTGCCTGATGGGAGAGAAGCCCCCATTGCCTTTTACTCAAAGACTCTTTCAAAAACTGAACAGAACTATAGCCAATTGGACAGAGAGGCATTAGTGGCAATATCCAGCAGAAAACGGTTCCAAGAATACCTTTACGGTAGGACTTGTACCCTGGTTACTGATCACAAACCCCTATTGGGAATACTAGCGGGAAACAGAGCCACCCCAAATATACTATCACCGAGAATGACAAGGTGGTCCGAGTTCCTGGCAGCCTATAACTATAGACTGATCCACCGACCCGGTAAAGACATTTCCCACGCCGATGCCTTGAGCCACACTCCCCTACCAGACATAGAGACTGACCCGGCACCAACCATTTCCACCCTACAAATTGAGACTCTGTCAAACCTACCAATAACCGCAGCTGACATTGCCAGAATGACCGCAAGAGACAAAACATTGTCACAAGTATTAAACTCAGTAGGAAAAGGGTGGCCAGAAAATGAGATAGACATTACTTTTAAACCTTTCAAGAATAGGCAAACTGAACTGTCATTGCTAAAAGGTTGCATCCTATGGGGTGATCGGGTAATAATACCAGAACCACTACAAGAACAGGTACTGTGCATGTTGCATGAAGGCCACTCGGGCATCGTGTGAATGAAATCCCTGGCCAGGAGCTACATATGGTGGCCAGGGATGGACAAAGACATTGGGAAATGGGTTGAAACCTGTGGGAAATGCCAAAACTCCTGGCCTGCACCCTCCTCTACACCTGTCCTAGACTGGGAAACACCAAGGGGCCCCTGGTCACGAATACATATAGACTTTGCGGGACCAACAAAAGGACATACATTTCTAATCGTAGTAGATGCTTACTCCAATTGGTTGGAAATAAGCCTCATGAACTCGGCTACCACAGAAGCGGTCATTAAACAACTGCGAAAACTATTCACCACACACGGGTTACCGGACATGCTCGTCTCAGATAACAGCCCACAGTTTACTGCATTACCATTTGAAAAATTCCTTGCTGAACATGGCATACGACATGCCTTGACAGCACCAGGCTGACCGGCGACGAACGGAAGGGCGGAACGCATGGTCCGGTATACCAAAGAAACTTTAGACAAATTAGACACAGGGGACATTCAGGAAAGAATTGAAAAAATGCTCACCATACAGCACATAACACCAAACTCCACGGCAAATAAAAGCCCAGCAGAATTACTAATGGGCAGAAAACTACGACCACAATTAGATAGATTACATCCAACATACGCCACCGAAAAACCAACCAACTCATCCAGCAAGTATTGCAAATTCGAACCAGGAAACTTAGTCTATGCAAAGAATCTCACCGGCCACCCATTGTGGGCACTGGCGAAGATAACACAAATAACAGGACCACAGTCCTATAGACTAGAAACTGACAATGGCCGAACCTGGCAGAGACACATTGACCAGTTACGGTCATGAATGCTAGAACGCACCACCAATACACCCAGACATGAAGAACAATAAACACACACACCAGCAACACCACAAATATTACACAAAAATATCACCAGACCAACCAGAGAGGGGGGAGACCCCTCAATAACAAATAAGGGGGGGAACTCTCTGGTAGAAAAAGAAAACCCTCCGGTAGAAAAAGAAACCCCACAAAACCAAAACATATACAATAAAAAACATTTGCAAATAAATGCAAGTAAAAACAACGACCTACTCGCAGAAGTCTTCAGTGAAGAACAGGAGGCACAAGAAGACCTGGATGCCTTGTCGGAAAGGAGCAGCCGAGCTGACTCTACCAGCCCGAGTAGGCCGGGCAGGAGAGGCATGGCTGACTCTACCTTCCAGGAGATTCAACAGAGAAGGACAGGAGAAAAAGCGATCCCGTCCGAACCCGCTGAAGACAACGACATAACTAAACTGCGCAGGTCAACTAGGCAACCTAGAAGCCTTGCCTACTTACGTGACTATGTACGGTAGGACCATACCAAGACGGGAGGGGAGTTCCATATTAACATACTCCAAATAGGCTATTCCTATTGGGCAAGAATATCCGACGCTGATTGATTACTTTTCTCGATGCTGATTGGCCAATAATAGCCTATTATTGGCCAATTATAAATAAAATTATAATAAAAGCCTATTATTGACCAATTCAAGCAGCGGGAAAAACAAGTAGCTGTCATTGGACACTAGCCGCAAGCAGCTTCTCTATATAAAGAGCTGTCGCGGCTCCCGGTTAAGACGGACTTTCTGCACTAAATAAAAAGAGCTGAAGTTATGCTGGTCTCCGAGTCTCATTCTTCCGTGAACACAACACCTGGGCTGCAGGCTTTCTAATCAACAAGCCCAGTGTCTTAACTGCTGAGCCAGCACCCCGCCCCTCTGTTGATGTAGCTTACTACTACATCTAACTCATCTAGTTGTATTTCCTGGTTTATCCAGGATGGCTGACAAGTTCACATACCTATAAGTTGTCAAGCTTGAAAAACACTGCTAAGGGAGGCAACATAGCAAAGCTTTATGACCTATTAAGTTTCTTATAGGGGTCCTTGGTGCTCTCTGAGCTTGCTTGTTTTCTTGCAGACGTTTCATTATCCAAACTAGATAACATCATCAGTGCTAATAAGGAGCGCTGTTGGCATTCAGTGTCTTGCCTGTCTCTGCGGCTGGAGGCAGTCTGAAAGATTCTTAGTTTAAGCTGTTTGCTGATGGTTCTTTGGCGGTTTCTTGATTGGGGTACTGCTTGCTTTATTGTTGGTCTGAAGTTAACCATGGAGTTAATCTATGCTGATCTGAGTGCTGATTACTGGTGGAGAGGTACTGGAGTCTTTTCAACTTTTGGGCTGGTTGATTGTCTCTTTTGTCGGGTCTATAGATGTTATTAATATCTATGTGTCTATTGATGGCTGATTTGTCAGAGTGCCAAGCTTCTAGAAATTCCCTGGCATTTTTGGACTTGGCCAGGTCTAGGACTGTCATATTTTCCCAATTGAAACTATGATTAAATCTGTCTATATGTTGTGAAATTAAATAATTTTCTCATAGCTTTGCTAAGTTGGTTCAAAAGTCTGCAGTTCTTCCCAATACGTGGTATGCAGTGCACTGATGACATGACCAAGTTCGATAATGAAATGTTTGCAAGAATACCACCAGGTTCAGAAAGCACCAAGGCCTAACAATTCAACCCTAAGTGACAAATATTCTCTTTTATTGACATTACATGTGTACATAATCTCCATTTTACAATATAATAAATAATAAAATTGTTAGGTAGATATGTCTGGAAGAATGCTGTTGAGAGGATTCTGAGAGTCGAAGTAGATACATCTTCTTGGTGCCAAGGATGAGGAACAATGATCTGTTGACTTCCCAATGATTAAGATAATGACTTCCTTCAGCTGAGCTCCTATTCTGATGATACATCAGCACTCCCGTGTACTTTTATTGGCAAGAGTACAGCAATGGTTTGTCATTGTCTTTTTCCAGTATATTTTTTTCCAGTTTCCCAATCTTGACTACACTTCTGAAAATTCCTAGTCAGATAGTTTCTGAGATCAGCCCATATTATTTTCAATAGACAGAGTAACAATGGAAAGTGGATGAAGCTTTGTCTGGTACATGAATACGACTGGGGTTTTCTATTTACTCTGGGGCTTTTTTTTTTTGAAAGATTTTTCTTTTTAAAACAGGTTAGCCCTTTTTTTAAGATTAATATTACAGCTTTTCTGCCTTTCCTTGCCTCAGAATAGTAAAAAAAGATTTGGGCAATGTTCAGAAAACATTCTGGAGCCACAAAATGAAATCTGGACACCACTTTTGAGCTGGAGTCTCAATAGCCCACCTTTGAACTAAATGATAATTCTAGTACAAGGATTATTACAAAACACGGTCAATATACTGAATGGAAGTGCTAAAATTCCTGTGTAAAAGATAATATGGAAACTAAACTACACTTGCAAGTCATATGACATAACAGTCATATAGCATACAATTCATTTTCCCTATTTACTCAATCCAGTTGTCTATTCCCACAGAGCCATGTTTATTTTTAATAAGGTGCCATTCATTCTGCTTTATCCTATTTACCTAAAATCATTGAGCACTTTCAACACAGCCCAGACCAGATGTTGTCACCACATTCCTGTCTCGGGGAGTGGTCCTACCTTGTTAAAAAAATGAAATGATTTCCTGGTGTCTGATAGACATCTCTTTGACTTGTGTCCTTAGGACACTAGTTTGCAGGACATAAAGCTAGATTCAGTGATCATTCAGAGCAGTTCCCCTTTTAATTTTTTTTAAAGCCTCAATTCACAAGGTAAATGTTACTTTAAGGCAAGGCTGTTCAGTTGCAAATGGAAGGCACTGACAGCCACACTTAGCATTTCAACACCTCTCCCCCAAGAAGAGGGTTAGGCCAGGGCAAAAACTAAGCTTTTTTCATTATGTTTAAATTTAAGTATAATTTAGTCATATCCTTGTGATTACTCTCCAGTCATGTATTTAATGATTAACTGCTTCTGTCATGTTAAATATTACAGCTGGACACTAGTTCTTTGGTGTGTGTACGCAGGTTTATTGGGGTTCTCGAATTGTCCACCCTGATTGTCTGAAAACAAGCCTGTTTTTGGAAACATAAATTAAACTAGAAGAGCAAATTGATATTTTCAGCATTTACATATTTTCAATGCTGCCATATTAGCTAATTCACCACAAAGCTACTTGCACCAAATGAAGGCATGGGAATTTCCCCCCTGCTGGCTGAACCAAGCTTATGGGGCTTCCACATTCAACCTCCAGCTCCTCTTTTCTTTCTGATCTCCAGGTGACCTAACGTTTCTCCAATATATGTGAGGCTTAAAAATAACTTCCATTAATATTAATGGAGGCTATTTGAAAGCCTAATGGCCCTGTGGAGTGCAATGGGTTGTTACCATACATATATGTTTCAATATGTGTGAACAGGATGTGTGTTCACAATATGTGTGAACAGGATGTGTGGATAAGGCCTCAGATGTCACAGTGAGATAGATTGCCATTTATGCTCTATAAAAGTCTTGTTGCTTGCCTGCTATCAATTTAATACAAAAGAGCTTATTTTCCACCCACAATTTACCTACAAACAGAACATTAATATAAAGTGCTACTATTTGCCTTAGCACACAGAACATAAAATTATAGGATTGGAGGGGACCTTGGAAGTCTTCTACTACAACCCTACACTTAAGCAGGAGATGCGATACCATTCTGAACAAATGGTTGTCCAATCTCTTCTTGGAAACCTCCAGTGATAGAATACCCACAATTTCTGGAGGCAAGTTGTTCCACTGATTAATTGTTCCCACTGACAGGAAATTCTCTTTAGTTCTGGATTGTATCTCTTTAATAATATTCCATTCTGCCATCCATCCTGCCCTCCCCTCATGTACTTTGGATAATCGGTCTTTTTTTTTGGTAGACTAACCCTAACCCTAGGATTGCATTGGCTGTTTTGGCAGCTGAAGCACACTGCTGGCTCATACTTCAGTGGTTGTCTACTAGGTAGGACACCTAAATGCTTCTCACAGTTACTATTGTTGATCCAGGTACCACCTATTCTATAGCTGTGCATTTGTTTTTTTTTCTTGCCTAAATGTAGCATCTTACTTTACTCGCCATTCAATTGCATTTTCTTGAATAGAATCCAATGTTCAAGTCAAGATCCTTCTGAATCTTGAGTTTATCTTCCCAAATGTTAGCTATTCCCACTAGCTTAGTAGATTAATAGAATGCTATTAATAAAATAAAAAAAATATTTTATTGCTAAATAGCATTGATATTAATAACAGTATTACTAAAATAACAATTAATAATATTAATAAAATATAAAAGTAATAACATTAATAGATTAAGCATGCTATATTGCCCTTGCTATAGAATAATGTGCCCAAATAGTTTCCAGATTGTGTTCCTAATTATATTACATTGTTGTACAAAGGAAGAATTGCCAGTGTTTGTCATTATCTTAATACTGGGCTGTATTAAATATCACCACACTTCTGTGATCAATTGCTAGCATTTTTCCTCTTATGATAATAACAGTACATGAATCTAGCAGCATTGCCCTAATCTCACTGTTGTCTATTAGCGACTGACCATTTACCATACTATCATGACTAAGATCTAATAACAAGGAAGCTAACAAGGTGAATTTTTAGCCTTTTGTTTTCAACAGGATATCTCTTAACACATGCTGGTTTAGCACTACATTAACTGTTGCATCTTCTCTCAAAAACATTGTTTTAGAAATTTGAAGTTTGAAGAAGCCACATAAAGAGAGAAAATTCTACGCTAGTTCCTAACCCTCCTGATAGGAGTAATTGCTAAACCAGTTTAAGACCATATAGTACAGAATGTGTCAAATGAAGGGACAGTTAGTTTAAAGGATGAAAAGTTCTGTTCAATTGGACTGTTTTACTCTTTTACAGGCCCCAGTTTGGTTCTTAGTTCAATACAACAAATCTCAGTCATGGCTCTTTGACTTTTTTGGGAAGTTTTTTTCTCAATAGAGCTACATCTATCATCAGGCAAAATGTGTCCCATAAAGCAGTATGATGGTTTATAACAGTGGTGTCAAACTCAAGGCCCACGAGGTGCTTAGATCTGGCATGTGGGGCCACTCTGGAAACAGTGAAGGACCAGCCCTTAGTGCCTCCTCTACCAATGAAAATGGGCTCACGATCTCTGTTTTCGGCGGATGGCCTCCTGAAGCCCTCCTCAAGCAAAAACAGAGATTTGGAGGGCCACATTTCAGTTTTCGCTGGTGGAGGGTTGCAGGAGGCTGTCCCAGCCGGAAACAGAGATTGGAAGCCCACCGTTTTCACTGGCAGAGTGCTCAGGCCACTATAAATGCCCCTGACATGAGTGATGCCAAGCTGGCCATGCCCCCCCCCAAGGTCAAACACAACCCTGATGCGGCCCTCAATGAAATCAACACCCCTGGTCTATAAAGTGGTGCCATAGGTCACTACTATGAAGTGAGTGCGCCACTTTATATAGCAACTATTGAAGAACAGCAGAATAAACAACCACAACAATTTGCAGCAACTGCAAAATGAAACTGTGAAGCATGAGACATTGATAGTCCTTGTTTACAATTGGACCAATAATTCTCCACTGACTTTGCTTATCAGAAGCCGGTGGTGAAGGTCACAAATGGAAATCATGTGACTTCAGGATGCTGTGACCATTGTAACTGTGAGCTAGTTGCCTAAGACGTGATCATGGTCATTGCATGACTATGAGAACCAATCATAAGCCTCATTCAGTGCGGTCATAACTTTGAATGGACTTGAATGAGTAGTTGTGAAAGGAGAATTCCCTGTAATTTTTGGCATGAAAATAGGATTATCAAATACATTAGAGAAGTAGGGTGATTTTTCACTAATAACTTTTGGTGGGTGTACCTTTTTTCTTTCCTACAAGCTTCAGACTCTTTAAGGGCATTTTAAATCTTATCTATGCATCCTCATTGAAGGCCATCTATGCCTTTCTCATTCTTAAGTCTAACTGATTTGCTCCTGCAAAGTACACATTTTAAATGTGTTTATGAAGCTGGTATTTTTCTTCCCATTATTTATATAGCGATCAAGCAAACTTCAGATGGTTCAATTCACATGTACAGTATTGAGAAACTATTATTTCCAAGTAGGTGAAAACTATTAGTGTCAAGTTTCCTTCCTTTCTCCTTATCTTTTATGCTTACAAGCCAAGCAATCAAAGCTCTTACCCTCCAATTTAAACAAATGATAACAACAATAATGACTAATAAATATAGATCATTGCACAGTCAGCCAGATGTTCAGACTGGGTTTAACATTTTTGTCAACTTATTGAGGACCTGGGATAGGCAAATCAAGATGTTTGATGATGTTAGAGATATCGTCACAGGATGGAAGTTGTTCCAAGTAAAGCTGCCTTCTGCAATTGACTGATGGCAAATTTGTCAATGTCTATGGTGTTCAAGTGGTGCTTCAGTTGTTTTGGGATTCTACCCAAGGTGCCTATTACCCTTGCTTGCCTTAATGGTGTTGTTGTTGTTATTGTTATTGTAGCTGTGTTTATCCAGAGAGGAAAACAAAAACCTGTAGAGTTTCCAGAAATCATCACCACGGAAGATGGGAAGAAAAATTCAAACATTAGGCTAGATCAGGGGTGTCAAACTCAATGCCTGCGGGGTGCTTAAATCTGTTCTGTGGGGGTGCCTGGAAATAGCAAAGGACCGGCCCACGGTGCCCCTAGCAGCTAAAATTGGGCATGGGGGGGTGCGTGCAGCCTCCCTGCATCCCGTTTTTGGCCTGGATGGCCTTCTGCAACACTCTGTCCCCCTCCCCCCCCATGCCCTGTTTTGGCCAGCAGGGTGCTGCAGGAGGCATCCTTCCTGTCTCCCCCCGCACCAGCCAGCCCACAGAGGAGAACTACCATGCTGATCCGGCCTTCGAAGAAACCCAGTCTGAAACCCTTGGGCTAGATGTTTCAGTCAGGAAGTTGCAATTCAAAGCCATTCTCACAACAGAAATTGTAGACTATAAGCAACAGTGAGTTACAAGTGTCAAATAATATCTGTATGGAGGAACATCGAAACCAATCCCTTTTCACATCTGCTCTTGAAAGATGGCTCATTAGTTACCACTCTGTTTGCTTCTATGAGGCTCCTATTCTGGCCGCTGTTCATAGTGATATTTTTTGATCCATGAAAATTCAGCAAGGCTGCATGTTAGTAGGAGCTGCAGCTAGTTCAGAAATTTCATGTACAAAAGACAGGGAGGGAGGGTCGCAATAGTGCATTTTGAACAGAAAGCAAAACAAAAACATCTGAATATAAGCAAGCTTGATAGTATTAAAAATGCAGGAGATTGAGAATTAGCAAACTAAAAGCCTTTAACTGACATTAACAAATCTCAAGGAATGAGTAAAGCAGATTTCAGTGAATACATGGTCTGGTCTGAATCTTGCCACAGAGAAGACTGAGATAGTCATGTAAATGAGGAGATTAATTCTTTACACAGTATGAAAAGGCATTGCATACAACTTGGATGAATAGCCAAAAAAACTATGTCTAAGCCTGCAGTTATTTTAAACCCTAAGGGAAGATTAGTTGTTTTTTTTTTTTTAAAAAAAGCTGACTAGTGCTGTGTTTCTGGTTAAGCGAGTCTAGGTTCATGGCAATATCTTTTTGAATTTCTCCCCAGCTTTGTCTTAAGATCATAGGAAGAGGCTGCTGGATTTGACAGCTAGTCAAACAAACCTGCTGATAATCCTGGGAAACCTGCAAGCAGAAGAGGTTAACAGCTGCCTCTCTCATGGCTCTCCTACTAATAGTATTTAGGGCTACATTTTCTAGCAATGTGAAGTTTCTCTATACCCGGCATTACTTGTGGCGACTGATAAACCTTATCCTCCATGAATTTGGTTAATCCTCTTATGAAGACATCTAAGCAAACAGCCTTCTCCACATCTTCTGGTGGGAGAGTCTATGGATTAGTTATGCACCAACTGTGGGGAATAGGTGTTTTCTTTTGTTTTTGTGTTGTAATCTTTCTGCCAATCAGACTCATGGGATGCTCTAGAGATCTATCAGCATTCCACAATTGGGGCTTTGCCAGATATATTGGATTTCAGCTCAGATAAGTCCTAACTGGAGACATTATGCAAAGACCTTAGGTAGTTCTCTGGAGAAGGCTCTGATTCAGCAAGCGCTAGAACAGGGCCCCTGTCAAACTCATGTCTTTCATGACAGCATCACGTGACGTACTGGGACTTTCCCCCACTTTGCTAAACTGGGCGTGGGCATGGCCAATTCATGACGCATCCAGCCCACAGGCCGGGAGTTTGACAGCCCTGCGCTAGAAGAAAAGAGAGGAAGATCAGAAACATAGATGGACTCAGTTACAATGGCAATGAGTAGACTGGTGGAAGACCTCAAGGACTAGGTTAGGGGCACATTGTCAAGGAGAAAATCTGTTTGCGTGGGCATTAAAAGTCAACATCTACTTGGTGGAACCTTATCAAACTAATCAAATCCAAGCTAGTTCAAGCAATGGCCCTAGTGCAATGGGACATCTAATACAATTGGAAGGTGCTATGATAGGATGTTTCAGGGCTTTATTTTAGGAGGGGGTCATCTGAACTTCCACTGCTTCCAAATGTTTTCTCCTACTGTTTTGACCCAAACCTGGTTCCAAGAGAGCAAACACAAGACAAAGATATTGCAGTACAACCTTTTTATGTTTCAACTAAGAATCCTGTTTCTTCACAGATAACAGGCTGCTTCCAACTAATTAGCTCCAACAAGAAAGAGCCTTGCCAAATTTTTTCAAGTCTGCCAAGAAACAACAGATAAGAAATAGTTTACAAGAGTCTTCAAATACCAACTGTAATGTCCACGAGGCTGAGGTCAAAACGTCTTTGCCTTCTGCAAAGTATGTTCGTTCACAGCTGGCTTTTATCTTCTTGAAGGAGGGGCCATTTCCTTGCAGCCTTACTCCCGAGTTGTCCATGCTGTTGTAACTGCTCTTTCCTCCGAGCAACCCTGCACGCACACGCACTTAGCACAGGCGCCCCGGGAACCTCCTCATCACTGCTCCCACAATCTCTGAAGGCAGCAGTCCACTCCCTAATGCTCCTGGCCCCTCATCTGAGTCCTCGTTCTCCTCAGCCGTCTGCACCTGCTGCCAGCTAACCACAACACCTACTTCTTTTAATGATTTCCCTGAATTTGCCTATAGCAGGCCAAGTGAAGATTGATATAATATGACACAAGTAGTCCCCAATTTACAATAACAACTGAGTCCAAATTTCTTTTGCTAAGTGAGACATTTGTTAATGAGCTTGGCTCCATTTTATGATCTTTCTTGCCACGGTTCGTAAGTGAATCACTGCAGTTGTTGAGTTAGTGACACAGTTGTTAAGTGAATCTGGCTTCCCCATTAATTCTGTCAGAATGTTGCAAAAGGTGATCACATGTCCCTGGGACACAGTAACTATCATAAGTATGAGTCAATTGCCAAGCATCTGAAGTTTGATCACATGACTATCAGGATGCTGTAATAGTTTTTAAGTGTGAAAAACAGTGATAAGTTACTTTTTTCAGAGATGCTGGAACTTCAAACAATCATTAAATGAACTGTTGTAAGTCAAAAACTACCTATACAAAAGTATAAAAATATTTTCCCTGTCAATCCTACACGTTATATGACATATTTTTATAAGTCTTGATTATCTTCCCCTGTGTTTTTCATCATCCCTTAACTGAAGATCTCCATGTGCAAAACCTTATCTTGCTACATTGGACTAAACCATGGTCATTTTTATTTCCCATTTTCTAGTTCTATGCAATATATTTAAAAGTATCCCCAATCTATCTTTGTTAAGGGCATTATGATATTGGCAAATTGCTTTTTCACCCATGAATACAGCATCTTTTCTGCCTGTCTTCTACCATTTCTTTAGCGATTTCTAACACTCGTCCTATTTACCATGTTGCAGCATCTAAACGTTTAAGTAATTAAAGGCAAGCAGCAGTAGCTGAGCATTTTTGTTCCATTCCATTTGCTCTCATTCTCTACCTATTTATTGTTCATTTGGGTAAGAACCACTGAACAGTGATGCTAGAAATGAAGTTCTTCCCTAGATTTAACAAAATGGACCTCCGCATAGAATAGATCAAAGCAGAGTGCAATCCATCTTAAGGTAACAACTTTTCAATGCAAAAAAATTAGGGCAGCCTTATCCAATACGGAATCCCTATGCTTTTATTTCTATAATTCCCATCAAGCTACACACCATAGGTAATCCTTGATCTTAGACCACCACTGAGTCCAAAATTTCTGCTGCTAAGCAAAACAATTGATAAGTGAGTTTGCCCCATTTTACACCCTTTATTGCCTTAGTGATTATAAGCGCATCACTGCAATTGCTAAATTAGTAACATGCTTGTTAAGTAAATCTGGCTTCCCCATTTACTTGGATGGCCAGAAGGTCGCAAAAGAGGATCACATGACCCAGAGACACTACAAGCGTTATAAATACATGCCAGTTGCACAGTATTTGAATTTTGATCGGGTGACCATGAGCATGCTACAACGATCGTAAATGTGAAAAACGGTCCTAAGTTGCTTTTTTTTCAGTGCCGTTGTAACTTTGAATGGTCTCTAAACAAATGGTAGTAAGTCAAGGGCTATCCATTGAAGAATCAACATATCGAAAAGGTTCCATTTCAGGAAGATAGGTTTAGGGCCAGGGGTGGGATTCAATTTTTTTAACAACTGGTTCTGTGGGTGTGGCTAGATGGGCATGAGTAGGTGGGTTTGACCATGTGACTGGTTGGGTGTGGCCTTTTTTGCAGCCCTCCCTGTTTTTTTGCTTCCTGGGCCTCAGGGAAGCCTCCTGGGGGGACGTTTTTCTTCCCAGAAGGCTTCCCTGTGGCCCAGGAAGGCAAAAAACTGAGTGAAGGGGGGGCACAGCACCCCCACCCCTACCTCCACCCCATCCCCCGCACACCCTTTTTTGCCTCCTGGGCCTCAGGGAAGCCTCCTGGGTGAAGCAGTAAGACAGCATGGGGGATCCTGGCACAGCTGATCATCAGAATATGCGCAATAAAGACTGACTGGGAAAGGAGGGGAGGGCGGGGGGGGGGGGCAGCCAGGGGCATGATTTGCTGGTTCTCTAAGCTGTGCAGAATCAACTGGTTTTATAGAACCAGTCCAAACTGGTAGAATCCCACCCATTTAAGGCCCAAGACAGGCTGTCGGAATTAATTTGGATCTAGCTGAATCAGATTGAATGTTCTCATTTTATAACGCTTAATTTTTAGTAAAGACCTGGATTCAAACATATTGAAGAATATGGGAAGCCAGAGCGTGCAGTCCTGCATTTTTGCCTGATTGGCAAAAGCTGCACTCACGCTATGATCATCATTGTTACATTTTTTATATTACATTAGACCCTAGTTCTGGAAGCTGGCTGCTGGAAGTGAGGTCTTATCACCTTTGTTAGGCTGACACATCTGCTTTTATGCTAATAAAAGCATAAAAGGAGCATAATGCACCTCAGTATGCAACATTTTAAAATGCTAGTATCTTGTCTTCTCCCTCAAAACATACATCATGTAAAAAGGCACCATGCTAAAAATGCACGTGCTTGCCTGTCATCTACTGGGTTTTCCATTATTTTTGCCTCAGGATTTCCTTGGACCGTTTACAATGTTTGCTGCAACTCCTGTTCTCTGGGAGACTTCCACACTTCAGCGGCAGAGGGAAATACTGACTGCCGATTGCTTTTAAATGAAGTCTTGCAAAGGAGTTGTTCCAGATAGTGTCTGGAGAGACTGAAATCTTTACCTGATTTCCTTAATGCCTGCAAATGTTCTGTCGCATTACCAGGGGCTGCTCTTTATTTAAGCAACCTGGCTCTTTCTCTGGCAAAGACACATGCAGGCAAGCTGGTGGGGGGTGGATTGGTAGGGATGTGTGATTTATTGTTTGGGGGAACTGCTCCCAAGAGGACTCCACGAATGATAGAAGCAATTCAGGATAAAATAGCCAGAACTTGGAATATCCTCCCTATGTACAGTCTGAGTTCTCTCCTATTGGTAATGTGGAAAGAAAGCCATTTCTTATTCACAGTTAAAAGGTGATGATCCCTTTGTAAAGCTGATATAGAAAACACATTTGAAAGCTGCTTTCCAAATAAAATCTTGCACTTTTCCTTGTGGCCCTACTGGCTGTGTTTCCTACTTGCAGGTAGTTAGAATCCTTTTTTAAAAAAATTTTTAGTCAGAGCCTCAATTTGGCTCTGAGCTCTCCTTTAGCAGCGCAGACACAAGCAACCACGATACAATAAATAACATATTTGCTGAAAGTCATTTGGTGGTTGTTGGCTAAGTCTTCTGAGACCCTCTATTTTTTCAGAAGGAGAGAGAAAACACTGCCAGAAAGCAACACACCACAGCCCTTGAACCGAGTTTGCCCATTGTTGTTGTTGGGTCTTCTCCTGTGGCCTATTTGCTTCATGTTCTGAAAGGATGTTTAGAAGGGCAATTAATAAAGATGAAAAGTTAGCAGGCTTGAAGTAAAATCTGACTTCTGGAGGAGTGCTGCTATTGTCTGACTCTTACAATTCCTAAATAATTGTTCTGGAAGTGCTTGCCAACCAAGGAAGGATGAACAAAGTATGCAGCACTTAAAATGGTCTCCCATGTGATTCTTTGCAAAACTAGCATCTGATCAAGAGTTTCCAGCAAATCATTGCTGGCTGAGTTTTGATGCAGACCAGGAATTAAGCAAGCAGAAGCCTGCAAACCATGAAGACTCCTAAACCATATGGACCACTCCCTGTATATGTCTTGTTGAACATACTTGTCTCCTGCATGTAGTGGCTTTTTTAGTTGCTATGTTCAGAGATTAGTCAACCGGCTTGTCAAGTTGACGTCCTGAGAACATTATTATAAAAGATCTGTGGCTCATGGGTTGTGTTATAAGTGACTTGTTTAATTAGCACTTCAAGGCAGAGCATAGAACCCTGGAAGAGTACCCATTTTTTAAAAATGCTGGAAAAAAATTATCAAGGGCCAACCAACCTTTAGGCCAGACCAAATGCCAAATTATCTGTGACTCTAAAGATGTCTTATTGTGGTATATTCCTCCCTTTCATACCCCAATAGCAACTATAAATACAGCTGCATAATGAAAATTGGGGCTTCAGTAAGTGAGATGAGTGGTTAGGGCACCCTGCTAGAAACTAGGAGACTGAGAGTTCTAGTCCTGCTTTAGGTAGCTGGGTAATCTTGGGCCAATCATTCTGTTTCAATCCTCGGAAGGAGGTAATGGCAAGCCATTTCTGAGCTCTTGCCATGAAAACTGCAGAAAGAAAGAGAGTTTTTTTTCCCAAGTCACGCTTCATTATAAATCTTGTTGCAATGAAACTCCCCAAAAGTTGCGTTTTATCTGTTTAAAAAAATTGTGCTGCCATTTTTTTCCCTTATACAACTTGGCAAAATTCAGAGTTTTTGTTGTTGGAATACCGTGAGTGGCTATGCAAATTACAGGCAAACATTTTGCATTAAACCATAATATGGCATCTACCTGCCTTTATGTTGCCTGAACTTAGCCAATTAAATTTTAAATCATGGTTTATGGCTTTGTGTAATGTAAGAGCATACCAGCTGATCAGAAAATGCTTTGTGCTAGATTTTTATGTGAATTGCATGGTTATTTCAAGCCGTTTATTCTTGATATGTTTCTGGCAGAATTCTCTATGAAAGACTACTCTAAAACATGGTAAATAAGAAGGTCTGATATCTATCTCATTGGATAAAAACTGAACACAAATAATGCTAATTTGGAAAATTGAGCTGTAAATCCCCCTCCCCCATCTCAATCATATGCACAGTCAGAAATGAATCCTTTGAGTGCACTGATGTAAAAGAGCAGGTAGAGCAAAGGAGGTGGAGTTAAATATATCATCAGCTTAGAATTGTTATGTTCGCACAAATGATCTAAATCCAATCTTTCTTGAATTCGATTGACTCTTATTTGGGGTACCAATTTACTATTGAACTTTAGTTGACCAAATTCTTATGTATAGGCTTGAGCAATACATATTTTGATCTGCAACGTAACATATTTTCTGATCCTTTGTGCGTGACAACTGTAGATCTGCAAAAATCCCAATGCCCACCAGGTGGCACCCTTTTTTCCATTTAGCAACTTATGTGTTATGGAGACTATTCTGTCCTGGGAATAGAAGTACTCGAGACTGGTGTTCATCAAACAGCTCTTTATTATAAACCAACTCAGTGACTTCGTAACAGAACATTGCTGGAGCCGCGGCAGCCCTTTTTATAGTGGCTGCTCGCGGCTTGCAGCCTATGACAGCTCTTTAAGATTTCCCGCCATTAGGTGGGCCAATTGTAATGGTACTTTATTAACCAATCCTATTGCAGCCTGCTCAACCAATCCGATTAAAGTATTTAGAGTATTCTTATACACAACACCCCTCCCCTCTTGGTTTCGTCCAACGTGCGTAACGTAGTCACGCAGGTAGGTGGGGCTTTTGCGGGTCCTACTTGACCTGTGCAGTTCAGTCTCAGCGTAGTCTTCCATTGGTTCGGTCAGGATCACCTTTTCTCCGCGTCTTCTCCATGGAACCTCTTGGAAGGGTGAGTCAGCCTTGCCGCTCTTGCCTAGGTCTCTTGGGCTGGTTGAGTTGGCTCTGCCACTCCCTCCTGGTCTGTCCGGGTTGGTCGAGTTGGCCTGGCTGCCTCCTTCCTGGAAGGCCTCGCCTCGCTTCCCTGCTACAGGTCCTCCTCTCTGGAGGTCATCTTTGGGTAAGTGCTCTTTTTGTCTTACCAGGGGTTCTAATTTGGGTTTGTGTTGTGTCTTTTGTCGTGTTATTGGTGGTTCTTCTCTCCCTTTTTTATTATTTTGTGTTCCCCCCCACCTTCTTGGTTGTTTTTGGATTGTTTGTTGGGGGTGGTATTTGTGGCGGTGCTTCAGAGCTAGGCAGGTTAGTGTAGCATTCCAATGTCCTAGAGCAAAGCTGGTCGATGTGTCGTTTCCATGTTCTGCCGTTGTCTAGTTCAAGTCGGTATGACCGGGGCCCTGTAATTTGTGTAATTGTGACTGGAAGCCATACTGGGTCCCCGGTAAGATTTTTGGTGTAGACTAGGTCTCCAGTGGTAAAGGAGTGGTATTTACTTGAGGAATCAGGGGGGGTTTCAGAGGTGTAGGTGGGGTGTAATCTATCTAGGTAGGAACGCAATTTTCTGCCCATGAGGAGTTCTGCTGGGCTTTTGTTAGTGGTTGTGCTAGGGGTGATATGCTGAATTGTTAACAGTTTGTTTAGTCTATCTTGGATGTCCCCCGTGTCCAGTTTGTCTAGGGCTTCTTTAGTATAACGAACCATGTGTTCAGCTTGTCCATTTGAAATGGATGATCCGACGCTGTTAGGGCATGTCGGATGCCTTGTGCAGCTAGGTATTGCTCGAAAGCTAAAGCAGTAAACTGGGGCCCATTGTCAGATACTACTACATCTGGCAGTCCATGGGTAGTTTGTTCAATTGTTTTATGACTACTTCAGTAGTTGTGGACGCCATAAGAATAACCTCTAGCCAGTTTGAATAAGCATCAACAATTATCAAATATGTGTTCCCTTTCGTTGGCCCAGCAAAATCAATATGGAGTCTCGACCAGGGGCCTTTGGGAGTTTCCCATTCTAGGACTGGTGCAAGAGGGGGGGGGGTAAGCCTTGATTTCTGGCAGTCATGGCATGTTGCCACCCATTTTTCAATGTCTTTGTGCAGCCCTGGTCACCAGACGTAACTCCTGGCCAGGGCTTTCATTTTTACTATGCCCGGGTGTCCCTCATGCAACATGCACAATACTTCCCCCTGCAATTCATTGGGAATTACCACCCTGTCCCCCCACAGTATACAACCCTTTTCAAGGGACAGTTCAGTCTGCTGGTTGTGAAAAGGTTTAAAAGTCTCACCTCTATCCTCATCCAGCCAGCCCTTACCCACCCAATACAGAATCCAGGCTGTCAGCAGGTCTTTCCCGGTAGCTTTAGCGACGTCTGCTGCGGTTAGTGGCAGATTCGGCCATGTCTCAATCTGAAGAGTGGAGATGGTGGGAGCTGGGTCATCTTCCTTGTCGGGCAGAGGGGAACGGTTTAAGGCATCCGCATGGGTGATGGTTTTTCCTGGGCGATGTATGAGTATGTATGAGTGTATAATTGTATGCAGCGACGAATTCCAACCATCTCGTAATTCTTGGCGATAGGATGTTTGGGGTTGGTTTGTTCCTTGCCAGAATTCCTAGCAGGGGTTTATGGTCTGTGATTATAGAAAATGTCCTACCATATAGGTATTCGTGGAATCTCTTGATGCCTGCTTTGATGGCGAGGGCTTCTCGGTCAAGTTGGCTGTAGTTCCTTTCAGATTTTGATAGTGTTTTAGAATAGAAGGTGATTGGTGCTTCTCTGCCATCTGGTAGCTTGTGGCTCAGTATGACGCCAATTCCAAAAGGCGATGCATCACAGGTAACCGTCAGTGGCAGGGTGTTGCTGTACTGTATTAAAACGGTGTTGGATGTTAATAAGTCCTTAATGTTTTGGAATGCTGCTAGTTCTCGGTGGCCCCAATTCCAGACAGTTTTTTTTATCTAATAGCCGATGTAATGGCTCTGCTAAGGTTGCCTTTTGGGGCAGGAAGACATTGTAGAAGTTAATGAGACCTAAGAACACCTGTAAGTCTGTTTTGTTCTTAGGTCTGGGTGCGTCTTTAATTGCTTTTACTTTCTTTTCAGTGGGGTGTATCCCTTTCTCATCTATAAGGTAGCCTAAGAATTCGACTTGATTGGTGGCTAGTTGACATTTTTCTCTTTTGACTTTAAGCCCTGCTTCCCTGAATCTTTGCAAGACTTCTCTAAGTCTCTCTTCTAATTGATGTTTGTTTTTCACAGATACTAATACATCATCAAAATAGGGAACGACCCCTTTTAGTCCATTTAGAAGGCGCTCCATTAGGCTTTGAAAAACGCCTGGGGCAACACTAACGCCAAATTGAAGTCTGTTGCATTTGAATGCTCCTCTGTGCATGACTATAGTCAGTGCTTCTGCAGTTTCGGGGTCAACCGGCAGCTGTTGGTATGCTTGCGTGAGATCAAGTTTCACGAAAATTTTTCCTCCTACTAATGAATGCAACAGATGTTGAACTACTGGAACAGGGTACGCGCTTTGCTGGAGTGCATGATTGAGGGTGGCCTTAAAGTCACCACAGATGCGTACTGACCCATCTGGTTTGACAGGAGTTACGATGGGAGTTTCCCACCTGGCATGGTCGATTGGCTGTAACACCCCTTGTGCTATGAGTTTGTTCAGCTGCTCATCTATTTTCGTCTTTAAGGCAAAGGGAACGCGTCTGGCTTTGAGCCTGATGGTAGCTATTTTAGGGTCTAGGCTGAATGTTATAGGGGTCCCCTTCTACTTGCCTAGGGTCCCGTCGAATACGTCCCGGAACTCTTTCAGCAGGCTCTCCTCCCAATCAGTCTCAGCGACGCTGTTGATTCCTGTCACTCCGATTCCCAGGGGTGTGAACCATTCGATTCCCAGCAGGCTAGGGCAATCATGGTCAACGATTGTCAGAGCAACTACTTCAGCGTGGTTTTTGAATTCTATTAGGTAATGTCCAAGACCCACTACCGGGATTTGGCTTCCCTGGTAATCTTTAAGTATTAGTCTTTGCTGTTCCAGTTCTCTTCGCTTTATGTCTGGTATCAGATTTCTGATGGTGTTCCATGATACCATTGACAGGTATGATCTGGAGTCTACTTCCATTTCACAGGGCTTTCCTTCAATTTTTACATTTATTCAGACCTTTTTTGCGTTTGCTGCCCTGGCATTTCCTATGATTATTGTTTGGTGTATTTCTTCTTTGTCGTTCATTCACCGGCTTCTGTCCTCTCAGCTCCATCGGCTTCCGAATTGTCTATCTCTGTTTCGGGGGGGGGGGGGGGTGTGTTGCCGCGTCTCTTTGGACTTTAGCTGTTTTTGTTCCAGCAGACCCTTGCAATGTGCCCCCGTTTCTCACAAAATCTGCAAATGGCATCCAGGAATCTGCATTCGGAACGTGGGTGGTCCCCTCAGCATCCAGCACACTGGAATTCTCGCCTCCTTCCTCTTTTTTCCCACCATTTTCTTTCTGACTGAAGCCTATGTATGTCTTCATTGTCGTCATCGGTGTCGCTCGGGGAGTTGAGGTCTTCATGGTGGGCAGTTACAGTGGGTTGGTTTTGTGTTCCTTCCACCTTCTTCTCTCAAGCCTGGTTTTGTGGTTCTGGATTTGTTGAGTTTATTTGATGCATTGTGGCTGCGGATTTCTTGGCTGCTTCAGCGGCGGTGGCTTCTGCAATGGCCTCAGCCACTGTGATATTCGGTCTGTTTAGTAGCTTGCTTTGGAGTGTAGCGTCCTTCAATTCGAGGACCACGCGGTCTCTCATGGCTTCGTCTATGTTGGGAAACTCGCAGGCTCCTCCAATATCTCTTAGGACTGCTACGAAATCTCCGATGCTCTCATCTTCTCGTTGGTCTCGCTTATAGAATTCGTGTCTTTTAATAAGATTGGAGACCACAGGCGCATAATGGGCTCGTAGCATTCGGTTTAATTCTGGCCATGCCATTTGTTTTACATCCTGCAGTTTGGCTAATGCCTTGGTCATCTTGAAAACGGTAGGGCCACAATGTGTGAGGAATATGGCTCTCTTCCTCTGGTCAGTTATTCCTTGTAGCTCATTGCTTTCCAGGAACATTAGAAAGCGGTCAGTGTATGACTCCCAATCTTCTTCAGCTGGGTTGAATGGTGAGGGCGGCACATTGTTACCGGCCATTTTGGTTGCTTGGTTCTTAGCGCCATGTGCTTCGGTCTCGCTCTTTTAAGACAATCCCACCTTCGTCACCAGTGTTCTGTCCTGGGAATAGAAGTACTCAATGCCAGTGTTCATCAAGCAGCTTTTTATTATAAACCAACTCAGTGACTTCGTAACAGAACATTGCTGGAGCCGCGACAGCCCTTTTTATAGCGGCTGCTCGTGGCTTGCGGCCAATGACAGCTCTTTAAGATTTCCCGCTGTCAGGCGGGCCAATTGTAACGGTACTTTATTAACCAATCCTATTGCAGCCTGCTCAGCCAATCAGATTAAAGTATTTGGAGTATTCTAATTCTTATACACAACAGACCCAGATCCTATATCTGTGGGCTCCATAGTGTGGGCTTCTTGGCTAGTCAGTATGCATTCTTAATTGTGAGAGCAAAGCTGGGAATACAGATCTCCATCCCAGTTGACTCACAATTGCAAACCAAGTGGTAAAACTGGCTTTGTAAGACTTATCTGGAACAACCCTAGCAATTTTCCAACCTCACAGGGCATAATTACTAATGCAGATATCTGTTGAGGATCTTGACGCCACTTAACATTGTAAGTGCAGACCCAACAGCTCAGTCTGTTTCAGGTTTTTTTTTTTTTTTAATGCTGGTATCCCTAAGGGGAGTGAGAGTGCAGATATATAGATAATTTAGGATGGGCCTGTATTTGAATGTTTCTCACTTCTTTTGCTCAGGAAGAGTGGTTGCAAATGCACTGACATGCAGCTATTTGTCAAATGGAATGCTTTAGGCTTATATTCCACGGTCGTGTTGCAATTGTGACAGACTACTTTAGCACCAAACTTAAATAAATAGAGCTTGTACCAGTAAATGGAATTGCTTCTCATTTTCTGACTGGAAAAGGTAAAAAGACATGTCTTCTACAGGATTTTCCTTTCCTCAATTTATACTCCACCCCTTCTTGATGACATTTCCCCATAACTATTGACCTTCATTCTAAAGATGGTCATTTTTCTTTCCTTTTCTAAAAGGTAGTTGATACAACTTTGGGGTTTCCTCAAACATATGAATGTCCCGTTTCTCAGCATCTGATTTGCAAGTGCCTGGATGCTGC
Source organism: Laticauda colubrina (assembly GCA_015471245.1). NCBI lineage: Eukaryota > Metazoa > Chordata > Lepidosauria > Squamata > Elapidae > Laticauda > Laticauda colubrina. The sequence goes on along the minus strand of BLBF01000020.1, from coordinate 38,845,583 downwards.
CATCTGATTTCTGAATTATATGGATGTGAGAAGACTTTACGAGAAGACAACTGGTTCTTCCAAACAAGGCAACCTCTATGCCTTTATAGATCAGCAACACTTTCCCTCCTTAAACAAGAAACGTGTCTTTGGATGGGTGAGATCAAAACTCCTCCTTCTGGAAGCATTTCAGGGGTGGCTCCACATTTATATCCAAAGCACACCTCTGAATGAACAAGTTCTGCTTTCCAACCCACCTTCCTCTCTTGATGTGCTACATGATCAGTTGTGTGAACTGAATAGCCTTCTGCTACCTGAACGGGACATAAATTCTGGGTGTATTTTCACCTTCAGAATTTGTTAACCATCAGACTCTTGCTGAAACACCTGTGGGTGAAAATCCACACACTGGAAGAATCTCTAGGTTGTCAAAAGCTGGAGGACAGCTGAAACCTTAACAGTGCTACTGCTTAGTCCAGATCTTTCCTAGTTTACTAGTTTTGAAATCCCTGCTCCCTGCCAATTCTCCTTTTTGCTTCCTTTTTGAAGGAATGTGCAAATAATGACAAATGAAATGGCTCTTCGATTTATTTATTTATTTCATCAGCAGCTCACTCTGGACTTCACAGCTATCAGAATCTTAACGTGTGTATGTTCTGCATTATTTGTTCAAGGGATCAGTAAAGAGGAAAGCAAGCCTCAGTAATGCTACCCACTCCAGCTTCTGGTAACTTCCTGTTTACTAGAGCAGCTGCAGGGACGATTTTATGAACCTGGGGTGGGGGGTGGGAACCCAGTTATTTAATGGTAAGCACAATAACTTTTTTCTTTGCTATGCCCCTCAAGCTCTGTCCTAAACACTCCTTTGCTGGGTGAAAGATCCTATAAATGTTGTTTTCCTTCTCTTTAGAAAATGAAAGGTCCTTGAAGTTTTTGGCAGCGTGGAGCAAATGCTATGGCCTCTTTTGCCCTTTTTTTAAAAAATCAAGTAGTTAGAGGAAGAAACTAGCAATCTACATATGCATAATTAATTCATAAAGAGGAAAATTGGGAGGTTTCTTTTAAAAATAACAAAACTCTTGGCTTACAACCGGAGCGCCACAGGTATTGTGATCTTAGTATCTTGAGAGGCAGGCAATAAGTCACGACAACTTATTCACCTATTTTATAAAAGCCGAACAACCAGAGAGTATATTCCCAGGAACAAGCATGGTTAAGGCTCCACCAGATGTCATTTCCCTCGTTTTCTTTTTTTTCCTCTCCTTATACTTGTATTTTTCACTGAATTGTTCAACCAGTTGCCTTTTCCTCCCTTGTCGCACACATACATTTGCCTCTTAAATGCAATGGATCCTGGCACGTTGTGTTCAAAATTTGTCCAGTCATGTAATCTCTCTGAAAATCAGCAGAACGGGCAAAAAACCCAAAACAACCTTTTATTACTCCTTATTTTTGTTGCCTCGTTTTGAGCTCCTTTGGCTTCTTAGCCTCTTTATCCAAATTTATACTTCCTCGGCTTAAGCCTTCCCAGACTTTCTGACAGAATTAACCCTTCGCGCTAGTCAGGAAGGCAAGTTAGCTCTGAGGGACGCGCAGGTATGTGGGGGGGGGGGGGGGGCGAGGACGCGCCTCCTTTTTTTTCCCGCTTCACAGGAGAAAAGCGTTTGTGTGTGTGTTTGTGTGTGTGTGTACGAGAGAGAGAGGGGGGGTGGGTGGGTAAGGTGGGCTGAAGAGACGCAAGCCTGCTTCAAACTTGAATGCGGGCGCTGCGCTTTTCCGGAGAGGGGAGCCGCACATCTCGCGACTGCGGCTGCTATTCCTGCCGCAGCACACGCAGGGTTACAGAGACGTGTGTGGAGAAACGTCTCAGCAATTCTTGTGTGGAGCAGGGAAAAGGGAGGGGGAAGGCGGGGGAAGAGCAGGGGCATTTTGAAACTGCTGGCTGCCGTCTGCTGATTGGCCGAGGCGAGCGTCTCAGCGTTCCAGCCATGGAGCTCTCCTCCCTCCGCTCTGTCCATCCCGGAAGGAATTTCCTTTGCTGCTTGATCTATTGTTGTTGTCGGTGGTCTTTGCTGCGTGTTTTGGTCAGATCAAGTAACCATCGTATCAAAACTATTCCCGGAGGCTGCACAATTTTTATGCTAAGAAACCTTGTCCCTCTTCCCCGCACGCTTCTTAATGATGATTTCATACCATGCTTGGGTGGGTGGATGGGAAGAATACTCCCCCTCCCCTTTCCCAATGCAGAGATGGCTTTAATTAAAGGGTTCCGTGGATAATAGTTTTCTTCCTCTTTTGTAAAGTCGTCTCCCCCATCCCCCCCCCCAGTGCTTACAAGCAAAGCCCGTTTCCGCGTAAACCTTTATTTTTCACTTTCACGGGTGTCAATGATATGAATGAGATTGGGTTTTTTTTGGGGGGGGGCGGGGGGGGGAATCGTTTGGCGATACTTCTTTCCCCACCCCTCCCGTACTGCAAGTGGGGATTGTAGCGCAGAACACGCCGCCGCCGCCGCCCCCCCCCCCCCCCTCCACGCCCGGCCTCTCCGCCTCCCTTGATCTGCTGCAAACGTTTGAGTTATACACGGTCGCCTCCGTGGGGAAGAAACCATTCATTCACCTGGCGAGATTCAGCCCGCGCGCGCCCGCGCGTCCACACGCACACGCGCTCCCGCTTGAGGAGCCGCTCCGCCGCTTGCTATTTGTATCTTCTGCTGGAGCTAAAGGTTAAGGGTAGGAGAAGGCTGAGGAGAAAACCTTGGGAGAAAAAGACTCCCTGCAGATTTGGGGCCGAGATTCTGATCTTTTATATATTTATTTATGTGATGTGATAGGGGGAACGGTGCTACCGTGAAGAGGTGTGTGGCTTTGTGCCTGCTCTGTGTGTGTGTGTGTGCGTGTGTGCATATATATATATGTGTGTGTGTATACACACATACACACACACACATATATATATACATATACATATACATATACATACATACATATATATATATATATATATACACACACACATACATACATGCACACACACATATATATACATACATACATACATACATACATATATATATATATACATACATACATACATACATACATATATTTGTTTTCTTAGGTTTTCGCGGGTACTTACATGTGTGCTGAAGCCTGAGGATGGCAGATGAGATTCTGCTGAAACGTTGCTACAACTTTAACAGAACTACAATGACGTGGGATAATACCCGAAGGAAGCTAAACAGCACACATACATATATATATATATATATACACATATATAGTATATGTATATACTATTTTTATTTATAGTATATAGTATACAATATACAATATAGTATAGTATACACTATATACTATACTATGTATAGTATAGTATATACTATATTGTGTGTGTATATATATATATATGTGTGTGTGTGTGTGTGTGTGTATATGTATGTCATACATACACATATACATACACATATATATATACAATTATATATATATATATATATATATATATATATATATATATATATATAT
>BLBF01000020.1:38722355-38839855 GCA_015471245.1 Laticauda colubrina | reverse complement strand
TTTCCAATTATGTTCATGATTGTCCTCCCAACTTGCATATGTAGCAGTGATTCTCCTGTTGGATTCTGATCCCATCCTGAACTCTTCTAGCTGACTGCAGGACCCAATGTCTTCATACATTGTATTAGTGTTATCTAAATCTCCCTCTAGATGTGTTGGATTATGACTCATCTTGAGCCAGGATTTCCAGGGTTCCAGTTGAATGGAGATGAACGATGTCTTGTATTTTCCATTTTTGTCTCTACTGTTGAAGCTGTTGGCTTCAAAACCATTTCAAAGTCTGGGGTGCCCATCAGAAATTGTTCTTCTGTCAAAAAGTTTTTTACTTTTTAATTATTTAAATACATCTTTGCGAGAACAGTGTGGTTTCAGGTGTTTTACATTTTAAATCAATCATATCTATAATCACAAATACAACTTTCCAACATCACTTCATTATCTATTATCATTTTTTGTCTTTATATACTCATAAATTACTTTGTATCAGCCTCTTTATTTTTATTCATTCTATATCTTCCTTAATCATATATTCTACGTGTTTACAGTTTAATTTATTCATATCATTTCATTAATCATTCAAAATTTCATCTCAATTTTTTTATTTTACAGAGAAATTGTTCTTTTTTTAAATTTTACAATGCTCAGCAGGGTATCTGTGAGGCTGCCCTTTCTTTTTATCCCCATAGCAATAGCCCTGTGAAATACAGGTAGTCTTCAACTTAACAACCAGTTCATTTAATGGCCATTCAGAGTTACAATGGCACTGAAAAAAGTGACTTTATGACCATTGTAGCATCCGCATGGTCACGTTTTTTACATTCAGATGCTTAACAACTGGCTCGCATTTATGACGATTGCAGTATCTCAGGGTCATGTTTTGCGAGCTTCTGACAAGCAAAGTCAATGGAGAAACCAGTTTCACTTGTAACCAATTTAACAACCGTAGTGATTCACTTAACAGATGTAGCAAGTAAAATTGTAAAATGAGGTAAAATGCACTTAACAAATTTATCACTAACAAAATAAATTTTGGGCACAACTATGGTCGTAAGTTGAGGATTACCTGTAGACTGGACTGGGAGAATGATGCCTCAAAGAGTTCCAGTGAGTAGTGAGGTAAGGGGCTTCCAGTCCCAATGCCCAGATAGCTAAATTTATAAAACATGTTAGATTGCCCAATTCTTCTTTTATGGCATGATTCCATCTTAAGAAGGTACTAAGTATAGCTGAGCATTTTCCAGCAACATAGTCCTTTTATTGGGTTTTTATTTTGGTAAGCTGGCCAGAGACCCCGAGAATGAGTTTTTATTTTTTTTTAAATAAATAAACAAACATATGACCTGTGAAGAGATGGTAGAATTGTCAGGAGTGGTGAACCCATTGCCATTGAATTCCTGTAGGATACCTTGTATACCTACATTGGAATACGAACATATTTTGAAATCTTTAAAACTTAATTTTCTTATTAAAAGAGAAACTCTTTCATAGACCACAGTAACTCTTTGAACTGAAACTTCAGGATAGCCTATTTTTAGGGCCTTCCAATAAGGTTTTACTTCTGGCAAGCTCTTGGCTGAAACTTGCAGTTTTCCTGGCAATATTTTTAGAAGCAATTTCCGTTGCCTCTTTCATAGGGCTGAAAAAAAGTGACTGGCTCAAAGTTACCAAGCTGGCTTTGTGTCTAAGGTAGGAATAGAATCCAACGTCTCCTAGTTTCTGGCATCTTTGACCTCTACATATAAACCCATAAATAAGACAGTGATCTTATAATTAATCCTGGACTTACAGCCATTCATTTAGTGACTGTTAGAAGTTACAACGGCACTGAAAAAAAGTGACAAGATTTTTTTTACAGAAACGTTGCAGCATCCTTATAGTCACATGATCAAAATTCGGACACCAAGCAACTAGCATATAGTATTTATGACGATTGCAGTATCCCAAGGACCGTGATGGCGAACCAAAAGCATGTTGCCACAGGCGGCATGCAGAGCCATTTGTGCCGGCACATGAGCTGCAGGCAAACTTCCCTCACTGGGCATGCACTACCTCAGAACTTATTTTCAGCCAGTTTGAGGCCTTTTTTGGCCTCCCAAAGGTTTAAGGAAGGCTTCTGCAGGCTTCTGCAGGATTTGCAGACTGAGTACTAGCCCCATTTCATCACTTCCTGTTTTCCAAACATACTGGAAGTGATAAAACGGGGCTAGTTTTCGGCCTGCAAAGCCTGCAGAAGCCTTCTTCCAGCCTTTGGGAGGCCGGAAAAGGCCTCAAACTGGTTGAAAATCAGCTACGAAGTGCAGTGCAGGTAAGGGAATGGGTGCAGTGCAGATAAGGGTGGGTGAGGATTACGTGCGCATGCGTAAGGGGTGGGGGTGTGCATTGCCTTCTGGGTGCTGGCACGCAATTGCGAACGTGCAAGTGCATGCACAATTTTTGGCATAGGAGCCCAAAAAGGTTAGCCACCACTGCCCTAGGACATCGTCACCTTTTGCGACCTTCTGACAAGCAAAGTCAACAGGGAAGCCAGATTCACTTAACAAACCCATGTTACTAACTTTACAACTGCAGTAATTCACTTAACAACTGTGGCAAGGAAGGTTGTAAAATGGGGTAAAACTGAACAATATCCTTCCTTAGCAATAGAAATTTTGGGTTTAATTGTTGTAAGTCCAGGACTACCTGTTCAGAATGGGTACTTGTTATTTTGATTTGTACTTTCAGCACTATATATATAAAGTAGGGAGCAGATACGTTGAAATAAAGGAGAGAGAGTGATTGTAACGTGCCCACTTTGAAAGTGCACTCTGCCATATAGACATTTTAGCATAATCAGGATCTAATCAGGGTCTAGCTTGAGAATTTGACCAATGTGCCAACAAATATAATGTATAAGGCAGAATTATTTTATTTTAAAAATTAAGCCTTGAGTTTAAACTGTCATTTTAGGCTTAAATTGAAAAGGTGTGTTTTCTGTAATGATTTTTTTGAAAAAAGTCTCTGCATTTCTAGCATCTGTAAACTGAAATAGATTAATTGGATTCATCTGTTCCAGAATGACAAGTAGATCAAACTCTTTTTGCATGATCAAGGTCGATCAAGGCCCCCTAGATAAACGGACCTTGAGTGACTCCTAACTTAAGAATAAAACCACTGCTTCTCCCTTAACCTAAGGGCTGGAAGAAAGTGTGTATGAGAACCATGTGTGGCAATTCCAGCATGGGCAGTAGGAAACAAATGTTAAGCACAAAGGTATTTTCTAGTAAATAAATTGCATTTTGTTAAGTTGGTGAACATCTTATGTTCTAGCTTTGTTTTTAATCGATCCTGATTCCTTAAATTTTGTCTGCCCTATTCTAGTTAAACAGTGCTATTTATAATGAAATGGATTCAAAGATGATTTTATCATGTACTTTAGGGGTAAATAATTGGAGTAAACTCTGGCACAATAATTGCTGGATTCTGTAGTATGATTAGGCTGATATTTTTTTCTCCAAATTTAATTGCTGCTCAGTAAAGCACTCTTTAGTGAATGCTATGTGTTACTTAACCTAGAGCTATCCAACAGTGTGTACCTTTTGCAATAAGATAGAATTAGAAGGATTATGCAGACTATTATGTGAGTATTATACCACAAACCATCTCTAGGATTATAATTGTGGGAGTCAATGCTGTCATATCCAATTGTTTTCTCTTTTTATTTTTTATTTGTACTCAGGTACCTCCACAGCTACGCAGGTGGCTTTATGTTGTTAGTTCAGGCTCCAGAGGAACCCATTGAGATGGACAGTTATTCACAGTTGGATGATTGTGTAGGTTATTCACTGTGGCTTGGTTGTGTAGGTATGCAGTTAAAAAAAAATAGCACGGAAGTTGGCAGAGGAATCAATCATGGAAATCCTTCCTACTAATCCCCTTAGTGCCTGAATGCAGAAGAGTGTGTATGTGTGTGTGTGTGTGTACATGGACAAAGGGTGGGGGAAGAGGATCATGCAAAAAAAAACCACAGCTTCCAATGGTTTGAGTTACAATGTACCTGGAAAAATAAAGAAATTGCAGTCACTAGAATAACAGTCTACAAGGATTTTCAGAAATAAAGGAATTCAGAAGGAAAATTCAGATGAAAGCATCAGGGAACTTGTATTGTGCTGGTGAGCTGAGTATCGCTGTGGTGGGACAAAAGGCAAGTGTAGCTTAGCAAATTTTATTTTGTGCATATTTTTGTGCATATTTCGTTCACTACAATATTCAGTTGTTTCCAGGAGAGGGCAGAAATACATGCACAGGTTTAAGGCTTTCTGAACTGCTTGTCCTTTTCATCTGTTTTTCTTACCAGGCTGAGCAAGTGATCAATATGTTCCTCCAGAAGAGTGAAATTTAAACTGGAAGAACAGCTTTTTAATTATTACGTTACTATCTTTTCCTGTGTTAAATGTAATCCTACTTGGATAATTGTGCACCTGATGAATGCGTAGTACTAAACCGTGAAACCTTTGGGGATAAGAAATGTGTTGGTCTTGAAGATGCTCTAAGTCAGGGGTCTCCAACCTTAGGAACTTTAAGGTTTGTGGACTTCCAACTCCTAGAACTCCCAAAGATGGCTAAGGAATTCTGGGAATTTGAAGTCCACAAGTCTTAGTTTCCAAGGTTGGAGAGCCTTGCTCTGAGTTATAGGTAGCCCTCACCTTATAACCACAATTGAGCCCAAATTTTCTGTTGCTAAGCAAGACATTAGTGAAGTGAATTTTGCCCCATTTTATGATCTTTCTTACCATAGTTGCTAGGGGAATCACTGGAACATGTTAATAACATGATTATTAAGTGAGTGTGGCTTCTCCATTGACTTTGCTGGTCAGAAGGTTACCAGGACGTTGCAACCACAATAAATAAGTTGCCAAGCATCTGAACTTTAATCGCGTGACCATGGGGAATGCTGCAATGGTCATCAGTGTGAAAAGCAGTCATAAGTCACTTTTTTCAGTGCTGTTGTAACTTTGCACTGTCACTAAATGAACTGTTATAAATTGAATACCTGCATTTGAGAGGACTGGCAGAGGTTATATGGCACAGTATGCATCTCATGCATGTATGTATGCATGCAAATAATCCTTTTAAATCAACTTTTCATTTCTACCTATTTCCTTGGGAAGGAAGTTCCCAAGAAGAAATATGAAAGATTATTCGAGACACTAGGTAGAAGAACAAAGTAAATTGCTGCAGAGTCACCTTTGAAAGCAGAAAACTAGTCATGTTTAGAAATCAGTAGAAAAATAATAAAGCATTGCTGCTTTTTATTGGTTAAGAAGCATTGACCGCATAAATTGTCTTTTTCCACTTCTTGGTCCTGTAAACATGAGTTGTGCTGCAAACTGAGGATATAACCAGATCAATCATATGATTGATTTAGCATATACTGAATAATGCTGTTATTGGCAGGAGAAACTCCCTGCTGTTTACCTACAGGGAAAACATTGCATTTCTAAAATAAGTGTGGTAATTATTTTGATAAGATTTTACTTCATTATATGCCCCCTCCAACATCTCAAATTGAATTTATGCTAGAGAAACAGAGTAGCTTGTGTGGGGTAATTCTTAAATGTTAAAACTAAGTATCGATATGATGAAAACCTGGGGAACAGTGATGTTGGGTGCCTTTCAAAATAGCCAGATCTTTAACCAACAGGCAGAAGTACGTGTATATAAAAAACTGCAGCTGAATTCTCAGCAGGCTATTGTTTTCTAATATTTACCTAAGCTGCCTCCACACAAATGTTCAGTATCCACCAGTGTTTCTCAGCCTCAGCAATTTTATGGTGTGTTGACTTCAACATGCTGACTGGGGAATTTGGGGAGTTGAAGTTCACATATCTTAGAGCTGTTGAGGCTGAGAGACGGGTATGCACTAGTATATGTTGTTCATCTCTTCTTTCCAAGTGCATGCATTTTCTCAGAACGCAGATAGCATATGCCCCTGTAAGTTGGTGATGTTTACTGAATGTTCATGCAGAACAGTCTTCACTACCTGAAAATTGTATCATCCATCTTATTTGAAAGCTGGTTCTTGCAATTCATTCTAAAAATGTTCGTTGTTCAGTATTTTTGAAAAAAAACTTGTTGAACACATGTGAAATTCCAGGTGATCTGGAGTTGTAATGGATTTGAATAATAAATTATTTGGTCTCGGTTTGTAATTTATGAATAATGGCATGTTGATTGAATATACAGTTATTTTTTTTTTTTTTTGCACTTCTGTTCTCATGTCTGACTAAGCAAACTTGGATGATTGTTTTGTTTTGTTTCAACTATGGTTGAATTGGAAGCTAGTTTGCCCAAGAACTAATTATGGTTTGTTCTTGGTTTATTATTCCAGCTTGCTAGGAGAATTTCTCAATTCAAAATTAAACTAATCTGGATTCATTATTTTGCTGAAGGAGAAAATCCAGAAATCTTGTGCATTAGTGTTCATAATTAACTTAAGCTTTGAATGTGGCTGCTGTGAAAACCTTTAACAATATTGTACTATATACAGTATAATCTGCACTACAATGAGCCAGTTTTTGAGACAATGTAAAGCATATTCTTCTGTTTGTGTACATTTTTGTGGTTTTCGTGTTGTCTGTAGAAAACAGATCTGATTTGACTCATGACAATTCATGACCATTGTATAGAATCTTTGTTACTTAATAGAAATGAAAAAAAGAAAGTTATGCTTATATAGAAGGGACAACAGATCCAGAATTTAAAGCTGGTTAATTTCAATAAAGATGCAAAAGAGCTCTTTAGAATCTCCATATGTGTAACTGATATTAAAAAAAGAGGAGTAGAAGAACCAAGAACATCCAAATGATAAGCCAGATGGGGTGTCCTTCCATTTGCAATATGAGAGTTTCTTAACACTGACTTCTGAGTTCCAAGAAGTTCTTGTATAGAGCCCCGTAGATCAGAGATGGCATTCAGCAGGTTCTGACCAGTTCTGGAGAACTGGTAGCAGAAATTTTGAGTAGTTTGGAGAACCGGTGGTAACCTTTCCTCAGGAGAGGGGTGGGAATGGAGATTTTAAATTTCCCTGCCACCCCCACCAAGCCACCAAATTTGAATCCCACCACTGGATCAATTGTTTACTTTAGCTCCTCTTCGTCTGTAAAAGAAGATTAAAGTTTATGTCCAGCTGCCAAGAGCCTGCACAAACCCATCTTGCAACTTCTCTTATGAATATATGAAATGACATCACAATAATAATGTAGCATGGAATTCAAATCATGAGCTCATAGAGTTTCCTTAGGTAGCCAGCCCTTTGAGCTTTAAAATGCACGTAGATATGTTTTCATGTATTTATTCATAACATTTCTAGACTGCCCAACTTGAACAGCGGGACAAGCACAAAACAATAAAAGCCAACAAGGCAGGAGACACAAATGTCTGGGGGATACTGTTCCAGAGGGCAAGTGCCACAACAGAGAAAACACCCTATGTTTAAGTTGTCTCCTCATTAGAGATTCTCAAGCTCAGAGAGCACCAAGGACCCTTAATTATCATTGTAGCATTTTAACTGTAATGAAGAGAGACTTTCTATCACCTAATTAATGCCTGGGTACCATTAGTGCAAAGTTGTCCAACTTTGGCAACTTTAAGGCTTGTGGACTTCCAACTCCCAGAATTCATCAGCCGATACAGAAGATGTCAGAAGTGATTAAAAGAAATAGAGATGGTAAAACAATTCTATCTTGAAATAAATGTAGTACTTATAGAATAAAACCTACACATGTACAGAATACGGAGAGACTGAGTTGAGGTACTGGAGTTTTAAAGTGAAGGAATGGTTGAAACCACTTCAGATTTTATGTCAGGCTCCTGAGGTTTCACGGTATAGTAAAAAGATGACTTAGCTGTAACTTTTTTCCACTCATTCTTTGGTTTGGAAGAAATGTTACAAGTAATCAGTTGGTACATTGTACAGATTGATGGGAGACAGTTTTAAATAATCAGTTCTCTTATCAATGCTTTTTGCTGGTGGGGCAGTGGTTAGAATGCATTATTACAGGCAAACTCAACTCACAGCCTGGAGTTTGATTCCGACAGGGCTCAAGTTTGATTCAGTCTTCCATCCTTCCGAGGTCAGTAAAATGAGGAGCCAGATTGTTGGGGGCAATAGGTGAACATGGTAGACCGCACAGAGAGTATTGCAAAGCACTATGAGGTGGTATGTACATCTAACTGCTGTTGCTGTTGCTACTTCTGTTAAGTGTGTAACCTAGGTCTGAAATAATATCCCTAAAATACACTGTTGCCAATAAGTACATAAATGTTGACAGCCCTCAGTGAGATAAATTTATTCGTATCAGTAAGGAATTTGTGACTCAAGTTATGTGCAGGTATATATATGTTGATGAGGGGAAGGGAAGGATCATGTTCGTTATTATATTATTATGATCATGTTAGTTTATTTAAGTATGAACTAGCCAGATAAACTCATGTGCCATACTGTAAGTAATCAAGTGATAACTAATAAGCGCTTGGGGAAAGAGTGCTTATTAAAACAAAAACAACTCCAGAGACAACTTGATTGTTTTCATTATAATAATACAACATGGGATCTACCATAGAATGTTGCATTTCTATCTTGTTGCTAAGATGTGCGATTTCCATTTTCTCTCTGTGTGTGTCTATCTCTCTGTAGAGATGGATGGATGGATGGATGATAGGTAGATAGATACTGTTTTGCATTATTGCATGAAGCATATGCTTAATCTTGTTTTAAAAAAGACGGTCAAACTTATATTTAGAAACCTAAATTGTATAACTCTTTCCCAGTCATGATGCTTGTTAATGTGGACAGAACATGGCTAATCCCTATGCACACAAAATGCTGTTTCAAATGCCAAGGAAAAATATTTGCTGTGCTTCAGTCTTGCTAATAGCAGAAAAGCAATGATTAAATTGTGTTTGGAACTGCCAATCTGTAGTTTGTACATTATTGTACGGAGACAGTCTACCTTTTGCCAAACTTTAGTCAATCACTTTAGTATACATGAGATTTACAGTTCCATATATACTGACTTCTAAAGAGCAAAGTGCTAAAATCAATTTTGTCATGATGAGTCCCATGTTGTTAATGGGTTTCTCCCAGTGTTCCTCTAAGTTGCTGAATGAATACACAACAACAAGCTGTATTCTCTTCAAAATCTATTACCATATGCCTGTCTTTTTACAGTTCTTTGGGCCATGATGCTCATAGAGTGGATAATTAGCTAAGTGAATTAATTGACATTCATACGTGCAATTAACAAATAGTTACAAGCAACCTGTTCTCTTTGGGAGGACTAAAATTTCTCAGGGACTAGTGTAAAACTACTGTAAAATCATTAAGAGTAAGTAATGAGGGTTGATTGCATTGTATGATTATAGAGGTTGTTTTCTTTCCTCAGCCGTAAAAGAATATATACTGTAAACAAGCCAGCAGAAGTTGGTGGTGTGTGGGGGGGGAGGGTTGTGGTTGAAAAAAACACTATAAAATCTTCTGGAAAATGCCATCTCTGGAGAGATGTGCTGGATATGTTCTTCTCAGACAGAATCTGAGCCAGATGGATGGCATGCCATAAACACTGATGTAGTTGCTTCAAGTGGTTTATCTTCAGTGGCAAAGCCAGTGTTTGCGAAACAGGTTTCCTGTTCAATATTGATTGCACAACAATGAAAAGTGTGCAGCTCTTCCTCTTTCTCTGGGCAATATAGCCATGCTGAAATTCTCATTGGGTAGGTGCTCTGATTGTTGAAGAATCTTTACAAGTCAAAAAGAGGGCTGTAAAAATATTTACAGACCCCTCACATCCCTGACATAAACTGTTTCAACTCCTTCCCTCAAAACGACGCTATAGAGCACTGCACACCAGAACAACTGGACACAAGGACAGTTTTTTTCCTGAAAGCCATCACTCTGCTAAACAAATAATTCCCTCAACACTGTTCAACTATTACAAAGTCTGCGCTACTATTACTGTTTAATCTCCTCATCGCTCCTTATCGCCCATCCCCTCCCACTTGTGACTGTAACTTTGTTGCTTGTATCCTTACAATCTATATTGACTGTTTCCTGGTATGATTTAATTGCTTATTGTATCCTATGACTATCATTAAGCGTCGTACCTTATGATTCTTGACTCTTGATGAATTTATCTTTTCTTTTATGTATACTGAGAGTATTTACATCAAGACAAATTCCTTGTGTGTCCAATCACACTTGGTCAATAAAGAATTCTATTCTATTCTGCATTTGATTCTTAAAATTACATGCTACAATAAAAGAATAGCTGGCTGTAAAAAAAAAAAAAACTCCCAAGGAGATAATATTTCTCTTTAGTGTAATATAATCAGGTTAAAATAATCTAACCACTATATTAAGGAAAAGTGGAAGAATCCAGACTACTAGTTAATTTTTCAGGAAACGAAAACTTATCCTTAACGTTTTGAAGTTTATCACCTATCTACAGTATTTTTAATATTTGAAAGAGATGTTTGGAAATTAAAGGTAGTCCTCAACTTACAACAGTTCGCTTAGAGACTGTTTGAAGTTACAACGTTTGACGTTAAAAGTGACATGACTGTTCTTCGCATTTATGACCATTGCGGTCATGTGATTTACCTTCAGATGCTTGATAACTGACTCACATTTATGACGGTTGCAGTGTCCCTGGGTCACATGATCCATTTTTGTGACCTTTCTGACAAGCAAAGTCAATGGGGAGGTCAAATTCATTTAACAACTGTGTTACTAACGTAACAACTGCAATGTTTCCAGAAGTGGTATATTCAGCAGGTTCTGATCAGTTCTGGAGAACTGGTAGCAGAAATTTTAAGTAGTTCAGAGAACTGGCATATACCACCTCTGACTGGAGATTTTATAGTATTCTTCCCCTGCCATGTCCATCAAGCCACGCCCACAGAACTGATAGTAAAAAATATTGAATCCTACCACTGAATGATTCACTTAACAAATGTGGTAATAAAAGTTGTAAAATGGGGCAAAATTAACTGAACAGATGTCTCACTTAGGCAACAGAAAATTTGGGCTCAAGTGTCATAAGTTGAGGACTAGCTGTGTATGGCGGTAAATGAAGCACTTTTTCTCATTCATATGCCATTGCTGTTCTTGGGTGTCAGCATGACCGCAAAGTTGTTTTACTTCACTAGTGTTGTCTGGGGATACATAAGCATTGCAGATGACCAGCCATTCTCTTCAAAGCAGCTGTGTGAGTCCTCCAAAGAGCACGGTCACTTTAATGCTTCGAAAAGGAGGGAGGGTTGACTTTTACGCTGCATGCTTTTCAGAAATCCTTTGGGGTCCCACCACTGACTTCTCAAGGCACCTATAAGTTTACTTATTATACCTACTGTATTTTTATATCACCAGAATCCAAGCACTCCTTGAAATTTAGGACCTTAAAATATAAGACAACACTGATAAAAACAAATATGAACAAAGAGTAAATTTCCACTGTTTTTCCATCATCAGATAGATAGATCAATCAACAGAGGGTCACCTCAGTTTGACGCCATTTGGAATATGTAACTCTATCTTGGCTGAATTTAAAAATAAATCTGGGTAGCCATCAAGTTTGATCTCAGAAGGGGAGGAGACTATTTTATAAAACATCTTTCTCTGCCTCCTCAACCTATTTTTTATGGAGTGAGAGCTGATAATATTTAAATCTGAATTGAATGTACTGGATAGTTTTATTAAGAGAACTATAGATTTGTAATAATTTATTCCTATTCTCTGCTTTCTGTTCTTTACCCTGTTACTGATTTCATAAAATCATCTGTCCCTTCATTCCAAATCAATGAATGCTGAGGTATCTTTAGTGTTGAACATTTCTCCTTCATAAGACTCATTCCTCTGAAGGTTTCATTAACTAGCTTCTAATTTTATACATAGTTATTTTGAAACTGATATTACAATGGTTATCATTTAATTAAATAATGGAGAGGCAATTTTAGGAATATCTTACACAATTATTTTGTTAGCAACTTTACATTTAAGTTCCTTTAGAACTTTTTTTGGACAAATACCATCTAGTCCTACGATCTGTTCATTTTAGCCTGTCATTAGTTTCAATTTCGGAGGCTAATTTCTTTATTTTATCATTTCAGCATAAGTATATGAAGTATATAGTTATGTATATGAAGTATGTCAGTGTTGGCACAAGCAAAGAATACACATGCATGGCCATACCAATTTCCTCATTTCTTCAGTACTTATTTAATTATCTTATTATCTATATTCTGTTTATTTATATAATACTGTATTATTGATATCAGTAATGTTAGTGATTTATTTCTCAAAATTCTACCTGCATCCTTTATTGTTAGTCTGAGGAAAGTTTGGGGAAACCAGGAGTGGATTTTTGAAATTCCGTTTAGGTTTGTTTGAAAATGAAATCTCTGGATTCATAATTCATTATTGCTTAGTATGTGTCTTTTTCTCAAAGCTCTGAATAATGGATCTCAGGGTTCAGATAAAAAAAGCAAAATGAATTTTCTGAGCCTAAAATCTGCTCGCCTCTTATTTAAGGATCTAGAGGTTTTTGTCTCTTTGTCGTGATCAAAACATGCACTTATACCATCCATGTAAGGAGAATTGACAATGACCATTTGTATAATCTGATTTTATGCTCCATTTCAAGATCATTTCAAATGAAGCACACCCATGTATTTATATGTAATTGTTCCAACATGTTTTTAGTACCTAGCACAAAATGCCCCCTAATACGTGGAAGATAAGGCACTTCAGGAAAAGAAGCTTGGATATTTTGGCTTTCAAATCCTACTTAGATTTATAAATTTGACTACATGACTATTTTGGTGCCAGTAGCAGATTCTACCTCACCATTATCTACCAAGTTATCATCATATAAAGATAGCTTGGTAGATAATAGTAGTTAATTTATATGAATATAAATTTATATAAATTTCTTCATATAAAAAAATCCACCCGTGCTTTCTGTATATATGGTTTGTTAATAAGAAATGAGTTAATATACATTGCTAAGCCATAAAGCAAGATTTTATAAGCCACCATACTGTAGCTAGGTTTTGGTATTAAGCCAATAAGAGCAAATCATTTCAGCCAGTTTTTCAAAGGATTATCTATGATTATGAATTCCACTTTTAATTTTCCTTTTTTCTTGGATAGAGGAATTTTCTTGGATTTCCCTTCTTTCCCATGATGTCCTCTCAGCTTGTTCGCTCTCTTGCTACCTTCTGCAAAGAAAAAACTTATTCGCTATGTTGCAAGAATTTTTTCTATTATGCATATACACCTATTCTTGGGAAGATATCTGCCACTTGTAACTCATCTTGATTACATGACATCTTGTCAAAAACTATTTCCCGCTTTCAAGTTCTTCTTCTTCTTCTTCTTCTCTCGTGTCGCTACACTTTTCCCAGCCACTGTAGAACACTGTTGGTGTAGGTTGGTGTAGCGTGGTAGAAGGATTTGCAGGTAAACAGATACCTGACAGGGGCCGCGACGTGAACGCTCCTTCTATGGCCCCCGCTTTCAAGTTATACTCTTAGATAGCCAATCTAGCAGAAAAGGCAATGTGATGTAATTAACTTTTTTTTTATTATCCTATCTCCTGGCCCAAAAGTCGATGAGCAGATTTGTGTAATGCACCTCATAATCCCAGGAAATGAGAAATGGCTCTTCCTTCCCTATGCTTCTGATTGAGGATTAATGGAGGTACCAAGGTGGAGTGTTTCTCCTTACTCTATTTTCTCTTGGATACCCTTTTCATCTGCCATCCTGACAACCGTTCCAGTAGTATTGCAATCTTGTCGGTCTCCAAACTCAGCAATTTTAAGACTTGTGAACTTCAACTCCCAGAATGCCACAGCCAGCACCCTAACGTTGCTAAATTTGGAGGCCTCTGCCTTTTGTATGAGCAAGCTATCTCATACTGAGAAGGGAAGAGGTTAAATCTTTCTGTTTTATTTCTTCCAACCCAACAGAATGTTGGACAGCAATTGCACAATGGTAAGTCAGAAGTCCGTCCATCCTTCAGTTCTCTGAAAACAGAATAAAATAGGATTAAATTTGATGTGAGGGGAAGAATTTGGCTAAAGAAAGAGCTTGCTTGAAAATGGGCTTGATCTGGAAGGGGGCAGTGGGGAAAACTCTCCAGGAACAATGACTGCTGCTGGAAATTAAGTTGGAAATACCGGTAATAGGTAAGATAGAAAATTATGCCAGAAAGAAAATGGGAATTTTTATGGGAGCAAAGCTGGAGAGAACTTTGACAAATGACAAGATATAAAACATTCAGCAACCAAATTAGGTCATTTATTAATTAGAGGTGATGTATTTCTAGAAACTAAAATTCCAGCTTTCAGTGATATAAAATCCTCCTTACCCAGAATTGTTAAATCATGCAATTCATTATCTTCTATATCAATCTGCTCCAGTTTGCTAAACCTGTTGATGTATGGACTTTCAGATTTCAGAATTGTGGCTCTCAGTCATGGTAAAGAATACCGGAAATCGAACTCCATACCCAGAAGTCATCCAGGTTGAAGAAGTTTGCTTTAAATTATAAAAAAGAAAAGAGAATCCAGTTAACTATATGGGAAAAAAGTTCCTAAATGCATTTTAGGATAATAACCTTATTAGATCAACTGAAATCATACAACAGTATGTATTTTTCTGAGCTTTTCTTAGCTTCACGAAGAACCTAAGTGGCTTAAATATTATCATCATAATTACAACAAAATGAACTGCAATCCGTTAATATTTTCATCTTTGTAAATTTGATTTTTTTTACTTAGTTTTTGTTAAGAACAGGAACTAATGTAATTCTTTGCAGATTGTTCTAATCTGGTCAGAATTGTCTTTTGGATCCAGATTCCTGGTTATGTAACCCTCTATTTACTCTCACTCTTGAAATTCATGCCAAATATATGCAGTCAGGCAACACCCAGCAGGAAGTCTCCAGGGTTGAGAGCAAACATCCAAGTATAGAAAAGAAAGAACAGCTTTAAAGAAATGTAGGCATATGGATAACAAACACAAAGCTTTAGAAGCCAAAGCCTTACTCTTCCATGAATCATGACAAAAAGGTGTGATTGCTTTATTCAATCCCCTTTTAACCTTTTCTGTAACTGAAATATGCTAATAATAAATAATATTATTTGTTAATATTAATAAATATGCTAATAATAAAATTCCTCAAAAGTACCCAGATTTCAAAGGCAAATGAGCCTGTTGGCTTTAGAATGTTATCCAGGAATTATTGCCTCCAATATCTACATCTGGCTTGAACTAAAGTGTGACTTGATACAAAAACATCTCATCTTCATTTCAAGATTGCTTGGAGAGGGTGAAATGGCCATGTCTATGCAGAGTCCATTGCCAGAGTTGAACATACTTTAAGAAGCATGCAAATTTTCACTGGATGCAACTTAGTGACAATGTATTTAAAATAGAAAGCAGAAGTAAAGTGCATATTCGCAGGATGGCTTGTTCACCAGCAAGACTTATTGTGAAATACTGTTTTATCCATAGGGCTAGGCAAATTGTGTGTTTGTTGTATTTCTGTGCAGTGGAAAATATATTTATATCCTTGCTGGACTATTAAAAGACAACTTTTGATGCATTGAGGGTAACTTAGTTTACTTTTCATTTGTATTACGATTACAGTCACAAAATTGAAAATACTATTGCATCACTCAACAGAAACAAGAAGCAGCAATAATATGCAAGGGAATGCAGTGGTGGCATGAGTAATCAAGGAATCCAGTTTGACTTCATGGCCAATAGTGCTTACTCTATTTTGGCTGTTGTAGCACTAAAATAGTATAGCCACTTGAAATACTTTATCAGCAATAGCAGTGGAAAACTTACAATCTGCTCAGTAGTGCCAGACTTAACAATAGGTTGCTGTCAGAACCTGGTTTGAATCAATCTTCTGTGCAATGTAGATCTAACTCCAATGTTTAAAAACTAATATGAGTGCTATTTCAAAAGAATACTAAATCTGTGTTTCATAAGAGTCCTGGATTAGACCTGACCAGGACTATAGTCTGGCATTTTGACCAGGGCCACAAAATCTTCATATAGAAGTTGAGTGGATTCCCTGAAAATGACCTCAACAACCATATCATCACCGAAACCAGGTTATAACTACAGCCAAAAGTGTTAGGAGAAGAAGGAAAATATTAAAACACCCAAGTGCTATGGATTCAAGCAGTCTTGGCATTGACTGGACATAACACGAAGGCATGTCATGATATCTTGGCAAAAAAAAAAAAAAATCCTAGTTACTGGAACATGTTTGTACCATGGTTAGGAAGACATGGAGAATAGCCTTTAGTTTCTTCAAAGTGAGGATCAGCAGTAAATACTTACTGAGATACAGTTCACCTACAGTACTTTAACTTGAGCTCAGTTAAAAATAAAAGCTGGTTTAGAAAGGTTTGAGGCAAGTCAATTCATTCATTAAAGGTACAATCATCTTGAAGTAATTCTTGACTTTAGTTAAACATCCATTTTGTTAACTTGTTCATAATATGGGGAAACTTTTCATTGCTTTCTTCCCAACGATGTCCCAGTCTCGTACTTTAACCTAAAACCTTGACATTTCCGGTGGTCTTCCATCAAGTATTAATCATGTCCAACCTATTGTTTGAGATCAACCAAAGTCAGCTAGATATTGCCAGATTACTTTGTACTTGCTTTGCATTACCTGGCTTGAAATGTAATTACGAGCACCTCCGTCTGTATTCACAAGTATCACTAAAGTCCATGAAACCAGTTCCTCATATTGTAACCTGTAATTCTTTGTAGACAATGTTGACTTGTCTGCTCGCTTGCATGATGAACCCAGTTCTCTCTCTGCCTTTTTTCCTTTTTCTTTTTTGCAAGGGCCAACTACGCACCCCATTGATTGGTTGACAGCTTTTACCCGCCCCCTTCTCCAGCCTGTTGGCTACCCTAGAGAGCCTCTGCCAATCAATGTAGAAAATACACTGCACAATAGCTCCACAAAGTGGGGACAAGTGAATCCTTGTTCATGTAGCTTGGCAGTCATGAACTCACAATCATTCTGCAAGTGCAACAGCTGTGGCCTCTACTCCCTCCTTTGTTGCTCATTTATTGCATGTGCTTGGAGCAAGCCCTGGTTATTTGCAGGGCCTTTTTATTCTGCATGCCTTAGTTGTCTTTCAATTTGGATCAAAAGGACCAAGTGCAAACTTCCCTATGTACAATTATGGTTTCTCCCCCTCCCCCTGCATTGCAGGTGCAATACCGGTCAATCAGGAACAAAATGCAGGTTAGGGTTTTCCATTCTCCCCAGTCAAAATGAAAAGAAATCTTCCCCTTCACTGCTTTTTATTCTAAACCACTTCTGTGGATACCAGGTGGGAAAAAAGGAAGCAGATGGTCTACTTTCTCCAACCCTAATCAAATTCCTCTTCCTCTGTACAGGCTTTACAAGACTGATCCCAAGTTTGGGAAATTTATTAAGAGTCACATCATGGAAACTATGTGGACATTTAAGAGTTGAAAATGACTTGATGGGACATAATTAAGGGCCAAAAAGGTTAAAAAAATAAAATAAAACAGCAACTACAATATGCCGAAGGGGTTCCCAAACCAAGGTTTTCTGTTTTACTTTCTGCCTGTGAGTTTAAAAAGTGCAATATAAAGACCAGAATTCCTGGTTTATTTATTAAATTTATCTGTCACCTATCTCAATTGTTGAGTGACTGAAGGTGGCTTACAAAACTACAATATAACAATACAAAAAACTTTACAAATTAAAACATTAAAGTTAACAAAAAATAGATTAAAAGGGGGAACTAGTACATAAACGGGTCTTCTTACTAACCAATAATGGTCAAAATATCTGAAAATTGCAAGGAAAGGTCTCTTTCTTAAGAAGGAAACAAGTTCCAGTAAAAAGGGGTTTTGTCAAATTGCTAGGGAGAAGTTTGTAGGAATTTCCACCTTAAGAAAAAGCTTAAATGAACCTTTTTTTTTTTTTTTTCAAAACGGGAAGTCGTGTGTGTGTGTATATTGCTCCCCGGAGATCCGAAAGGCAGATTTGTTGTAGTCCTACTTCGAAGTTGGAAAGCTCTAGAGGAGCCTGTGTAGGGGTGGGAGGAGCCAGAGAGAGTGAATTGGGGGCTGAGTTCTTCCAAAGTACTGGAAGCAGATGGCTTGCTGTTCCTTCTTGGGCAAAAGCCATTGCTTGGTTTGATCCTTCACTGCAAGTGCGGCTCCCTTATGTAAGAAAACCTCTTTGCAATATACAGTATTCAGTTTGCTCTGCTGAAGGTGAGCTTGGGGGAAGCTGGGAATGGGGGAGAGCAATAGAAAGTGAGGAAGCCACAGTTCTGCTAGATTTTGATGAATTTACTATCATGATTTGCTATGCTAGAAGAATGTATTACCTAGTGGAGCTAAATAATTCTTTCCTGATAAGAGCGGTCCTTTGGATGGAACATAACACAGATTTATTTTTGGTGTGTTCTTTTTTAGAAGCAGCTTCTCTAAATCTAAAATGCCAACCAACTTGAGTTTGAAAGGTGTTTTTGTTCGTGCTTCTTGTCATAACCCCAACTTTGATGCAATCGGAAAACTTGGCAGAATGGAGTACTGCAAGTTTCCAATTCTTTTGACTGTCCCACAAAAGAAATACACATATGCAACCACACACACAAAACACACACACACACACATTCACATTTTTCAGGCTCCTTCCTCATTTGCAACTGATTGATAGGGTGGATCTGAGACAAGGTATGTAGAGCAGATTTTTAAAGCCATGATTTGCTTCTCATTCCTTGATAATCATCAAAGAATAGTACTTGACATTGTTTAGGTACTTGCCATAAGATATGCAGAGGTGCAATTGTGAATAATAATGAAAAGTTTGAATGGTTTCTGTTCAAAGAAGTTAAATTAATGGATTTCTTGCAAAAAGTGTACATTAAATATGGCTGGGAATAGCATGACCAGTTCACAATCCCCTTTCTGATTTAAAGAAGAATTTGATGTTTTGTAAGTGCTGTGTATGTTCTATTTTCCTTCTCTCATTTGTTGTATATATCTACCTACAGGTAGTGCTGAACAAGTACTACTTACAATTGAACTTTATAGTTCTGACTGTTAAAGCATCACCACCACAGTTATTTGTTGTGATTTGGGCTTGACCCTCAATGTTGCACTGTCCTGTAGTCATGTGATTGCCATTTGTGACCTTCACTGTCAACTTGCCACAAGCCAAGTCTGTGGGGAAGTTGGCAGGAGGTCCCAAATGGTGAGCATGTGACATTGTGCTCAATGGCAGCATGGGATTTGCTTAATGATGATAACTAGAAGCGATGGAACTGCCATTGCTAAGCAACTCAAGTATGTGAGGTTGTGTTTGAACAACCACATTACATAGCAATAAGATTCTAAGTCCCAGTTTCTGTTGTTAACCAAGGACGACTTAAATACTAATTCCAACTCCAACTTGATGTACTACATTGATAGGATTTTTTTTAATATAGGGGAAATATGAGACATCCAGGTTAGACTATTAGTTCCCTGAGTTGCTGAACATTTTTCACAAAATTGAGACCAAATTTGCAAAACGTTTTTAATGGGTAAGCAGAAATCTCCATCTTGTATACTGCATTAGCAGCTTCCTAGTATTTATAAAATACATTGCAGCATTCCTTTCTACTATGGATTTGTGCAGATGGAATGTACCTTAGTTTTAAAATAAGCGCTAATTAACATGCAAGAAAATGTTTTTTCTAAATCTTGTAGGTGCTTAAGGGGAGGCTGTGATGCCATTTACACACACCAGAGGGGGACAGACGTCAGGTCTCAGGCCAAATTTTTTTTTTTTTTTTGCTGCCTTCAAAGACTGTCTTTGGTGGAAAAACACCACAACAAAGAAGTGCACTTTCCCATTGATTTAATGAATAAAACACAAAGAATTAAAGCATGAAATAGATTCAATGCATCTAAAAGTTAAACTCTTTCCAAATATGCATATGGACTTCTACAAAACTCCTTCATTTTAATTCTGCATGCTGATTGTGATATTACTGCTTTGACTTTCTTTGACTTTGGCCAATGGTACGAGGATAGAAATATAGGGTTTACAAAAATAGGGTGTTTTAATTATCTCTGCCACAGTATGGTGGGAAAATGAATCACAGCACAAGGAGAGAGCAGCTATTTGGCAAAGTTAGTTTCTGAGCATCTAAAACCTTTCAGTACCTCCTCCTGAAGAAATGCAGGAGCTTTAAGTGAACATGTTCCTCAAACTTCAGCCCAGACAATAAACTCATATCCTGTCATTGCTCAAACTCTTTAAACGTTAATACAAGGAAATTCCCGTCCCTGCATCATGCTGCTCCTCATTTACACAATTGGGACTTTGAACCGTTTTTTAAGCAGAATGGCTTTTATGTTTAGTTTTTCAAAAACATTATTGCTGTGTGTTTCTCAGGTTATTATGGGCACTGTGACCTGTGGGGAAGAGGAAGAAAAAGGATGAAGTGCAATGGAGATATGTACTGTATCTAAGATGTGGGTTTTGGTAGATTTATTGGATGTTATTGGTAATTACATTTTTAGCTGAGTAGTTAAAAATCTTTTGAATGTGCAGTGCTCTTACCTCTGAAGCAACAAATGCAGAAAAGTGCAAACTGATGGTTGTGGGTTTGCAATATTTATTTGTACATTGTATCTTCTGGTCATCTAAAATGATATATATCTAACAGTCTTTCTTTGTTCATTTGCTTCTATACCTCTCTGTGGGATTTCCTTTCATCATAGATCAATATTTTATCTCTGTAAATGTAAGTATGAAGCTAATATTTCCACACTCTGCCCTTCTTATGCAGAATTGGGGAGACTCAGTCAGTTTGTATGTCATTGTCCCAAAAGCTGATGGAATTTTTTTTAAGTAGGTCAGATTAAGGCAGATTTACTTGTTACTATGGATATTGCTTAATTATACACCAATAATCCCCTCTGAGAATATCAGAATTGCTGCTCATTTTTCTGTTTTTAAATATTCCCTGTAAGTATAAATTAGGAATATATTAGAAGCTTAGAAGAATCTAGGTTAAGATACAGGTTAGAAAAACAAAAGTCTCCCAGGTGGTGGCAAATAGTGTTGCTTGAGCTATTTTAATCCTCTCCATTTTTTATTTTTGTTCTGTCAGAAAGGGTGATGGAAATCATAGCACTGGACCAGTCTGAAGAGATGATTCAGGTCAATCGGCCTATAATCTGGAGTCATCTCTCCAACAGCCTTCTGTAACCTCTCTCACCTATCTATCTCCTGTTTGCCTCCTTTTCTTATTCTCACATCTTTTTGCCACTTTGGTTTCTTTTGCTGTCCTCCATTTTTCTCTTAATCTGAAGTTCTGCTAGGATTCCTCTCTCGGATCTTATTTATCATTGCTCTGATTTCATTAAAACCCACATTTTTGAAGTCTAAAGATGGGTGTTTGACTAACTACAGTATTGGTATAAAATCCAAAACTTCAGTGTTACAAATCACTTTTACTCAGTGTGCTTGCTACTTCTACTTCCTCAGTTATGTCTTTCCTATTGATTCCTCCATCCTCTGAAAAATAAATTTCTCGGCAAGACAAATCTGGAATTTCCTGGTAGGATCATGCTTATCTGAGTTTGTGTCCCAATCAATGTAGGGTTAAAGTGCCATCAGACTGTTTATGTGGGCTAGCTTGCTATGTACAGTCAATGACCAAAATTCTTGTCCCAGGACTTGACCTACTTACTTTACAGGTACTTTCCATTTAAAGTACAAATGCTGGTGAACTGAACTTTTCCGCAGTCTCTCTCTTTCTCTTTCCTTTTTTTTTTTTGAGATTGCTGCATTCTTCTTTTCCCAAAGATTGGATGCAACATTCAGTGATCTCAAGCAAAAGAGATTGGAGGTCTAGGACTCCCCACCCCCCCAGAACAGATCCAGCCTTGCTCCTGCTGTATCCCACAGTGGCTTGATCTTTTATAGCTATTTGGGGAAGCACTTTATAACCAGAAGTGTTTAGGGAGCCATACGGAAAGGTTGCTTAATAACCTAAAGTAATATATATCTGAAGGAGATATGACCTTCAAGATAACTTGATTAAATACACACTATTAAAATAGGACAAAATATGTATGGCAATTTGTGAAAGCTTTGGTCTCTTACATCAGCTTAACTTTCCCCATCCATTGATTTGGGGGGGGGGGGGTGAGAGAAGGAGGAGGAAGAGAGGAAGACACTTTACTTTACTCCAATATAATTGCCATTTTAACGTTTTAGACATAACTTTGACAAGATGTCACTCCAGAACAAATGACAATGTGGAAAGACATGATGGTCCTTCTTGTTTATAGTATTAAGGTAGCCAAACCAGTCCCTTCTAGGACAATAGTTCTTGCAGTCTTTACCATTTGTTGTAGTAGCTATGACTGATGGAATTTGTTCTCCAAAACAGATTGCCAGACTCCTCTCTCGAGTAGAGGATCCATATATTTTAGAGAGTGGGAAATGAATTCATGTCTGCTCTGCCATCTGGAATGTTTTAGATTGCCCATGCTGCTAATGAGTTTCCTAAAGAGTCTGAAAATGACTGCCACTTGAGATGAAGAACCTGGATGAATAGAGTTATCGGATATTTTTATTCATTTCTTGTTTGGCCCAGTCTGGCAGCCACTCTTTTTTCCAGAGTAATGATCAAAGTGAAGACTTTCTTAAATTCAGACCAGTTCCTGGTGATTATAGGTAGTCCTTACTTACCAAATGCAATTTGAACTGGAAACTATAACAGCATGTAAATATAAAGTGTTGTAAAGTAAAACATCATGTGACCAATTCTGGCTGCGGTTGTTGGTAAATTGTTTTGCTAAGTGTCGGGAATGATCTGGTGCCCAGGCAATTGGTTCTTTTGGATCCAGAGACAATAAGCACACCAGTGAATAAAGGGAGTTTAAGCTTTATTATTTACATAAAAAGCATACATATCAAGCAAGATGATACCCAAATCTCTTACAAGCTGTCAGGAGTTTCTTTAAAATGACACTTGAGATATTTGAAAGCTGCCCGTACTCAGTGCTAGGTTTTGTGAAGAAGTTCCCAGCTTAAAGGTAAATAAAACTAACGTTTTTATTAAAACCTGGCACCAAGACCTTATGGTACTTTTTCTGTGGTCATGAGACAAGACTTGACATTGACTGAATGGTACATGATTCTGGGATGGAAGGGAAAGTTAGACTTTTCCACGTTTAAAGCAATGGGAAGTTCCATCCTCTTCTCCTTTATTCACCAAAGAAAAGTAAAAAAAAACAAAACACAAGCAGGTTAGTTCTAAACTCATTGACTCCAGACTTTTCTTACTGTGAAGGAGAATTCAGAATATGTCACTAAATTCCTCTTAAGTACAATGGTCTTCCACATTGCCACTACATGAATCACCAGTGGTGATTAAGGATGACATCACATGACTGCAACTGGTGACTTCCTCTGCCTTCTCCATTGACTTTGCTTATTGGGAACCAACTGTAAAGGTAGCAAAGGGCGATTATGAAATTGTGGGACACTGTGGCCGTTGTGTGTATGAGTTGCCAAGCACCCCAATTGCGATTATATGACAATAGGGATGCTGTGACAGCTGGCAGCTTTGGGACCAGTCATAAATCTCCTTTTCCAGCACCATCATAACTTCAAATGCTTGCTGAATGAGCGGTACATGAATGCATCCCTGATGTTTTCTTGGGAGCAGTATGGAAATAGTTTGCCTCTTGTTCTCATGAGGTTTTTCAACCTCTCAGTCTTGCCTGCAATTCTGGAAAAACATTGGTAGTCTTGCATCTCTGCAGTTTCAGTCCTGTGTCATCTAGGGGCCATACTGACTTTCAGGATACTTCATAGCTACCGATACTGTAGTCAATGTCATCATGGTTTTGTTTGTTGTTTTGTGGGTGTTAGACTATATTTGCCATATTATTTTTTTCTATTTTTGCAAGTTTGTTCCTTGAAGCATGTAAATACATGTTTTGTTATTCTTCTCTTCTTCTTGTGCCATATCCGTCATCGGACGTTGGCAATCATGTTGGCGAGCCAATTTTTATCAACAGCTGCATGAAAAAGTGCTGCTGAGTTTTGTCCAAAGCAATCCCTTAGATGTTGAAGCCATGATGTTCTTTTTCTGCCTGAATCTCGTTTGCCTTCAATCGTTCCTTGGAGGATTAAGTGAAGTATGCCGTATTTTTCTGGGTGTCACATCACATGTTACTCTTGGTAGGTATGATTTACTCTTTTATCTTCCCCATCTGGGTTTCTATCCATAGGAATAACATATAAGGCTTAAATATCAAACTAGATAAACCAGTTGCCTGATTCGAATGTATTCTGGACTGAATTCCAGAATACATGCACACTGGTAATTCTAAAAATAGCAGTCCCAACAGATACCAGGTGAGACAAATTTGCTAACCACATTCAGAGATGATGCTAAAAAAGAGTGTCGCCCATCCCAATAAATAATAGATTATTTGATTTTGACTTTGTGCATTGTATGAACCCAGCTCCTTGTGGCTTATTCAGCAACTACAGTGAAGTCATCAGTAGCTTAGTTCAATCTGTAAACTTGGTTACATCTTGTAAAGGATGATTTATGTTTATTTGAGAGTATCTGGTATAATCAAGTTGATTTAATTTTCATGACCTGCTGACTTGGGAGGAAAGTAGAAGATGACAGAAATTTGCTAAGAAATCTGGAGAGGCCCAATAGGAAATTTGTTTTTAAAGAACTTTAAATTGTTGGCTGGTCATCAGACATGTACATAGTAACAAGATAGATAGCAAACATGATCTCCTAAAGTTGATCTGACAAACCACTTTTTGAAAAAATATTTGTTCCTCATTGTAGGGTTTTGGGATTAGATTACTTCTCTAAACACAACAAAAACTAACATGTCCGCTTGGAGTAGGCTTATATGCAAACTAATATGCAAAATTTTTAATGAGGAGGGCTAGAATTAGGTCACTCAAGGATTGCTAGAATAAGAGCGCTATCGCCTAGGTAATGGGTTTTGTTGCTATGGTGCCCCTAAAGGCTGCATCAGCTTTCAACAGTTTGACAGCTGGCTGAGATTTTAATGAGGACAGGCAGTTAGTTTCAATAATCAATTTCTTGGAAAATATTCTTCAACTTTATTAATGTTTCCAGAATATAAATTAATAATGGAGGTGTCCTCTTTGCAGTTTCGGTACCTGAAGCAGCATTATTTAAGCAATGTAGTTTCAGATGTTTATTAGTTTATTATGGAAGTCATAAGATAGTGTTTTACTGGTCTTTTTTGTTTCTTTCCCATTCTTTTCATTACTTTTGGAGATAATGTAGATGTATTTTGTTACATTAACAGAGCAGGTAATGTGATTAGTTCCACACTGGTGTTTTTAATGGCAGGTTTTATTTTGTCTCATTTACTATTCTGGGCCTTCATATTAATTGTTAATGCATTATAACACCCACCAAGCCGTGTCCCCCCCCCCCACATTCTAGTACATTGGACCTCATCTGTAAACTTGGATGGCCTACTGCCTCCTTCGAAGAGCAACTGTAGCTATTAAAGAGGATTGTTGACCAATTAAACAAATTCATTTCACTGCCTTATTTTAATTGGCTAAATCAATGCTGTAATATCCCAATACCAGTAATTCTTTAGAGGCTATTTAATTAAGTTAGCAGTACTTTCCATTTTCTAATTAAATCAAACAAAACATAGATTGTTTAAACCTGTGGCCTGGGCAAATCTGAGAGATGTGCCGAAATTAGTTTCAACAGTGAAATTGCCACTGGATGACTTTTTCATTAGGAGCTCTTTGGTTTTAAAGCTCATTTAGCATTCATCACAACTAAAATAATTTGTTTTAATGAACTTCTTAGTTCCAGTTTTCATTTATCAGGGATTTTTGTAGGTATTTATCATTGGCCAGGTTCCTACAACATCCTTAATTGCATTTAAAGGGGATTCATGTGATGTGAGAATGACAAGAAAGGATCGATTGATCCAATCAAATAAGCCTCGTGTGCCTGCCTGTGGCTTGCATGGCCTCAGTTCCAAATGGGCTGCAGCTCGGTACAGGGCTACGGCCTGGGTGTTGGGAATCTCTGCTTTATTAAATTGATCTTTCATACATTGTTAGTAAGAATAGCTTGGGAGACCAAAAATATAAGATGAACAACCGTCCTCCCTTAGGGAGGACAGTCCTTCTTTTGTAAGTTCTGTCTTTTCTTAAAAAGTGTCCTCCTACATGTCCTCCTTTTTGATATTTGATGACTAATCTGTAAATCTCCAGCTTTGATCGATGCCAATCCGATCCATTGTGTGTGAAGTGACGTATTTGTGTTTGATATGATGATTCCTCAAGGCTCAGTACAGGGCAACAAGATGCGATTATGAGACGCATGCGCTCCACACAGGAGAATTGTTTTGAGAGAGTGTGCTGCACGCAAGAGTGCATCGCACGCAAGTGGCTTTGTTTTTTTTCTTCAATTTGTGTCCTCCTTCTCATTGTAAAAAAGTTGGTCACCTTAAAAAATAGTAAGCTCACATTTATGGCATTGCTTAGAGCAGGGCTGTCAAACTCCCGGCCCACAGGGCCCAAGGGTTGGGTGCGTCATTGTTTAGTGAAGGGGGAAAAAGTCCTGATACGTCATGTGATGCCGCCATGACGATGTAAGTTTGATTCCCTGGACCTAGAGTGTCTCATACTTCTGTCATCTTTAAGATAGGTCTAGATGTTTGCACTAAAGTTTTTCTCATAGATTTCTACAAGTAATTGGAGGACCTGAAACTGTACTGGGCAGGAAAATTCTCTTGCTTTTTTTATTTGCTATAATGAAAAAAAAATGACTCAAATTGTATCAGAGAAGAAAGTTTCAGTGAAACTTTCACTTTTCACTGTGTAGGACAGGTCTACGTATGATTCTCTAATCCAGGGATCTCCAAACATGGTGACTTTTAAGACTTGTAGTCTGTGCTGACTGGGGAATTCTGGGAGTTGAAGTCCATAAGTCTTAAAAAGTCACCAAGTTTGGAGCTCCCGGGTCTAGTCTTTCACCATACAATCTTCTCTTTGTTGATCTGCAGCTTTTCTGGTAAAACCCACTAGAAGGCACCTGGTATATCTCCTGTTGGGCTTTTCAATAGTAGGGTTTCTGTCACTTGAGCAGACTCTTGCTTTTGTGGAACTGCTGAAAAATATCTCTTTTTCCTGAGAGATTGATAGAACTCATTCACCCAATTTCCACTCTAAATCTGGATGTGAATTTAGAAAGGCTATTTGAGTTCAGTTCTAATCACTTCTCTTTGCAAACTTCTACATTTAATGAATCAACCGAGATTAGGAAATCTGGTGGTTATAGGGATGAAAGTCCTTCCTGGTCTCTATTTATTGCCATTGTATCTGCAATACACAAAGAGGAGTCCTACATTGTGTTGCCATGCTTCCTAAAGTAGCAAATTCCTTTTAAAAATCAGGAGAACGAATGGAACCTGAACTGGGCAATGGTAACACAATTCTAAACATCAAAGAATAATGAATCTTGGATGCATTAATGTACTGCCTGAAAGCCGAATATTATTCATAATATAATGATAATACAAGTAGTCCTTGTGGTGGCAAATACAATGGCATTGAAAAAAAAATGACATAACAATTGTTTTTCAGACTTATCACCATTGCAGCATCCCTGTGGTCATGTGATCAAAATTTAGACATTTGGCAATTGGCTCATATTTATGATGATTGCAGTGTCTGGAATCATGTGATCGCCTTTTGCAATCTTCTGACAACCAAGTCAATGGAGGAAGACATTTTCTTAACAACTGCATGATTTTAACAAGCACAGTGATTATGGTATGAAAGGTCATAAAAGAGGCAAAACTCACTGAACAATTGTCCCACTTAGCAACATAAATTTTGAGCTCAGTTGTGGTAGTAAATCAAGGATTACCTGTGCTATATGTTATTTCTGCTCTGTTTTTCATACTAAAAAGTGTGATGGGAAGTAAATACTTTTTGGAAGAACTTGTAAAGTTAGAAATGTGATTTGCTTTTTGTTCCAAAAGAAAAACATATAAAAACACATAAAGCAACAATGCATATTATACTTATTCTATGCTGAGGGAAAGAATACCTTTAAAAGCTTTAATGAGAGATACCAGGGAGAAGGATTGAATGAAAACTGCATTAGGAAAGCTTTCAAAAGTAAAATGGATCTAGCTTGATCGGAGCATCTGTATGTGGTATGTGCCTGCTCACAGGAACACACACTCACCCCCTGAGTGCTTAGACTATTCTGTCAGCAAGCTGCTCACACACAAAGCAGACTGTTCAACAAGTCACCGAAATGGAAACACTAGCTTTTGTGCAATTACTTATGTATGTTCCTTGAAGCACAACTGCTGTTTATTTTTTAATCTGTGCCAAAATTTGCCAGCCGGCAGCTACTCAAGGAGAAAAAGGGAAAGCCTTCAGCAGCTGTGAGCCCTGTTTTCCTTTCCTGTCTGCCTTTTCTCAGCATTGTAAAACCTTCTCTCAGTCTTCTGGAAGAGAGCCAGTAGGTTTCTCCTGTAATGGAGATGTAGGAGTGGGAGGATAAAGCCTATCATTAACTTAGTTTTTACAAACAGATGTGCTTTAATTTTTCATGGTCCAGCTTTCTATACTCAATACTGAGTATGTGCTTATGTGTCCTCACCCCTTCCCCAGATGTTCTGTTCCAGGTAATTTGGGTTATCCTGCAGGATGCTTTAGCTTTTTCAGTCTTATTTGTCCTACTGGAAGCAACTATGAGGTCCTTGGTTCTTTCTGAGCTTGACTGTTCTCTTGTAGATGTTTTATTGCCCAAACTACTAGCACTGATGATGTTATCTAGTTTGGCTAATGAAATGTCTGAAAGAAAACAACCAAGTTCAGAGAGCACCAACAACTGCTCATTTCAACCCTGAACCACAAATATACTCCTTTATTGGGAAGTAACCATTCACTTCACAGCCATATACTGTACATTCTAAAACCATGGTGGTGAACCTATGGCACATGTGCCGGAAGTGACACACAGAGCCATCTCTCTGGGCACACCAGCCATGGCCTGTTGCTCTGCCGAGTTCCAGCGTGCACATGCGTGCCGGCCAGCTGGTCTTCACGTGTGCAAGAGTGCTGGAAACTGGAAGAGCGAGCAGCTTCCCAGTGCACATGCGTACACCAGCCAGCTGGTCTTCATGCGCACATGCCTGTTAGAAACCTGAAGGTGGCCACTGTGCATGCATGCGCCGGGGACTTGTTCTTTTTTTATTATTATTATTAAATCTTTATTGGTTTTTAAAACAAACATAAACAAACAAAACATCAAGTCATCTTCCATATATGTACATACAGTGTATTTTCAATCATTAAATACATTAATATAATTAATCATTTGACTATACTTTTATTCATTCATGTTTTACAAAATGATCATATTTTACTTAGTTTGTTTTATTCATATTATCTTAGTTTGACAATTCATATTATCATCCCAGATCTATCCTAGAATCATTTTGTAGACATAATAAGAAACGAATACATTTTATATATTTCTTATTTTCTAAAAGTCTACATATTTCATTACTATATTTTATTGTCTAACCATTGATAGAATAGATCCCAATTCATCTTTATACCTTGTTCCTCCAGTTTTTGTATAGATTTAAGTTCACCCTTTTCATTCAATATTTCCCCAGATCTAACTGTTTGTTCCTTTTTGTATATTATTAGATAAGAAAATGCTTCAATAGTCGATAGCCAGACTGGAATTTTCAAATAACATTGTCTTTTAATCTTCTCCCAGTTTAACTACAGAGACTCCCGTATATAATGTACGGGGAGCTGTTCTTCTGGTTTCCAGTGCATGCTTGCACATTTCAGCAATGTTAACCCCCACTATTCTAACTCTTAGCCGAGCCTTGGTGCAACCTGGTTTAGAGAGAAAGATTCCAGGATTACCTGCAAGGGCCAGACCTTTAGGAAGTTCTCTTTCAGCAGATGTAATCTACCTGCATCATCAGTACTCCTAGAGCCCCTGTTATATCACAGTCCTTTTTACTGTAACATTTCATACATTCTTTACAGTCTATTTCTTGGTTCATCATTTCCTGTTTCACTGCAACCTGCATCTGCTTTGAATCAAAAGGATCTTCATTTGCATTCCATGAACGTGGATCAACCTCTTTTAGCTAGTTTTGCTTCCTGTTTTTTGCAGGACCAATCTGGTAGACTTAATTTTTATTTATTTATAGACTGCTGGTGATTGTCTGGACAAACAGACAACCTTGGTAAGATTTTCAGGAATAGTTTTTCATTGCTTTCTTCTTAGGGCTGTGGGAGTGGCCCAAGGTCACTCATCTGATTTTGTGCCTAATGCAGGGCTAGAATTCATGGCCTCCTGGTTTCTAGACTGATGCCTTAACCATTACACCAAACTGGCCCTCCAACTTTAACCTCACCTATAATTCTATGAAGGTAATTTAGCCAAAGCAATGGTGATTGTTTCAAGATCATCCTAAGAAATTTAAAGATTAATTACATCCATGTTTCTTGATATAGACTAATCCTTTATACACAAATTGTGGCACAATAGCTATATTAAAAGCCCCAATATACAGGTGTTTCTTGTAAGCTGATATTCACAGGTAACAATTTAATAATGTGCACATCCATCTATTTTTCCTATATGGTCATACTTCTTTACCCTTTTCTTCAAGTTGTGTGTCTGGATTAGATCTCTGGTATTTTTTTAAAAAAATGGATAGTGTGAGTTAAGTGTACTGGATTTTCTAATCTAGAGAACCTGTTTTTTCCAGCATTGCTCTTTGTATTCTCATTTATCTTCTTTCATTTTCTTCTTCCCAAATGTCAGCATCTACATGCTGTCTCTCTCCTAGGCAGGGATGAATTGGAAAGTAGCCATGAGCATAGAAGCCTACCCCTCCTCGATATGACTTAGAGGACCATACATAAATATCCGGCCTGTGTGGTGACACAGACGTGCTGCGACTCCTTATGAACACTGCACCATGAATATTAAATTGCATTCCTGCACTTTGGATGTCTGCTGTCCTGATCCTGCATGTGATTGAAACCAAGTGATGGGGAAAATGTCCATCCTAGTAC
Organism: Laticauda colubrina; assembly: GCA_015471245.1. NCBI lineage: Eukaryota > Metazoa > Chordata > Lepidosauria > Squamata > Elapidae > Laticauda > Laticauda colubrina. Next base: position 38,808,620 of record BLBF01000020.1, on the reverse strand, counting down.
CAGGACAAAGTTCTCCCCTACAGTGTCTTCTCCAGCATCCTCTGGGCTGGTTGTTAATATCTTTTCTATAGAGGTGACTATTTGAAGAAGAAAAAAATTGGAAAGAAAAAAAAACCACTGATTTGACTCCTGCTTGGAGAGAGCAAATTTCAATAGAATTACTAATCAAAGGTTTTATCATCCTTTCGAATCACACCCCTCCTCTCCAATGTTAACACCACAACCATTCTCCAAGCAGGATTAGTTAATTTCAAGAGAAGATAACTGATTAATGGCAGAGATCTTGTCCGACATAATCACTGTTAGAACTGAAGAAAAAGAAATTTCTTGTAGGAAGCTGAAGCAATTAGAACCTGTCCCTTAATTCCTTTTTTATGTAGTTGAATACATTGAGACCGGCAATTTAATATGACAACAAAGGTGATGTCAAGTTTGTCTTCATTACAGTAAATGTTCTTCATTTTATAGCCTCATTGTAAGAAAGGAGACATTTTTCTGTAGCTCCAAATTCCTTCTATTCTCAAAGGGGAAGAAAACCCCACCAGCCTCTACCACCAGCTTCACCTTAATTATACAGCGTGTCTAGTTAACAGCTTGTCACTTTTCCTCTGCCTCATTGTTCATGTATTGAATAGTCATTTATTAGTATCATTAGCTTTCCGTTTCCTGAAGAGCAAGTAAACAAAAGCCTCTCTTCCAAGCACTGATCAAAACCTCTGTTAGAAATTGTTCCTGGGTAGAAAAATTAGCATTATATATCTCTTCCGTTTTTTATTGGTAGGTGGGCATTTCTGTTTTGGAACGTGTTGTGTATAGAAATTAGAAGACTCCAAATAACTAAATATGATTGGCCCAGCAGGCCGCACTAGGATTGGTCAATAAAGCACCATTGAGATTGGCCCACCTGACAGTGGGAATTCTCAAAGAACTTTCATTGGCCACAAGCCGCGAGCAGCCACTATAAAAAGGGCTGCCGCGACTTCAGCAAATATTCTGCGACAAGTCACTACATAGTTTAAATAAAGAGCTGTTTGTTGGAACACTGGTCTCGCGTACTTTATGATGCAAACGGAACACTAGCAACGAAGGTGGGATCGTCTTAGAAGAGCAAGATGAAAGCACGCGGCAACAAGAACCGAGCAACCAAAATGGCCGCTACCAATGCGCCGCCCTCACCATTCAACCCAGCCGAAGAAGATTGGGAGTCATACATTGACCGCTTTCTGATGTTCTTAGAAAGCAACGAGCTACAAGAAATAACCAACCAGAGGAAGAGAGCTGTATTCCTCACGCACTGTGGCCCTGCCGTTTTCAAAATGGTCAAGGCGTTAGCCAAACCATGGGACGTAAAACAAATGGCATGGCCAGAATTAAACCGAATGCTACGAGCCCATTACGCGCCTGTAGTCTCCAATCTTATTAAAAGGCATGAATTCTATAAGCGAGACCAACAAGAAGACGAGAGCATAGGAGATTTCGTAGCAGCCCTAAGAAATATCAGAGGAGCCTGCAAATTTCTCAACATGGACGAAGCCATGAGAGACCGCGTGGTCCTCGGATTGAAGGACGCTACACTCCAAAGCAAGTTACTAAACAGACTGAATATCACAGTGGCTGAGGCCATTGTAGAAGCACCACTACTGAAGCAGCCAAGAAATCCGCAGCCACTATGCGCCAGATGAACTCAACAAATCCAGAACTACAGAACCAAACCCGAGAAAAGAAGGTGGAAGGAAACCAAAAACAACCCACCACGACTGCCCACCATGAAGACCTCAACTCCCCGAGCGACACCGATGATGACAATGAAGACATCCATAGGCTTCAGTTGGAAAGAAAATGGTGGGAAAAAAGAGGAAGGAGGTGAGAATTCCAGTGTGCTGGATGCGGAGGGGACCACCCGCACTCCCAATGCAGATTCCTGGATGCCATTTGCAGATTTTGTGAGAAACGGGAGCACATTGCAAGGGTCTGCCGGAACAAAAAGAGCTATAATCAAAAAAGACGCGGCAGCACCCCCCCCCCCCCCCAAAACAGAGATAGACAAGCCGGAAGCCAATGGAGCCAAGAGAACAGAAACCGGCAAATGAATGACAGAGAAGAAACACATCAAACAATAATCATCGGAAATGCCAGGGCAGCAAACGCAAAAAAGGTCTGAATAAATGTAAAAATCGAAGGAAAGCCCTGTGAGATGGAAGTAGACTCTGGATCATACCTGTCAATGGTATCATGGAACACTATCAGAAATCTGATAACAGACATCAAGCAAAGAGAACTGGAACAGCAAAGCCTAATACTCAAAGATTACCAGGGAAACCGAATCCCGGTAGTGGGTCTGGACATTTCCTAATAGAATTCAAAAACCACACTGAAGTACTTCCTCTGGCAATCGTCAACCATGATCGCCCTAGCCTGCTGGGAATCGAATGGTTCGTGCCCCTGGGAATCAGAGTGACCGGAATCAACAGCGTCGCCGAGACCGATTGGGAGGAGAGCCTGCTGAAAGAGTTCCGGGACGTATTCAATGGGACCCTAAGCAAGTACAAGGGGACCCCAATAACATTCAGCCTAGACCCTAAGATAGGTTCCCTCAGGCTCAAAGCCAGTCACGTTCCCTTCGCCTTAAAGCCAAAAATAGATGAGCAGCTTTACAAACTCATCACACAAGGGGTGTTAGAGCCAATCGACAATGCCAGGTGGGAAACTCCCATCGTGATTCCTGTCAAACCAGATGGGTCAGTATGCATCTGTGGTGACTATAAGGCCATATAGACTATAGACTATAATCATGCACTACAGCAAAGCACACACTATTGTCACGCACAGAGGGTCATTCAAATGCAACAGACTTCAATTTGACGTTAGCGTTGCCCCAGGCGTTTTCCAAAGCCTAATGGAGCTTCTTCTAAATGGAATAAAAGGGGTCGTTCCCTGTTTTGATGACGTATTAGTATCAGCAAAAAAAAAACACCAATTAGAAGATAGACTGAGAGAAGTCTTGCGAAGATTCAAGGAAGCAGGGCTTAAGGTCAAAAGAGAAAAATGTAAACTAGCCACCAATCAAGTTGAATTCTTAGGCTACCTTATAGATGAGCAAGGTATACACCCCACTGAAAAGAAAATAAAAGCTATTAAAGACGCACCCAGACCTAAGAACAAAACAGAATTACAAGCGTTCTTAGGTCTCATTAACTTCTACAATGTCTTCCTGCCCCAAAAGGCAACCGTAGCAGAGCCACTATGTTGGATATTAGATAAAAAAACTGTCTGGAATTGGGGCCACCGAGAACAAGGAACATTCCAAAACATTAAGGACTTATTAATATCAAAAACCATTTTAATACAGTACAGCAACACCCTGCCACTGACGGTTACCTGTGATGCATCGCCTTTTGGAATTGGTGCCCTACTGAGCCACAAGCTACCAGATGGCAGAGAAGCACCAATCGCCTTCTATTCCAAAACGCTGTCAAAATCTGAAAGGAACTACGGCCAACTTGACCGAGAAGCCCTCGCAATCATAGCAGGCGTCAAGAGATTCCATGAGTACCTATATGGTGGGACATTTTCTATTATCACAGACCATAAACCCCTGCTAGGAATTCTGGCAGGGAACAAACCAACCCCGAACATCCTATCGCCAAGAATGACGAGATGGTCAGAATTCCTCGCTGCATGCAATTACACACTCATCCATCACCCAGGAAAAACCATCACCCATGCGGATGCCTAAAGCCATTCCCCTCTGCCTGACAAGGAAGATGACCCAGCTCCCACCCTTCAGATTGAGACATTGCCGAATCTGCCACTAACCGCAGCAGACGTCGCTAAAGCTACCGGGAAAGACCTGCTGACAGCTCGGATTCTGCATTGGGTAGGTAAGGGCCGGCCGGATGAGGATAGAGGTGAGACTTTTAAACCTTTTTGCACCCAGCAGACTGAACAGTCCATTGAAAAGGGTGGTATACTGTGGGGAGACAGGGTGGTAATTCCAAAAAAGTTGCAGGAGGAAGTGTTGTGCATGTTGCATGAGGGACACCCGGGCATAGTAAAAATGAAAGCCATGCCCAGGAGTTCTGTCTGGTGGCCAGGGCTGGACAAAGACATTGAAAAATGGGTGGCAACATGCCATGACTGCCAGAAATCAAGGCCTACCCCCCCTCTTGCACCAGTCCTAGAATGGGAAACTCCCAGATGCCCATGGTCGAGACTCCATATTGATTTTGCTGGGCCAACGAAAGGGAACACATATTTGATAATTGTTGACGCTTATTCAAACTGGCTAGAGGTTGTTCTTATGGCATCCACAACTACTGAAGTTGTCATAAAACAATTGAACAAACTTTTGCTACCCATGGACTGCCAGATGTAGTAGTATCTGACAATGGGCCCCAGTTTACTGCTTTAGCTTTCGAACAATACCTAGCTGCACAAGGCATCCGACATGCCCTAACAGCGCCGGCTCATCCGTTTCAAATGGACAAGCTGAACGCATGGTTTGTTATACCAAAGAAGCCCTGGACAAACTGGACACGGGGGACATCCAAGATCGACTAAACAAACTGTTAACAATTCACCATATTACCCCTAGCACTACCACTAACAAAACCCCAGCAGAACTCCTCATGGGCAGAAAATTGCGTTCCTACCTAGATAGACCTCACCCCCTACACCTGTGAAAAAACCCCTGACTCCTCAAGTAAATATCGCTCCTTTGCCATTGGAGACTTAGTCTACGCTAAAAATCTTACTGGGGACCCATTATAGCTTCCAGCCACAGTTACTCAAATCACAGGGCCCCGGTCAAACTGGCTTACACTAGATGATGGCAGAACATGGAAGCGGCACATTGACCAGCTTCACTCTAGGACATTGGAACGCAATACTTACCTACTTAGCTCCGAAGCACAGCCGAAAATACCGCCACCAACAAGCAATCCAAAAACAACTGAGGGGGGGGGAAACAAAAAATAATAAAAAAGGGAGAGATGAACCACCAATAACATGACAAAAGACACAACACAAACCTGAATCAGAACCCCCGGTAAGACAAAAAGAGCACTTACCCAGACGACCTCCGGAAAAGAGAACCGGTAGCAGGGAAGTGAGGTGAGGCCTATCCTGGAAGGAGACAGCCAGGCCAGCGCAACCAACCCTGACAAACCAGGAGGGAGCAGCAGAGCCAATTCAGCCCGAGAGACCCAGGTGGGAGCGGCAAGGCTGACTCACCCTTCCAGGAGGTTCCATGGAGAAGACGTGGAGAAAAGGCAGTCTTGACTGAACCGATGGAAGACCACGCTGACACTGAGCTGCGCAGGTCAAGTAGGACCTGCAAAATCCCCACCTACCTGCGTGACTACGTTATGCACGTTAGACGAAATCAAGAGGGGAGGGGTGTTGTGTGTAGAAATTAGAAGACTCCAAATAACTAAATATGATTGGCCGAGCAGGCCGCACTAGGATTGGTCAATAAAGCACCATTGCGATTGGCCCACCTGACGGCAGGAATTCTTAAAGAGCTGTCATTGGCCGCAAGTTGCAGGCAGCCGCTATAAGAAGGGCTGCCACAGCTTCGGCAAATGTTCCGCTACAAGTCACTAAATAGTTTAAATAAAGAACTGTGTGTTGGATCACCAGTCTCGCGTATTATCCAAACGGAACAGAACTGGTACCTAGGATCTGCATAAGACCCATCAAACAGTCTAGCTATTTGTCACTCAAATCCCCCCTCCCCGCAGAAACCCCCCAACATGAATTTTTAGGCGTATTTTTGGTTGTTGCAATATGGGATTACGGACTATACTTCTGTTGTGGTTCGCTGGCAGCAGGTGCGGACGGCTGAGGTCTCGGAGAGGGGCCTGCGTGTGATGCAGGGATGGGGCCAGGACCATCAGGGAGTGGAATGCTGTTTTCGGAGATTGTGGAGGTTGGCAGCTGTGATGAAGAGGTTCCTAAGGAGCCTTTGCCCAGTGCGCATGCACACAGGGCTGCTTGAAGGAAAGAGCAGCTGCAGCAGCACGGGCAACTTGGGAGTAAGGCTGCAAGGTAATGGCCCCTCCCTCAAGAGATAAAAGCCAGCTGAGAAAACAGAGTTCTTTGTAGGAAGCAAATAAGTTTTTGCACTCAAGTCTTGTGGACGTTTGGAGTATCTTGGTTGATGTTTGGAGACTCCTTGTGTTTGAAATATTTGTTAGTAACTTTATCTACTTATCTTGGCAGCCTTGCACCACCTTGGCAATGCTCATTCTTATCAGAAATAATTAATTTGAAACAGCCTTTTAACTGTGAAGGAATGGAATTCGTAAAGAATCATTAAAAGGTTTTGCTGTTACCTGTGTTTTGTATTTGTTTCCTTGGAACAAGGTTTGGGTCGGAACAACTTCTTTGGAATTTTGACTCAAAAATATAAAGCACAGGGAAGATCCAGATGTAGTCGTGCCATCAGATAAATTTGACACTCGAAAATATCTCTTACTACGACCCTATCCAAGAAATATTAGCTGGACTTTGACAACATGCTGATCATATCCATTAGCATTTTATCTGTACTTATTTTTATTAATGTAGTAATTGAACATACAATATTGTACTCATTATTTTTACATTTCATTTCAGGATGCTCTGAATAACAGTAATAAGCATCTTAAGGAGTAATGTAAAAAGCCACTGACGTAGCCTTTTTCAGTTTGCGGACTTTGCCATTATTTTTAGGCAAAACCAACAGAAGATTCTTGGTTAAAGTACTTAGTGGCTTTTTCTGGCGCTAAAATATAAAAGAACACTTTAAAAATTGCTGAGATTCTGCATGGTTGCTGGATCTCAAGAGGTTGTATTGGTTGTGATCCTGAGGTGTCTTGCAGGTGTCTTATAGATGTCCTTTATGAGGTTGCCAAGCCTTCATGTGATCTCAGTTTGAAAGCCCCATACTTTCATAAAAGGACTGCTAAAATCTACAACTTTTTAAAATGTCTATGTTAAATTTTATATGGAGGTTTTTTTTGTTTTACAGATATATTGATGCCTCTGGGCACTGCACTGCCAATCTTTGACTTAGGAAATTCTTGCAAATGAATCATTTCAACACATATGCTGTCTACTGGTATTGCTGAGATGCAGAAAGATTAGCATGAAACCGATCACAACATAATGGTCAGAAGTAAAGTAGGGAGCAGAGAGATGGATGCTAGGTAAAAGTGGCCTAATAGTTAAAACACCAGGCTAGAACTCAGGAGATTGTGGATTGCAAAGAAAAGAGCAAATGAAGAGTACCAGTGGCACAGTGGTCATAATGTAGTATTGCAGGCTTACTCTACCCACAGCCTAGAGTTTGACCTTGATGGGTCTCAAGGTTTACTCAGCCTTCCATCCTTCTGAGGTCAGTAAAATGAGGAGCCAGATTGTTGGGGTTAATATGCTGACTCTGTAAGCCGCTTAGAGAATACTGGATCTATAGCAGAATGAAAGACGTGCCTACTGCTACAGGTAGTCCTCAACTTACAACCACAATTGAGCCTAAAATTTATGTTGGTAAGTGAGGCAGTTGTTAAGTGAGTTTTGCCCCCATTTTATGACCTTGCTTGCCACACTTCTGAATCTGGTCTCTCCATTGTCTTTGCTTGTGAGAAGGCCACAAAAGGGGATCATGTGACTCTGAGAAACTTCAACCGTCATAAATGTGAGGCAGTTGCCTGGCAACTGAATTTTGATCACATGACCATGGGGATGCTGCAACAGTCATAAGTGTGAAAAATGATCATAAGTCACTTTTTCAGGACCAATGTAACTTAGAATGGTCACTAAATGAATTGTTTTAAGTCGAGGATTACCTGTATTTGCAGAATGCCATTTCAACTAACTTTATGATCACATTTTATTGTTGACTCCAATTGTGCTGCCTACAGTACTGTTAGGTAGTGGTTGACTACTTAAGTTGGGATAGAATTGCTTTCCAGACATTTTCCCAAGTTGCTTCCCTGGCTCTACCTTTGCTACCTTGGCTTATTTTTGAATTATAGGTAATCCTTAACCTACCAACAGTTCCTTAGTGACCATATCAAGCTATGATGGACCTGGCCAGAGCTACTTAAGAACCAATTTTGAAATTCTGACAGTCGATCTCACCCCCTACCCCTCTGGACAAGTGATTGCATTTGGGGTGCTCGGCAACTGGCTCACATTCATGGCTTGTTAGCATTGTCCTGTGATTTTTGCCACTTTTTTTTTTTTTGTGCCAGAAACTGGCATTTACTTCTGGTTTCCAGCAAAACCAAATGCCTGTTGGGGATAATGGTTTTGTTTAATGACCATCATGTTCACTTAACGCCAATGCAAAACAGGTCAGAAAATTGGATATGATCACGTGGTGAGCTGTTTAATGACTGCCACAACCACAATTCCTGGCTCAAGTATGGTCATAAGTTGAGTTACTACAGATAATCCTCAAATTATAGCATTTAATGTTACAACGGCACGGAAAAAAGTGAACAATGACCATTTTAAGACTTATGACTGTTGCAGCATCCCCATAGCTGTGCAATTTACATTTGGATGCTTGATAACTGACTCACATTTATGGTGGTTGCAGTGTCCCAGGGTCATGTGGTCATCTTTTGCAAACTTCTGAGAAGCAAAGTGAATGGGAAAAGGCCCAGTGGTGGGATTCAAAAATTTTTACTACTGGTTCTATGGGCGTGGCTTGGTAAACATGGCAGGGGAAGGATACTGCAAAATCCCATTCCCTCCCTACTCCACTAACCTGCTTTCCAGCTCCATTCTCCTGTGCAGGGCAACAAAAGGACACCCAGCCAATCAGCTGGGACTTGGGAGGCAGAGAACAGATGGGGATGGGACCAGTCAGAGGTGGGATTTGCCGGTTCTCCCAATTACTCAAAATTTCCGCTACCAGTTCTCCAGAACTGGTCAGAACCTGCTGAGTACCACCTCTAGGGAAAGCAGATTCATTTAACAACCAGGTTACTAATTTAGCAACTGCAGTGATTCACTTAACAAATGTGGCAAGGAAAGTCGTAAAACAGGGCAAGACTCGCTTCACAAATTTCTCCCATAGCAGCAATATAAAGTTTGGGCTCGATTATGGTCGTACGTTGGGGACTACCTGTAGTTTAGAGAATCCTGTTTTTCCAGTGGTAAATTGAATTTATCAAGAAACCAGGAGACTTTTGGACTCGTGAGAGACTGATCAGAAAATAAACGTGGAGACTCTTTCTTTTAATGTGCTGCCAACATTTTTGCCTCTGGCATTTCGCTGTCGCTTTTCAAAAAGCACAGCCTGAGAGAAAGCAAGTTGAGGAAACCGTCTGATTCTGAACCATTTGGAAACAGAACCAAGGACTTGAGATTTCGGCATCGGTCTTGAACTCTCTTGTATTTTAAAAGGCTCCCCATGTTTTCCTTTGTAGAAGCAACAATGTCTTTGATGATGGCACTTTGTGATGGCAGGGATGCTTAGCTACTCCTTTCCTTTGAACTGAGCACAGCAGAAATTTTCTCTGATTCACTGCTCTTTTGGGAATCTGTATGGCAAAACCCCAGGCAGCAGCTTTATGGTGCTTCGCTCCTGATGCTGCAGTTGATGGCATGGGATCTTTGTGGGTTGTTAAAGAGAGAAAGAGGATGGATGTCCTTGTCAAAGAAGACAGAAAATCCTTGACTCCCTCTTGATGCTCTTCTGAAGGCTCCCCCTGGTAGTCCAAGGTAGAACACTTGCGACTATTTCAGTGGGCCAGAATATTGTGATTTTTAAAATTAAGCATCTCACGGATATGATATCATGGAGTAAGAGGTGAAAGTCGGTAAGCTGTTATTTTTTTGTGGGTTAATACCAGGCCTAGAAGGAGGTGAAGTTTTTGTATTACCATCATTACCATCTTAAGAAACAGACATTTCCATGGTGTTTGAACCCAAAATAATTTAAATGACAACTCGTATCTGTTCCGTCTGGAAAAACGCGAGGTAGATCAGGTTCCAACAGTAAAAGTCTTTATTTCAACAGTTAAGTGAAAACGGAACAGTTCGGCTCTTGCTGCAGCAGCCTTTATATACGGCTTGCCTGCTGGCTTGTAGCCAATGACGGTTACTTGGTTTTGCCACCTTTTGGCAGCTCTTTTGGATTGGTTCCTAGTGAACCAATCCCTATGCTGGCTTTTCTAGCCAATCACAATCGAGGATTTGGAGTAAACTATTTTATACAGAACACCCCTCCTCCCTTGGTTTAGTCCTAGTGGTGACATAGTCGCGCAGGTAGGTGGGGCTTCTTCTGATTCTACTGGACATGCGTGGTTCATTTTCGCTGGAGACTTCAACCGGTTCAGATGGGGTTGCTGTCTCCGGCTCTTTTCCATGGAACCGCCTGGAAGGGTGAGTCAGCTATTTTGCTACCGCTTGAGTTTCTCAGGCCGGTGGTTTTGCCGCTCCCTCCTGGTTTCTCCGGGCAGATCGAGCTGGCTTGGCTGGCCCCTTCGTCTGGATTATTTTCGCAAGTCTCATCTAACCATAAGTTTCCTTTTTGCTCTTTTTGATTGGTTAGATGTTCTGGGTTTATTTTTAAAAGTTCTTTTTTATTTTCTTGTATTTCCCCCCCTTCTTTGGTTTTGTTTTCGTCGATTTTTATTTTTTGTGGTTGTGCATTTGTATTTCTTTCAATGTTTCGGGAACGAAGCTGGTCTATGTGCCGCTTCCATTCCCTGCCATCATCTACGGTTAGTCGGTAGGACCGGGGGCCTCTGAGTTGTGTGATTGTGGCTGGAAGCCATAAGGGGTTCCCGGTAAAATTTTTTGCGTAGACAAGGTTGCCGATTTCAAATGTTCGGCAACGGCTGGAGGAGTCGGGAGGGTCTTTCCAACGTGTAATTTGGGTGCAACCTGTCTAATTGTGACCTAAGTTTTCTTCCCATTAATAACTCCACTGGGCTTTTGTTGGTTACAGTGCTGGGTGTGATATGTTGGAGGGTGAGTAGACGGTTGATTTTATCCTGGACATCCCCAAGGTCCATTTTCTCTAAACCCTCTTTGGTAAATCTGACCATTCTCTCCGCCCTACCATTTGCAGCCGGGTGGGCCGGTGCGGTCAGTGCATGGCGTATACCTAGGGAGGCTAGGTATTGTTCAAATTGGATGGTGGTTAATTGTGGCCCGTTGTCGGACACTAGGACGTCCGGCAATCCATGGGTTGCAAAAAGTTTGTTAAGTTGTTTAATGACTGCCTCGGTTGTCGTAGATGATATTACTACAACCTCCAGCCAATTTGAGTATGCATCTACGACAATTAAAAAGGTATGCCCCCTAGTAGGACCCACGAAATCAATGTGGATCCAAGACCAGGGGCCTCGTGGGGTCTCCCAGTCCCTTATGGGTGCTTGTGGTGGGGAAGGCCTGGTTTTCTGACATTTAGAGCAAGTGGCAACCCAATATTCGATATCTTTATCTAAACCAGGCCACCAGACATAGCTTCTAGCGAGGCTTTTCCTTTTTACGATACCAGGGTGGCCTTCGTGAAGCATACCCAACACCCTAATCTGTAGTTTAGGAGGGATTACTACCCGATACTCCACAATAAACAACCTTTTTGAATTGAGAGTTTGGTTTGTCTGGTCCGGAAAGGTTTAAAGTTCAAAGTTTTCAGTTTTTTGGTTTTCCGGCCAGCCTTTATCTACCCAGTTTAATATGCGGGCAGTCACTGGGTCCTTTGCGGTGGCTCTGGCAACATCATTTTCAGATATTGGTAGTTCGGGGCATGTTTCTATTTGCAGGGTAGTCATTGTTGGCGCCGGGTCTTCCTCCGTCGTCGGCAGCGATGCTCTGCTTAATGCGTCTGCATGGGAGATTTGCTTCCCGGGTCGATGTGTCAATGTGTAAGATTATGCTGCAAGGAATTCTGACCATCTAGTCATCCGCGGGGATAAAATGTTCGGTGTAGGCTTGTTTCCTGCCAGAATTCCTAGCAACTGTTTATGGTCCGTTACAATCAAAAATGTTCTTCCATAAAGGTATTCGTGAAAACGTTTCACTCCAGCGACGATTGCCAGGGCTTCTCTGTCTAGTTGACTATAGTTACGTTCTGTTTTAGACTGAGTCTTTGAGTAATAAGCGACGGGTGCCTCTCTCCCATCTGGCAATTGGTGGCTCAGGATGGCACCGACTCCAAACAGTGAGGCGTCGCAGGTTACCGTCAATGGAAGTGTGTTACTAAACTGGATAAGAACGGTGTTTGATGTTTATACATTTTTTATTTTCTGGAATGCTTTTTGCTCTCTATGACCCCAAGTCCAATTAGTTTTCTTATCCAGCAAACGGTGTAATGGTTCCGCTATTGTTGTTTTTGGGGAAGGAATACGTTATAGAAATTTATTAGACCCAAAAATGCCTGCAATTCCATTTTGTTTTTTGGCTGTGGTGCGTCTTTAATGGCTTTGACTTTTTTTTCAGTAGGATGTATACCCTCTCCATCAATTAAGTAGCCCAGAAATTCGACGCGATCAGTCATTAAGCAGCATTTTTCTTTTTTAACTTTCAGACCGGATTCTCTAAATTTTGTTAGTACATTTCTTAGTCTTTTTTCTAGTTGGGTCGTATCTTTAGCCAAAATCAGGATGTCGTCAAAATATGGTACGACCCCTTTCATTCCATTTAATAGGCGTTCCATGAGGCTTTGGAAAACGCCTGGGACCACACTCACTCCAAACTGAAGTCTGTTACACTTGAATGCCCCTTTGTGAGTCACTATTGTCTGTGCCTCGGCCGTTAAGGGGTCTACTGGAAGCTGTTGGTAAGCTTGTGCTAGATATAGTTTAGCAAATTTCCCCCCCCCCCCGAGTGAGTGTAGCAAATGTTGTACGACTGGCACCGGGTATGCGCTTTGTTGCAGTGCATGGTTCAGGGTAGCCTTGTAGTCTCCGCAGATGCGTACCGACCCGTCAGGTTTAACCGGTGTTACTATTGGCGTCTCCCATTTAGCATGGTCAACAGGTTCCAAAACCCCTTGGTCAATTAATTTATTCAATTGTTCCTCTATTTTTGCATTTAATGCAAAGGGAACTCGTCTGGCCTTTAATCTTCTAGGGGCCACCTGGGGGTCTAAGCTAAAGGAAATTGGGGTCCCCCAATACCTGCCTAGGGAGCCATCAAAAACGTCCTGGAACTCGTGGATCAGGTTTTCTTCCCAGTCAGTTGCGGCCACTCGGTCTACTCCAGTCATTCCGATGCCCAATGGTGCGAACCATTCGATGCCCAGGAGGCTGGGTCGGTCTCGGTTGACTATTGTCAGAGGCAGGACTTCGACATGCTTGCTTGTAAGCGACTCGGAAATGTCCTAGACCTACCACAGGGATTCGATTCCCTTGGTAGTCCTTCAGAGTTAATTTTTGTTTCTGGAGCTCTTTTAGTTTAATATTTGGGACCAGTTGTCTGATTGTGTCCCATGACACCATTGACAGGAAAGACCCTGAATCGACCTCCATCTCACAGGGGCTGCCTTCAATTTTTACGATGATTTTAACTTTTTTTCCGCTTTCCATCTGAGCGCTTCCGATAGTGACAGTTTGATGGGTCTTTTCTCAGTTACTGGCTCGTTTGTTGCGCTCCCACTTTCTCTCAGCTTGTTTCGATTCAGCTTGTGGGGGAGAATTACTGCGTCTGTTAGGGCTGTTATTTTTTCGATTCCTACAGACCTTCTCGATGTGTCCCTTTTTCTTAACAAGCTCTGCAGATGGCATCAAGGAATCTGCAATCGGTTCGAGGGTGGTTTCCTCTGCAACCGGCGCATTCCCGCCAGTTTCTTTTTTCGCGCCTTTTTTTGTTGGTGTATAAGCGGTGGACCTCATCGTCTTCCTCTCCGGATTCTGATGTCTCGTCAAAATCTTCATGATGTGTGGTGGTGGGAAATTGCTTCTTCCCTCTGGTTAGGCTCGTTTCGTCATTGTTCGCGTTCATTCGTTTCATGGTGGCCGCTGACTTTTTCGTGGCTTCTGCAGCTGTGGCTTCTGCGATTGCTTCAGCCACGGTTATGTTGGGTTTATTTAGCAATTTACTTTGTAAATTAGAGTCTTTTAAACCCAGTACTACTCGATCTCGCATGGCTTCATCTAAGTTCAGAAACTCACATGCTCCCCCCAGTTGTCAGAGGGCTGCCACAAAATCAGCGATGGTCTCACCTTCTTTTTGGTCCCTTCGGTAGAATTCATGCCGTTTGATGAGATTTGACACCACTGGTGCGTAATGAGCCTTCAATATTCGCTGGAGTTCGGGCCAGGTCATTTGTTTTACGTCTCTGGGCTTCGCCAATGCCTTGGCCATTTTGAATACCGTTGGTCCGCAATGCGTTAAGAAGACAGAAGACCTCTTACACTGGTTAAGAAGACCTCTTACGTTACGTTAAGAAGACCTCTTACGCTGGTCTGAGATCTCTTCCATCTCATTACTTTCTAAGTACATTTGGAAACGGTCTACGTAGGATTCCCAATCTTCTTCATTGGAGTTGAAGGGTGCGGGCGGTGCATTATTTCCAGCCATCGTTTCAAGCCTGGGTTTCAATTCGCCGCGTGCACAGTCTCACGTTTTTAGACCAATCTCACCCTCGTCGCCAGTGTTCCGTCCAGAAAAACGCGAGGTAGACCGGGTTCCAACAGTAAAAGCCTTTATTTCAACAGTTAAGTGAAAATGGAACAGTTTGGCTCTTGCCGCGGCAGCCTTTATATTCGGCTTGCCTGCCGGCTTGTAGCCAATGATGGTTACTTGTTTTGCCGCCTTTTGGCAGCTCTTTTGGATTGGTTCCTAGTGAACCAATCCCCATGCTGGCTTTTCTAGCCAATCACAATCGAGGATTTGGAGTAAACTATTTTATACAGAACAGTATTCTCTGTGGTTTTCAGTGACTTCATTTTCACAGGACTGTTTACTAAGAGATTAGTGGCTAAATTTCAAACCATTCTGGCTGCATTTTATAGGACTAAATCCTGTTGATTTTATGGAGACTTATTTCTGACAAGAAATATGCAGAGTTTGTCTTAATTTCCAGAAAGAAATTGTCCTTGAAAAAAAAAAAATTATTAGTTGTTCAAAAGGTATGGTGATATATATACAGAAAGAAAAGAAGTAAGGATTTAGAGGAGTCTGATCTATTCTGAACAGTAGATGAGTCATTCCTACTTCTTTGCTCAAATAATCTCTTGGAGTTGTCTTGTATATAGTTTTAATAAACATGTTTAATGTATCACCTCAGATGCCTTCAAGTCATTGCATTTTTTTCATCACATGGACCCCTTAAGGCAGTTCAGAAGGAACATAGAAATATGCATGATTTGTGCTTTTTATTATGATTGTTATTTATTAAATTTATATGCTGCCATTTTTATCACTGCTAGCTAGATATCCAGATTATTTATTCAAATATTTAAAACTAGATTTGGAGATGACGAATTCTTAATCCTAGGCTTAGAATTGACTAAAGATTTTATTGTTAGTATACTTCCATTCCCAATAATCTGTAATAGTTCTTTTGAAAAGCATTAGCCATCTTTAAAGGGTCACCTTCAGGTGAAGTCTGGAAAAGAAATATTGAGGAACATTTATTTCATGAACCGAGATCCAACATTGTATTCAGTTAGGCAAAAGCAAAGTGAAAAATAAAGGTACTTCTAAAACAGCATAGTGTTGATCCTAATTTAATGGGCTTCACTCACATTTTGTCAGACTGCTTCGAAAAGTCAAGGTCATGTAGAAATGCCATGGGTTGGGCCATGGCATGGAATTATTCTAAGCCAGAACAGGCCTGTTTTGTGTGTTTGTGGCTTAGGAGGGTCATTGAATATCAGTGGTTTTTGAGCACCTAAACCTCTCTGCAAATCCCAGCTTTTGTGTTTTCAACTAAGCAAATAATTGCTTGCTTTTCATGTCCTAGCCTATATGAAAAGGGTGTCTGTTTCAACAGGAATGGGATTGTTGTTGTTTTAGGAAGGCATGGGATCCAAGTTTACTTTTTAAAAAACAAATTAGAAAGCCCAATATTGTTGATTGTATCCAACACCACACAGAATACTGCAACAAGTACTTTTAAAATTATTATTCTGGAACATTTAAGAGGAAGCAATTGGTTGGATTCATTTATCACAGTTTGCAGAATTAGCTGGATTCAATTAATGGGTTAATATACAATATGCTATGCCCAAATGAAAGAAGCTTAGTCGGATACGCATACCTAAGTTGTTAATATATATATCAGAAACCAATGTTTGTGCCAAAAGACATAGCCTTTTCCCAAACTCTGATAGTGAGAAAAAGTAGCTTATTAAACCATCTTAATCATGAAAATACTTTTTTTTCTACCTTTGTTGGTTCTGAATAGGAATATAACGTGTATGAAGCCCCTTTAGTTTTCTCCCTTCCCCCCTTTTAATAAATTCAGTCATTTTCACAACTCTAGAGTAGAAACACTCTAGCCATATCGCACCTGATCAACAAACTTTCTGAAAAAGAATGGGATTGTTTCAAAGCCATCTCATTTTGAAATAGTTAGAGCAAAGGTGACATCTCCTCCTTTAGAGAGCACAATCCTTGACTGTTATCACCCTCTTGAACAGGATTACACAACAGATATCCTAGCCATGTTCTTTGGTCTGATTCCAACCTAGACCAATCTGCTAGCTGCTGAGTAGCAGTACTCTCTACACTAATCCTGCCCAATGTGAGAATCGGAGTGCTTGTGCTTTTTGTATCTAGGGAGTACACAGGTGGTCCTTGACTTATGACCATAATTGAGCCCCAGATTTCTGCTAAGTGAGATAATTGTTAACTTAATTTTGTCCATTTTACAACCTTTCTTGCCACAATTGTTAAATGAATCCCTGCAGCTGTTAAAATTAGTGACACGGTTGTTGTTAATCTGGTTTACCCATTGATTTGGCTTGTCAGGTCATGAAGGGCGATCGCATGACCCTGGGACACTGTAACCATCATAAATACGAGTCAGTTATCAAGTGTCTGAATTTTGATGACATGACAAGAGGGAATGTTGCAATGGTGGTTTGAAAAACAGTCATAAATCCCTTTTTTTTCAGTGACGGTCACTAAATGAACTGTTGAAGACTAAACCTGTAGCTAGAATATTAAAACATTAATATTAAAAATTACTAGGCTGTCCTTTCTGAACAGTAGTGGATTTACCAGTTTAGCCTGATGCTTAGTAGTATGAATATTAGTTACCACTAGCTGAGTAAGAGATACAAGTAGATAATATGGTAGAAGTTAGAATAGCTCGACTTATAATTTCAGGGTTTTGTTTTTTTTGTGGAAGTGCCAAACTAACTATGTGCCCAACTAATCTGACCATGTGATTGTAAGACCTTTATGAAAAAGAAGCTCTGAAGGGCATATCAGGGACTGCACTAAAAGAAAAACTGGATGGAGGCAGGACAGAAAAAAAATCTCCTTTTACAGGAAGTTCTCAATTTACAGCCAGTTTCTTTTCTTTTTTTTTTTAACAAACTTTATTAAATTTACAATTAAAATAAACAAACAACACATACACAAATGTAGAAAAGAAGAAAAGAAATAGAGAAGTAAAAGAGAGAAGAGAGAAAAAAAAAGAAAAATCAAAAAGTGATTAAAAACAATTTCATCCTTGACAGTTTGTGGGTCATTATTTCTATCCTTATTTTATGCCATATTTACAAGTAATCCTTAATGAGAATATATAATTACTGCTTATTATAGCTTATCCTCTTTTAAATGTTATGTAGCCCATCTATGATCTAACCATTCATACCAGCAGTTCCAGCTCTCATAGTACATTGATGTTTCTTTATCTTTTAATGCTAAGGTTAATTTATCCATTTCTGCACAACTTGATATTTTTTGAATAATCATTTCCTCTGATGGAGTATGAGGTTGTTTCCAACATTGTGCCAAAGCCAATCTAGCTGCCGTCAATGTGTGTAATATTGTATGCTTCACTTTTTTTGGAAATGGTTTATTAAAGATTCCTAATAGGAAGAACTCTGGTTTGAATTCAGTCTGTTCTGTCGTCATTTCCTCCAGCCATGTTTTATTTCTCTGCCAATATCTTTGTGCTTCTTTGTGCTTAGAGCCAGTTTCTTAGCGACTGTTTGAAGTTTAGACTCACCTGAAAAAGGAAGCTTACAACCAAATTCGAAGTTCTGATGGCCGAGCTCTCTCCATGTTCATATGACTAAACTTTGGGCAATTGGGAACATGGCTGGATTTACAGCCATTTGTAGAATCTATCCCATGTTAAGTGACTGCATTTTTACCATGGTTTTGATGAAAACTGACCAGTTTTCAGCAAAACTGTGCCCATAGAGTTCCACTAGTGAAGGACAGACTCTTCAGGTAGTCCTTAATTTACATCAGACCATTTAATGACTGTTCAAAGTTACAACAAGCACTGAGAAAAGTGACTTATGACCATTGTTCATATTTATGAGCCTTGCAGGATCTCTACGGTCATATGATCAAAATTAAGATGCTTGGCAACTGACTCATATTTGTGATGGTTGTAGTGCCTGGAACATTGCGATCACTTTGTGTGAGCTTCTAACAAGCAAAGTCAATGGGAAAGCCAGATTCACTTAACGCCCAAGTTGCTAACTTAACAACTGAGGGGATTCATTTTACAATTGTGGCAAGAAAGGTTGCAAAATGGGGCAAAACTCACTTAACAACTGTCTCACTTAGCAACAGAAATTTTGGGCTCAACTGTGTTCGTAAGTTGAGGGCTACCTGTATTGTGGTTGTATGTTGAGGACTACCTGTATTTAATTTAGGTACAAATTTAAATAATCTTACAAGTAAAATTATCCCCAATGAACGCTATGTTTAATTCCAACTATGCAATTTACACCAGGGAGACAATATAATTTTCTTTATCAAGTCACATTGTGTTACTTTTAGGCCTTATTTGACTGTTGCAACAACTGAAACCTTTCCAAGTTACTAAAAACTCCAGACTATGTATTTTGGAGCAAAGCACTACCGCTCCTTCGCTTCACTTAGGATACGGAGGCACACTTTGTGAAGAGGTTTGAAGGCATATATTTTACACATTTTTATTGGTTTGCATAGCCTTAGCATTTCCCCTTCCGACTCATGCCTGTGTTATCCACTAGGCACAACATATGCAAGGGCCTTGGGCTTATGAAACTTTGGGGACCCATATAAAAAAAACCCTGAAAATATGGAAGGGAATAGTAAAATCAGAGAATTCTATATCCCCAAATTAAATGCATTTAAGACATTATTGCTACTTTATTATGTGTATACTTCAATTTATTCCTTGCATTGTATTGGAGAATGTAAGTCCAGGGAATATTTTTACAGTCCTATGTTTTGTAGGCTCTTGCTACTCCTACAAAGATAAATGTGCCATGGGACTGTCACTGCCAGGTTCTTAATTTGGCCCAGTCCTGTTACATTACAACCTGTTAACAACTCTGGAAATTTATTCTCAAGGCTGTTGGCTATAGGTTGCACAGTTCTGTGACACAAAATAGAAAATGTGTTGTGCCCTAGAGTATGAGAAAAGCTCTTAATATTGTTGTGCTATTGCTAAACTTGTCTTCTGGGAAAGAACCCTTCATACTCCTGAAAGTGCCTGGTCTGTATTAACCAATAAAAAGCGAGGAGGAAGAATTTCCCATTCTCATCTATCATGTTTTTCACGTCGGCCTTATGACCATGAAGGAACATTAGATATGGGATGAATCACAATCAAACTCCATCAACATATACTTCTTGGGGAAGGGAGTATGGTCATTCATTTTTAATAACACAGTATTGCTTAGAATGGCATTGACTTCCATTAGGATGTAACAAAACATTGTCTGCCCCCAGCATAAAAATGCAGGCATGTGAAAAGAAACCAATACAGGTAGTCCTCACAATATGACCACAGTTGAGCCAAAACTTTATGATGTTGCTAAGTGAAACATTTGTTAAGCGAATTTTCCCCAATTTTACAACTTTTCTTGCCACAGGTAAGTGAATCAGTGCAGTAGTTAAGTTAGTAACACGGTTGTTAAAGTGAATCTAGCTTCTTCACTGATTTTGCTTATCTGAAGGTCACAAAAAATGCTCACATAATACTACAACTGTCATAAATACGAACTACCCTGTTTCTCCAACAATACGGCCTCCCCCAATAGAAAGTCCCAGCATGTTTTATAGCATGAAATGAAATTAAGCCCCTCCCCCAAATTAAGGCCTATATTAAAACATGCAAAATGAGGGGGAATGGTGGGGGGGGCTTGCCGTTAAGAAGTACTTTTGTTGCACACCCGGATATGGTGCTGCCTGCGTTGACCCCGATATGAAGTGCCCCACCAATGCCGAGGTCAACATCCAAGCCATCACTGCCCGCCAGCCCGAAGATGCAAGGGGGGGAGAATTAAGTCACCCCTGAAAAGATGGCCTAGCCATTTTGGGGGGCTCAAAAAAAAAAAAAAAAGACCTGGCCTTATTATATGAGAAACACAGTAGTTGCTAAGCATCCAAATCTTGATCACATGACCCTGGGGTTGCTGTAACAGTCCTAAGTGTGAAAAATAACCGTAAGTCCCTTTTTTCTTACCATTATAATCTCAAACAGTCACCAAATGAACTTCTGAAAGACGAGGACTATGTGAAGAAGTGAACATTTGTGGCTCAGGATTGAACTGTGGGTCCTTGGTGCTCTCTGAACTTAGTGGTTTCTTGCAGACATTTCATTACCCAACTCAGTAACATACAGTGAAGATGTTCACACTTAAGATGCCAGCTCTAGTGGCCTAGAAGTGGAGCTCTCCCCCCTCACAATCAGGAGGCTGCGAGTTAGATCCTAGGTAGAGGCTAATATTTGGAATAGGCTCTCCTGCTCCAGCAGGGTGTTGGACTAGATTACCTCCAAGGTCCCTTCCAACTCTTGTTATTCCATGATCTGTGGCAGCGGTCACCAACAGATGGGCTGTGAGAAAATTTTGGTGGGCCACAGAGAAATCTCACCCCCAGAGCACCTCCACAAAGCAATTAATTCAGGCTGTGCAGAAACACAAGGCTACGCCTGCCCACATGGGCCGTGGGAACCCCCGCCCACTCACTCCTTACCCGGTAAAGTTTCCTGCTAAATTGCTATTTTTCCTTTTTCCAACCATCTTCTGTTCTGCGGTGCCAGGAGATTTAGATTAGTCAGCAAGCGGGAAATGGTTGGATTTTCTTGCTTTCTACCTAACCTTTAGATCCTGGGCTCAACACAGCCAAACCTCCCTTAGGACTGAAGGTTTGCTTGCAAGCAATTTCAGTGCAGACTCAAGACAAGCAAATTTGAGAGACTGAGCTAGCCAACGGCAGATAGATAGATCCACCGAATGATTCTGTGAGCAACTCAATCTGCCTGCTTTGCCTGATTTTGGGTAAAAGTTGCTCTTTTTTAATAAAACATTCAATATTTACAGGCATGGTGTGTTGTGAGTTAATTTGATGAGTTTGCTTGCAAGCAAATTTTATGTGACAGACTGAGCCAGCCGATGGCAGATCGATAGATCTCTGAATGAATCTGTGATTCTGTGAGCAACTCAATCTGCCTGCTTTGCCTGATTTAAAAGTTGCTCTTCTTTATTAAAAAAAAAATAAAAAAATCAGTATTTATATAAATATTTATATTTACGCACAAGCCATGGCCAGCCAGTCATACGACCACCAAACCACACCCACAAATTAGGCCACGCCCACAGAACCGGTTCGTGGTCCCTGGGAATCTAAAAGTAGGAGTTTGGTGGTCCCTGAGGCCCAAAAGATTGGCGAGCCCTGGTCTACGAGATGGCTAAGCTCAAGAGAGCATCAAAGAGGCCAAGTTAGGAAAAAGCGAGCGTAGGTCCAAGTTCGGCAGGGGGGAGGAAGGGCACGAGGAGCCTTCTGACGACGGGATTCCCGCGGGACTCGTTTGACCAGTATTGGCTGTGATTCAGGATTGCCGCCAAGGGCGAATTCTTCAGGCGGGAGGAAGACATTGGGTGGCAAGCGTCGGTGCCTCACTTTTCCCACCCTACTCTATATTCTTTGCGTGCACAACAGCCCAACTTCCGCGAAAGCTCAAGTTGCCCTATGAGCTTGGCAAGCTCATTCTCCAGAAGGCGATCCAGTGCGGAGCGGTGGGTGTTTTTTGTTTTTTTTTTTGGCCATTCACACCTTTCCTTCGCCTGACATTTGTTCAAGGACGGGGGTGGGGGGGGGGGAGAGGGGAGAGGAATTGTACCTGCCGTCTTTCGTGAACTCAAAAGGAAGGAGGGAGGGCTTCCCATGGAAAAGTAAAGCCCGGGGAAAGAGGGGAGGCGCGCTCCTCATGGACGAAACGACGGAGGGGATTCTCGCCTTGGGTTGGGAATCTTATTAACTTCCAGAATTGCCGGCCCTTCGGCTTGGCTTGGCTTGGCCGAATCATTTCGGACAGACTTGGAGAAGGCAATTCCCGAAGTCTGAACTTGCGGGTTCTGCTGAGGCGAGAATTAACGAGGGGAGCCGCCAGGGCGGCTTTGCGGATCGGAGGGTGGGATAAAGCGCTGCGCTTCTCATTCGCGGACGAGAGGAGCGGGGCTCCAGCGGCTGCGAGGCTCCGGTTGCGCTGCTTTTTTATTTTTATTATTATTATTATTATTATTATTATTATTATTATTATTATTATTATTATTATTATTATTATTATTATTTATTATTATTATTATTATTATTATTATTAATTTATTATTATTATTATTAGTAGTAGTAGTAGTTGTTGTTGTTGTTGTTGTCGTCGTTAGGGGGTGACTCGCTTTGTTCTCTTTTTCCTCGCCGGCTCTGCTTTCCCTCTTCCTCCCCCCCCCCCCCCCCCCCCCCCGCACCCCGCTCCCTCCTTCAGGCTCCCAAGGCGGCGGCAGACTCGGCGCTTCCCCAGGAGGACCTTCCTCAGGGCGCCATGGAAGTCTACCGGAACCCCACCGAGGTGCAGATGACTCAGATGGTGCAGCCGTGCCACACCAACCACCGCGGGGAGCTCAGCACCGGGCAGCTGCTGAAGTGGATCGACACGGCCGCCTGCCTTTCGGGTAAGCCGCGCTTTGCTCTCTCTCCCGCCTTCTGACAGACGGAGGGGCGGGAACGCGGTTGTGGGTTTTTTTTTTTTTTTTTTTTTTTTTTTTTTTGGCAACCCGCTCTGGGCTGGATCAACCGGGCGAGGCTGCGGGTGGGCCGAGCGCAGCCGCGCGTCGCTCTTAAGGTGGACCGGAGGAATTGGGGAAGAGCCGCTCCGAAGTGGGGAGTCGTCGCCGCCGTCGTTCAGGTCTGAGACAGATTCCCGCCGGGGCTCCGTCGCCCGGCAAGAGTGACAGGGTCGAAGACAATTCACCTCAGGCGGAGTCGAAGACAATTCACCACAGCCAACTCGCAATGGCAAACCTGCCTCAGTCAACTCACCACGTCCAACCCCAGCTGCAGGACAAAAGTTACACCAGGGGTTCCCAAACTTGGCAGCTTTAAGACTTGTGGACTTCAATTCCCAGCATTCTGGCTGGAGAATTCTGGGAGTTACGCTGGCTGGAGAATTCTGGGAGTTGAAGTCCACAAGTCTTAACGTTGCCAAGTTTGGAGACCTCTTGAGTTAGACTAATATAGAAGATGTGATGGAATAGAATCATTAAGGAAAGGAAGGATGCAAGAGGAAGGACGGAATGAAACGTGAATGGCAAACATTAAAGTAATTTTTATTTATTTTAAATAATTAAATTCCCCTGCAATAAGTTGTCTTGGCTGTGGCGAGTCCGTCCCATTCCCTTCCAGGCCTGCTTTGCGATGAATAGCTGGGGTGGATGGGTGGCTAAATGCTGATTTCAAAAATCGTTAAGTCAGGCATTTGGAAGAGTTCAAGTTTGTCTAGTCTAGGGAAGAGAAGGACAAGGGGTAATATGGTAGCAGTCTTCCAATACTCGGGTAGTCCTTGACTTATGATCACTATTGAGCCCAAAATTTATGAGACATCTGTTAAGTTAATTTTGCCCCATTTTATAACCTCTCTTCCCACACTTGTTAAGTTTTTAAGTTAGTAACAAGGTTGTTACTGGCTTCCCCGTTGATTTTGCTTGTCAGAAGTTTACAAACGATGACCACATGACCCCGGGACACTGCAACTGTCATAAATATGAGTCAGTTGCCAAGCCTCTGAGTTTTAATCAACCATTTGCCTGAAATGATATAGGATCTCCTGCTTGAGTTGGACTAGAAGTCCTCCAAGGTCCCTCTCAACTCTGTTATTCTGTATTCTGAAAGCAAAATTAGGGTTTAGCCATTCAAAGGTCTAGTTAGACCATGTGCTGTCGTCAATGAATGTAGTAGGAACTAGGACAGGATATGGGGGGAGTGCCTCTTGAAGATGGCCCACCTCCCTCTGTTCTCTGTCCTCCCATTACTTTGCTTGCTGACCATCACCAAGGTTAGAAGCAGAAAACAGCTAGTGGGTGGTGAAATAGGAACCCAGTTTCCTCCAAATATTATTGGAATATTATGTATAATCCTTGGATTTTGGTATTACTGGATGGGTCTGAAAGGACTTGTGCTGTCCAGCCAGTTATAGGGTAGTTAATAGGGAATTGGAATAGTTAGGAATTGGGAGCTGTCCCCTTAAGGAAATGCATCATGGTAAATGTAGTTAAGGTATCCTAGGAAATGTCCTTGTGATGTGGCCACATCTGTAATCCTGATTGGTCACTGAATTGACCCTTGGTGGGAGGTTCCTTCACTCTTGCCTGAACGCAGCATCATGCTGGCATCTCACCTCCTTGCTCCTTGCTCCTTTGATATGGGATGAGAGAATACCATCCTTTAT
Source organism: Laticauda colubrina (assembly GCA_015471245.1). Classification (NCBI taxonomy): domain Eukaryota; kingdom Metazoa; phylum Chordata; class Lepidosauria; order Squamata; family Elapidae; genus Laticauda; species Laticauda colubrina. Next base: position 38,783,764 of record BLBF01000020.1, on the reverse strand, counting down.
GCAAAGAGTTGGACATTGAGATGAATCTTGACGTAATTGTGAGTTATATTGAGAATGCCTGATGAACCAATAAAAAGACTTTGTATGGATGCTTTGTGGAATTAACTGTCTGCTTTATAATCAACTAGTGGTTGTAAGGTCCAGAACAGGACTTGTGGTCCAAAATACTTGGGAGGAGGATTTATTCTATCAATTTTATATAGCCACCCATTTTGCCACCTTAACTCTGGATGGGAAACAGAAGGAAAAACCAACAAAACAAAAACAATGACTAATAACTTAAACAATAATAACACAGTGACACTTCCAGGCAATCAGCTCAGCCACCTCATGCTGAAGAAAACATCAATGATAGACTTACTCAACCTACAGGCTCCATATCTAGTCTTCAAGAATTTATGAAATGGTAGCAGAACTGGGATTAAACAAATCTCAGGGTTCATGTTGTTTAAAAAAAGGGTGGACGCTTCAACAGAGAAGTACCACTTTCTGGGTCCTGCCAAATGACACTTCTTAATAGGCAGGAATCAGAGTATGCTACCTGCCAGATCTAGCACAGAAACAACTGAAGAAAAGTGGCCACCGATTGTAACATGCAAGGATTTGCTTTTGCAGACCTTTTGCTTTTAGACTACTCTCTCTGACCTACCAGAAATTACAGAAAGCTACAATGGGATAAACCCTTGATAATTACAGAACAAAGGACCTTAACTCTTACAGACTCTTATAGCTTTATAAATTTTTCCTGCTTCTTCATTTGTAAGGCAATTAATTCAAAGAGAGTGACAACAATGAATTTAAGTCTGCTCGTCCAGCTCAATTTTATAAATAATCCTATGGTTGTGAATGCTTGAATATTATCATGCCACAACTTAAGCTGCATAGAAAGGTTGTCTTAACCATAAGATCCCTTTCAGATTAATATGTAAGAAAATAATAGGATCTACCTCTTTTTTTTTTTTTTTACAATAGATTGGAGGCATCCTTGCAGCTAGGATATGAAGGCTACAACACCTTGCTTTCCTGGTATCTAGGTTTCAAAGGCAAACTGTTTTTGACTAGAGAGGTTTAGAGAGGTTTCCTTTAGCTGTGCTCTTTCTTTATTACTTTTTTAAAAAGTGCCTTAAACTAGCGGTCACCACCAGACACTATAGCAGAAACTTCCATAAATTAATTTGCTGTTAGTATATTTCTTTGCCTGAATTTATTGCCATATGATTTCCTGAATAGCAATAGCACAGACTTTAATAAAAATGTATTCATTTTATCTATATTATCATTATAAATACCTCTGTCATTTTACTCTTTTAATCATCTTTGCTGCTCAACAAAAAATGTACTGACACTTTAGTGGGACATAGTTAATGAAAAGTATTAAGATATATCCAGTCTGAATGTCAAATATATTCTTCATATAACATACAGGTAGTCCTCAACTTATAACAGTTCACCTATGACTGTTCGAAGTTACAATGGCACTGAAAAAAGTGAATGATGACCATTTTTCAGAGTTATGATTGTTGCAGCATCTGCATGGTCATGTGGTTTACATTTGGATGCTTGATAACTGACTCACATTTATGATGGTTGCAGTGTCCTGGGGTGAAGTTTTCACTTTTGCAACCTCCTGAGAAGCAAAGTCAATGGGGAAACCAGATTCACTTAACAACTGGGTTAGTAATTTAACAACGGCAGTGATTCACTTAAGTTAAGGACTACCCGGATTATTTATCTAGTTGTTTCCCTCAACATCAGCCCTGCTTAGATTTGCTGAGAGGAGAAAGAATGGCTACTTAAATGTCACTTGAGTGTTCAACCTTTGTTTTATTTCTTTTGCTAAGTGTTCATTCAGTGAGTGACCATGACAAGATCTGTGTTTTGTTTGATTATTATATCACTCTTCAAGATACAATGTTACACTTATATGTAGGAAATCATAATTGCCATTATTTTGCCTGTTCAACAACTTAGACAGCCCCATTTGAAATAACTTACATTAATTTAGCTGTCTCACTTCTGTTCACTTATGAATGAGATGAATAAAACTGGTTGCAAAGGTTTTTCAGTTTAAAAAGCCTGCAAATACTTCATTTCTCATAATTTTCACGCTAGGCAATTTGACATCCGTTTTACAAATTTCCTGGGCAGGAAGCCATACTAATTTGTTCCTCAGCAAGGGCTTTTTGTTTATATATTTAAAAATGCTAACATTATTTCAGAAAAACACTTTCTATTAGTGTCTGAGGTAGAAGTTAAGAATAACTAATTTCCTCACTGCTGTCTGGTTTTGAAAACTTGAAAAGAGACTGAAAAGGGAAATAAATAGAATATTGATAGTTAATAAGTTTTACACAAACTTTAAAGGAATTATTGAATGAACCTATCATAGTATATCTACCTGAATTTTTGATATGTTTAATCAGATGTTCTATCCAAAACAATAGTTCAGATATAGTTTCTAGTAATATTCACAATACAATAAAATATTATTGTCATTACAGGGACAAAATATCTTAAGAAATTGGATTTTTTTTGAAGTCTACCATACAATATTTGATGGCAACACATTTAATCTGACTTTTGAAAGGCTACTGTATATTTACTAAAATATAAACTGTTCAAATATTTAGGGAGTTGAAAAACTGGCTGGGTGACTTTGGGCCTAGGCATTCTCTTTCAGCCCAATCTACCTCACAAGGCTGTTGTAGGAGAAATAAGAGAAGGAAGGTATATTGGAAATACTCAACACCTTGAGTTATTTATAAAAATAATAACTGTGGGAGAAAAAAATGAAATAAAAATAAATAACAAAATAATCTTATGTTTTATTACAGCATATTAGTGTCATCAATGGCCCCAATAAAACTGTTGAGCCCTGTCTTTTAAGCTCTCCTCTTTTTCGGTTCCAGTTATTAGCAGTCTTACATAATACAGGAGAAGAAAGTTGTATAGAGAAACCCTGGGAAGAAAGCATTTGAAAGCATTGGACTCTTGAGTTTTTTTTGTATTACTATTTAATCATGTTGATTTTGGGACCCTTTCTAAGCAGTGATTAAACACACACATATAGTGTACATAACTGAGACAGTAAGCCTCCAAGCTTCCTGATAAAATGTTCTCTGCTTTCAATTTCATCTAAAGAAACATTTTTATAGTTGTTGAAATTAATTATTTCCCTTTCAAATTAAATCTGGTCAGAACAGGTTTTTTTTGTAACATTTTCCCATTAATTGCAGTTTTCCATAATCCAAATATATTTGCGAATGTTCATCTGTAATCAGAGCCTGGGCACACCTCCTGTCTCTAAAGGGTTAGGATTGATTAATCCAGCTGATACAATTAGCTGGTGAGGGACTATAACCAAAGATACAAATCTCAGCCATTTGCTCACTATTAAAATCTTTAACAACAAGAATTCTGAAACTGGCAACTGGCATTTGGATTACAGCAAAGAATAAAAGCATGCTTGCACCTTGCGCCTGGCTCTTGAATCTTGTCAGGTGAATAATGTCAGAAAGAGGTAGTGAGACTAGACTCCTACTGTTCTGCCATACTTAACAATCTTCTGAAGAACAGAAAATATGCTGTATATGTGGAAGCTCCTCTTTATTCCCACCAAGTAAAGTAAGCATTGTTAATTCAAATTGTCCCTTACAGTTTCCTCAGTTAAACCTTCACATGGCAGTTAAAATAGTTACGGCTTTTGACAGTTCTCACATTAAATGTGATCTAACACATCTGTTGATGGAGGCTGTTCTTGTGTAGTTTCTTGTACAATTCTTAAACAACTGCCTGTGAAATGAAATTGGGGCTTGCAAATTAGAACTGCCTGTAAAACTGTAGAAATAATCCCTGTATTAGAAGAGGTGGATAACCTTTTAGAAAAGGGAGTGTTGGAAAACTAGCAATGCATCTTCTGGAGTTGGCATTGCAAAAAAAAAAAAAAAAAAAAAGTTGAACCTTCTTTTCAGATTCAGTGGCTTTTCATCAATAAGCTTTCTGGGCAACAGAGTATTCACATGCCTGGAATTTTTCCCAGTCCTGTAAATCCTCTTTTCTGGAGAAGCCTCGTGAATTGGACCCCATAATTCATGCACAGGAGAATGTGTACCATGGGGCACAGATTGTGCTCTAGCAGCTAGAATTTCTTGTTTCCATTCTAAACCTAATTGCAATGAAGAAGAGGGGGGGGGAGCTCTCTTTGGTGCAATGATGTACATAACTAATGTGGTTTGTTTGTCTTTTCAGCTGAGAGGCATGCAGGCTGCCCTTGCGTCACAGCGTCAGTGGATGATATCTATTTTGAGCACACAATTCGGTAACTGCCTCACTTCCTTGCCTTTTGCTGTTCAACTGGCTTTTAAATAGATGTTTCCTGGTGCTTTCAGCAAATGAAAAAGTAGATGAAATCTGTATCACATTAATTAGCTTTTTTATAGCCTGAATAACTTTTGCCAATTCTTAGTCATGGAGCCAATGAACAATATTAAGGGGAAAAATGTGCATGTGACCTATTAGTTAAGCAGGAGGGCGGGACAGTATTTCAACTGTGGTGGCATTTTACATGCTTAACTGAGAATACTGTGCAAATAATGATAGTCTTTGGCTTTTCTTAATATTGAAAGGCATTTGTATAGGCTTCTCCCAAGAACTGGAGAACCACAGGGTTGTTTCAACTGCAGGGGTCCATTTTGGAATAGTTTTAAGTTATTTCTCCAGAAAAATGCTTTCAGCCATTGAAAACATGCTGCCTTTGCTGTTGTGCACCAGACATTTAGAAAAAGGATGATTTTGGAACGTAGGATACAACTTTGGTATTTTGCTCATTAAGAAGGAGCCAACATCCAAATATGGGATTCCAGCGTGTTTTGATGATAGTGAGAGTAATTATGCATTTTAACAAGAGTCGTTTTCCCTTCAATTAAGCAATTGTATTTATTCCAGCCTAAAGGAGACATATTTGTACTTGGGTCAGACTGTTTACTTATCTAGCATGGAATTATTTACTCATGTTATTGGAAAACCCAGGGCTTGTATCAACAATGTCCTGAAAATGGTCATAAGTCTCATTTTTTCGTGAATAGATAAATGGTTGAACATAACCAAAATTGAAATGGGCATTCCTACCAGTTTGTCTGCTATTTTTAATATCTTCCTCATCTTTTTTCTCTACAGAAATAATTTAATACAACTCTAAGAGCAGCCTGGCATAATACTCTTATAGGAGTGAGTTATTTCTTTTAATTGATACATTCTTTTCCTTTTATTTGTTATCCTATGCCACAGCTCTCTGGAGTAACATCCAAAAATAAATAGCCAAAAGGCATAATGCACACGAATCCCTCTTTCCATAGCGGAAAATAAACATTAAAAGCATAAAATACTTGAAAATATTTTTGAATAGGGTAAATTGGGGGGGAAACTATTCCAAATTTAAAATATGAAGTTCCCATCAATAAATTCTTATTGACTCATGACCTGACATTAAAATGAAACAAGTTAAGGCATCTGAAGAAAGAAAAATACCAACAAAGTAATTGTTGGGCAGAACTTTAAAGGAAGAGACACTGGACAATGGATGATAAAGTGTCATTCCGTACATTTATCTGACAATAGTGTTCTCAGAACTACGGATGGAATTCTGTTATTCCTTGATGAAATATTACATCCCGTGGATCCTACTAAAACTGTTTTATGGAGCAGGGGTCTCCAATTTTGGCAACTTTAAGACTTATGGACTTCAACTCTCAGAGTTCCTTAGCCAGCTTTGAGTTGAAGTCCACAAGTCTTAAAGTTGCTACGGTTGGAGATCCCTGTTACGGAGAGTATCTTTTTATTGTGATACGTGACTTCTTTTCCACACTTCCATTTTTTTCTCCTCCCACTTTTATGTCAGACAGGTGCTTATAAATTATCCTTGGTACTCATGTGGAAAGAATGAAGTCTGGTATGAACCTTTGCAGTACACGTTTCTACAGTAGAATAGGCTACTGGTCTCCTAACCCACTGCTACCCTGGCATAGCTAAATGTCCCTACTCATTTTCTGCACCTTCTCGATGTTCCTTGAGTCTAGCCTCCAAAAGAAACTGACTATTTGGGGGCACAGAGGTGACTGTGAAACTATCATTATCATGGTCTCTCAGTGACCATTTGAGTTTAGAATGGACCTCCAGGTGGTACTTATGATCCAATTTCATTGTCCAGGGGCTTCTGGTGATCATGTGGCCACATGTTGGGCTCTCAGAACTAGCCCACATTAATGGCTGTTTACAGTATCTTTACATTCATGTAACCATATCTTTTTATGTTTTTTTCCGAAAACCAACGTTTATTTCAGTTTTTGGCAAAACAGCTCACAGTGAACCACCACAAAAAAGTTCATAAAATTGGGTTAATTCATCTATTATTTCAGCTCCTAGAAATCACACAATTGCCAAATGAGGAGCTCACTTTATTCATGTGTTTGACTTCCTTCTGGATGCTCTAAAATGGAAGTGGTTTCCTTTTTCAAGGGTACAACTAAACATCAAAAAGATGACTCAGTTGGCCTACAAAGGTTGTTCATTTTTATGCTCTAAACTCTAGAGAAGAATCAAGCTTCTTTGAGATGTTTTTTAATGATCAAATCATCCAAAGTACATTGCTCAGCTGAAGTACAATTATGGAGTATTACATTTTCTACCTGTTTGTCATATCAGTGCAATCCCCGATGTCAGTTGATAGAAATGTAACTCAATTATTATGTCCTACAGCTTAGCCTTTTATAAAGAATCTAGAAATAGTTTCTCTTAACTCTGAAATAATTTTATAGCAATATTTAAAAATGTGTGCATGTATCATAATTTTTCTGAGAAATAGGAAGGAGCACAGAAGGAAAGATAATGGCTGATTTTGTGTCTGCATTTTCCTGGGAATAAGTTCTGCTTAAGTGAACTATAACTACGCTAACATCCCATGCTAACCATGCTTCTTTATACAAACTATAGTTGGCTGGGTTGCACAGCAAATTGAGGCACAAGAAATAACAAATTTGTGGTTTACTCTGGGTAGAATCTGGATAGGTGAAATGTTATTTGGCTTCCATTTTGGACTAAGTTGCTTAGAAGTCCCAACTGAAACAGGAAGAAGTTATTTACTAGAGGAATTATAATCCAGATGACTTCAGATTTGTTTAGTCTTTTAAAACCATACTTACTTCATTGTGGACTGTTTTCAGTGTGTATACGATTACAAGAGAAGATGTTCTGCAAAACCTAAAACAATTCTTACAATGTGACAGCTAATATCTAGATAAAAGTGTGTTGTTTTATGTTCCATGAATTCAATTTTCATTCTGTCCTTTGGTTCATATAAAACATTAAGTGTTTTGAATAGTCCTTTCGGTTTCATCAGTAGATCACTTTTTGTTTGGCTTTTGTATCTTCCATATATGCTCCATTTATGTTACATCCTTTTTAAAGCTGTAAAGTAGTTCTCAACTTAATATCACATTTGAGCCCAACATTCCCATTACTAAGTGAGGCAGTTGTTAAGTGAGTTGTGCCTCATTTTATGACCTTTTTGGCCATAATTGTTAAACAAATTACTCCAATTGTTAAGTGTATCATGCAGTCATTAAGTGAATCTGGCTTCCCTCACTGACTGCTGGTTGGAAGCCATTTGGGAAGTTTACAAATGGTGATCACATGACCCCATGATGCTGCAATCGTCATAAATACATGTCAGTTGCCAAGCATCCAAATTTTGACCATGACCATCGGGATGCTGCAATAGTTGTAAATGTGAAAATTGGTCATAAGTCCCTTTTTTCAGTCCTGGTGTATCTTCAAATGGTCATTAAACGAATGGTTGTAAGCCAAGGACCATCTGTACCTAACCTTCACTTGAGGACATGCTAAGATGGGTTTTATGTTCTTTGATGATTAGGGAACAAGAAGTAGCTTGCAGTCTTTATTCTCCAGTATTCATGGTTGTGGTGAGTGTAGTTATGAATGTTATGAATTTATTCAGGGTTGATTTATTTTTCCTATTTATTGGCTAGATTTATTTTGCTCAAGGTAGCATGCCCTTCTGTTTCCCTCCATCCCAATACCATACAGGGTGGTGGGTTATTCAAGGATGTCTGATCCAAAATCACCCAGTGAATCTTTGTGGCCTCACCAATTCCTGTCTAACACCTTAACTCCTGGAACAAAATGTTTTGGAATGAAATATTAAAGCAGGTCCCAATATCATTTGAAGAATCCTCCTCATGAAAGTACTTATGTCTTCACCACTTGATTCTATACTAGGCAACTGAAAGTTGAGAGAAAGCCAATACTGGTTAGGAGCATTGAATGAAACCTGAATATCTGTGAGTCTAGAAAGATAGCCAAGGGATGGCATGTTCCTTTTCATTTACTGAGTATCAGACATGACTAAATGTATATTTAATCACATGTGAAATTTTATCTCTGTGGCCTAACCAGTGAACCCAAATGCTCTGGAACTCTTGGCTTCCAAAGTCTTCCGTTTGGGAGAAAGGAAAAATAAAATAATATTTATCCACAAGTCACCTGTCTGTCCAGAGCAGTATCTTACTCCTTCTGTCCAGATGCCTGCAAGAATTATTTTTAAGTGTGTGGGTTTTTAGACAGCCATTGGAAGTGACAAACAATCAACAAAAGAACCAATCAGCTGCTCAGAATTCAAATATGGCTCCAAATGAACAACCAACCAAACAACCAGCTGGCACACAAGACATTTATAAGCTATGGAGAATAGGACAGGACAATTATGTTGATGATGTTACCTTGTCTGGTAGTGAAACTTTCAGAAACTAAATTGAAACAAGTTTGGAGGGCAAACTGTTCTAAAATCTAAACCCGAACTGCAAATATTTTTTATTATTTTAAAGTCATGGGAAGTGTTTAGATTCACAGCCTTTTTTTTTTAACAAATGAAGCTTGCCAGTATGTTTGTAAAATAGTACCTCCCACTCAGATCAACTACATATTAGAACTACAAGATGTTTTCTATCGATGGCATTTTGGAGAATTTTATCTTACCTTTCATTTTTCCCCCCTATTCCTAGCGTAGGGCAAGTTGTCAACATCAAAGCTAAAGTGAACCGAGCATTTAATACTAGCATGGAGGTATGTATCAGTGGTGGGATTCAAAAATGTTTACTACTGGTTCTGTGGGCATGGCTTGGTGGACGTGATTTGGTGGGCGTGGCAGGGGAAGGATACTGTAAAATCTTCATTCCCACCCCACTCTGAGGGAAGATTACTGCAAAATCCCATTCCCTCCCCATCCCACTAACCTGCTTTCCAGCTCCTATGCAGGACAACAAAGGAAGACCCAGCCAATCAGCTGGGATTCGGGAGGCAGAGAATAGATGGGAGCGGGGCCAGTCAGAGGTGGTATTTGCCAGTCTCCGAACTACTCAAAATTTCTGCTACTGGTTCTCCAGAACTGGTCAGAACCTGTTGAATACCACCTCTGGTATGTATGCTTCAATACCATCTTGGGTGACTGTTTGCCTTGAGTTTGGAAGCTATATTTCAGATACAGTTTGCATCTTGCCCCATTAAGTGTTCAAATTCTTCCCTACATGGTTCTGAATTGTCTACTGAGAGTTGATTATACAGGTTGCATCTTCAAGCCAGAGGTAGACAACTAACTATACTGTTCCATTTTTGCAACCCCAAGATGCTCGTGGATGTGATGGCATTTATTTTATTTTATTTTATTTTATTTTATTTTATTTTATTTTATTTTATTTTATTTTATTTTATTTTATTTTATTTTATTTTATTTTATTTTATTTTATTTTATTTTATTTTATATATTTATTTTGTCAAACTATTAGGTAACAGATATAAATATAAACATGATTATAAATACATGAAATGTATATGAATAAGAAAAAAAGAAACAATAGGACAGGGATGGTAGACACGTTGGTGCGCTTATGCACGCCCCCTATGTTGCTGTTGTTCAGCGGCTTTTCTCTCTTCTGAAGAAATGAGATACTGGCTACACTATGATTACATTTTCTTATGGAAGTACATTTGAATTCCACTTGTTCCCAGGACACAGTTCTATCAGATGATCAATCTATACATTGGTTCAGAATGAAACTCATTGCAGTCCAGAGTATGAGCTTTATTTGCTTGCATGTCATTGGCTGTATTTTTTATTTGATAAATAAATTATTCCCCCTCCCACTATAAGACAAAAAGATTGAGGCACTTGTTAGTCTGTAAAAACACTTGTAAAATCAAAACAAATTTTGTTTTATGAAACAAAAAGCCAGCATTAACAAACATGAGAATGAAATTTTTTAATTTTTTATTTTTTTATTTTTTAATACAGCTCAGAGTTGTACAGTTGCAGTTAAAATCACAAATAGGGGTGGAATAACTAAAATAATATAATCATCATGCTTCAACCTGTTGCCAAAAACTTGAATTTAGAGGATTATGAAAATGTTTCTTGGGAAGGAAATACAACATTGGGATAGAAGTTTTAGAAAAAGTTAAGACTGCTCTGTATCTGGCAGGTTTAGAGTCATACAGCAATGTACAAATGTATATATTCCATATCAAGCTTCCTGTCAGCAAAAAAAGAGTTTTAGCAGAAAGCATATCAGATATGTCAATTTCTGCTTGGGGTGTTACCTTCATTGTAATTGAAATACAATTTGTGTATTGCACATCCCATAGTTGTTGAGATTCACACAGCAGCATTGTATCTCATCAAAATAGTATCTAGCTCATCTAATTAGTCTTTTGGATTTGCTTCTGTAAATCCTGCAATTTAGCAACAACATTGCTAGGTTAGCATTTTGTGGTATATTTAAGAAATGTTAACATAAGAAATGCAAATATCCTGTTTGCTCAGGTAGGTTGGGAGAAGATGTGAGGCTCTTAAGGCTAGGTCACATCGCCCAACGGATGCAAAACGTATGTAAAAGGACACAGCGGACGGCCAAAAATCCGGGGGTGGCTCCATCCGTTCTTATCCGCTCTCAAAAGGGGCAAACATTTGCATAAACAGAACAGAAAAGAACGGACGGGGGGAGGACGTAGCGCAGATGCAAAACGGATGCTCAACGGAAGCCTAGCGGACGAAAACGGATGGATCCTCCAGACATCCTCCAGACATCCTAAATATCCGAGATACATCCCCCATACGAACGCTTTTTCCGTTTTAATGCTTTATATCCGAGCTGCATCCACTTTCATCCTTTCTACGTCCGTGCTACTAACGCTGTGTGTCCGTTCCGCATCCGTTTCGCTTCCTCTCTGTGTCCGTTTTCCACTGGAGTGGATGCGAGTTGCGCGGATGCGTAGCTGATGCCTAGCAGATATAGCGGACATCTAACAGATGTTCCCCGTATGCGTAGCGGATGTATAACGGATGCGTTGGATACTTCATCTACTCAAAAAGTTTTGTGCAGCTCAAAACTTTTTGAGCGGATGAAATCACAGTAGACGGATGCTGGACGGATAGAGAGTATGAATCACGGACGCAGTGAGTACACAACAGATGCATCGCGTTTTCCAACGGATGGCAAGCGTTTCTCTCCGTTTTACATCCTCTTTGCATCCGTTGGTGCAGTGTGACATGGGCTTTAAGAACAGTGTCCTCACTTTGGCAGAAAGTTGTTTCTATTTGTCTTTTTCAAGTTGAACAAGACACCCAAACACACACACAGATGGCTGAACATATGTTGGCTCAACTTCAGTGCCTTTTCTTATTCTCATTCAACAGAGACACTTGATAGAGACTTAGGCTTATATAGCTAGTTCTTGACTTACAACCACAAATAAGCAAGGTGATTGTTACGTGTGTCCCACCCAGTTCTAGGACTTTTTTTTGCCATGGTTATTAAGTGAACCATTATAGTCATTAAGTAATAATGTGATTGTTGAGCGAATCCAGATTTCCCTCATTGATTTTGCTTGTTGGAAGCCAGCTGTGAAGGTTGTAAATAACATTCACATGACCCCATAACACTGAGCTGTTGTAAATTCAAGCCAATTGTCAAAATCCATATTTTGATCACATGACTGTGAGGAATTCCATGACCAATGACTAATGTAAATGTGAATAGCAGTTGTAAGTCACTTTTTCCAGTACTCTTGTAACTTCGAAACAGTCACTAAAGAATGGTTATAAGTTGAGAACTGGTTGTATTTGCTTGAGGGATTGCTGTGCAAACAAACTATGTTTGGATAATACAAGTAGAAGCTCCTCTGCAGATTTTTTTCTGTGATAAGACTTGGAGGTCATCTTATGCAATTTCCTGCCAGTTTAGGTATCCATTATTTCATGGTGGAAAAATCTGGAACCCTGAAACTGCCAGCATGTTTCTTCTTACTTGTGCTCATGTCCTCTGTAAAAGTTCAGTGTCAACCATGGAACACAGCCTTTGATTTCATGATGCTATCCTCTATATGGACTAGAAACTTTGAGAATGTGTATTGAAAGTGTGTACAACAGAAAAGCAACACTTTCCTGAATGCCAAGCATTGTGCTATGTCACATACAGAACTTGCATAATGTTAATTTTCCTTTTAATTTTGATTGTTTTTTTTTGTAATAATACACAAGTGTCTATGCAGGCTCAAAGGGGCCATTTCCACTCCTTTTATGTGTAATTTGGCTTCCTTTATTGGTGAAAGGAACAGTTTGATCTAAGGAATGTCAGGTTTTGTTTTGCTGCCTCAGTGAACAAAGGTTTGTACAGTAATTCATTTGCTTAGAAAACAGTAGCAGAACACAATTATTGCACTATTACTACTGTCTTCTAAATATTCAAAGTATGAATTGCCCAAACTGGATTAAACACTGGAACAAAACAAAAAGATAGTGCGCAGTGCAATTCCTTCAGGTGGTACAAAATGGTCCTTTGTGGAAGGGAACTGTAATATTTTTTTTAATTGACTGATTGGTGAAAGGTCATAGATTCTGGGCTTTAAAAAAAAAGACTTCTCTCATAGAGGGTTTTCATCCTTTCTCCTGGTGATGGTTTTCAGGTTGGGGTGCAGGTCAGCTGTGAGGATCTCTGCAGTGGTGAGCAATGGAGTGTGTGCAAAGCATACGCAACATTTGTCACTGAAAGAAAACTAATTGCTAAGGTAGGTGTACAATCAAATAATTTAACTTCTCTCACTGCTTTCTCTCTCATATCTCTCTCCCCCTCCTTCCCTCCCTCTCTCTCATCTCTCTCTAATATTTGTTTTTATGTTTCTTATTTACTCCATTCATACAACTGCCTACTTCTCTGGGTGGCTCTCAAGGTTTAAAACAATTAACAACATTGACAAAGGAAAATGGTAAAGTGATAAAAATTAATAACACAAAACATTGCACCAGAGACCACAACTCAATCAGACAGCAAAATTATAAGACTTTCTGGCTCTGTTCCTGAGCTAAGAACCAGGTCTTCAGGGCCTTCTTAAAACCCTGATTTATTTGCAACATCACTGTTGGCCAATGCAGGGGGTCATCAAGATATTTTAACTCCTATGTGGGTTATAAGCTCATCAAATTTAAAAAATAAATAAACACACCCTCAAACGAAGTTATGTGACTCCATGGGCCCAAACCTACAGTTCTCTTGGCTGTATACCAGAAAGTTTTGCAATTGACTTCATCCAAGATGCCTTTGATTTTTCAGTCTAGTATATCTCTGTGGTCTCCCATCAATTTATGAATCAGTACTAATCCTGCTGATCTTTTTTGAGACTAGCTAAGGTGAGCTTGGTACTTTGTGTATACATTTCTGAAAAGAGTTCTGCAATACTGAAATAGGATGCTATTGCTCATTTATTTTCAGAATGTGTAGGTTGGTACAGAGCGATAAACATATTGGCAGTGTGGTTTGATTGATGGGGTGATACCAAATGAAAGTTGATTGCACAGTATTTGTAAATTATGCCAAGATTGCAACTCTTTGCAACTTTATGAAGCAGCAAGTCTGGCTATGATTAAAATTGTTTGAAAATAAGTATGTATAAGGTTACAATGAAGCTATAGCAGCTACATACAAATAATTTCTTGAAATTCTCTCCTGTGTAGTGTATAGCTAACTGAGGATTCTGTGTGTGTGATGTAGCGCATGGTGCTGTTGCAATGCTGTTGCTGCATTGCTTCTTTTTTTCTTTTGATTTTTCCCATTTTTTATTAAGTAAAAAAAAAGCAAAATTCCTCTCAGAACTAAATTAAACTGCATGAATAATTCTTCAGTCTGCATTGACTTAGAGAGCAATGACAAGTAGAGTTCCTTTGGGGTCTGTCTTGGAGCCAGTATTCTTCAACATTTTTAAAAAAGTATCTGATATAATTGATAGGCAACTTATGAAATTTGGGAGGATGCTGGGCGCTGTTTGAGCTTAGTTGTTTTCTGACAGACATTTCATTACCCAAACTAGGTAACCTCATCAATACTAGCACCAGCAATTTAGCATTGATGATGTTACCTAGTATGGGTAATGAAATGTCTGAAAGAAAACAACCCAAGCTCAGAGAGCACCAACAATTGCTCATTTCAACCCTGAGTTACAAATATTCTCCTTTATCGGTACTTATAACATTGGAAGGATTAGCCAATGCCCAAGACAAAAAAATCAGATTAAAGTATAATATGGACGAGTTGGAAGATTGAGAAGATCAGTTTGTCCATGAAGGTTTGTCCCTATTTAGGGAGAGAAAATGTAGGAGTCACATGTAGAAGGGGAATCCATGGTTTGGAAACATTGCATCTGAGAAGGATTTAGGTGTGGCCATTGAAAGTTTAACAAGCACTGTGAAATAGCTACTAGAAGGGCTAACACAGTACTGGGTGGAGTAGAAAATCAAATGCATTAGTATCAAGTCATTATTCCTTTCTGCTTGGCATTGGTGAGACTACACCTGGAATACAGCATAAGATTCTGGGCACCATGTTCTCAGAAATAAAGAAACCTTTACAGAATAAAGAAGGTTCTTGCATCTTAGGTGGGGGGAAACGAAGCTGAGATAAACCTGTTTACTATTTCAGGGGAGGCCATCAGCAAACCCTAGAGTTATAGATTAGACCAGGAAGTTATATCTAATATGTGTGTGTGTGTATGTGTGTGTGAAATAGCACTCATGCATCATCACAAAATCTCCAGAACCGTAAAGCCTACAAATTTGAAATTTGGCATGTATGTTCCTCTTGGCTTCTAGATGCTCACTAAGAAAGGATTTTTCAAAATGACTATCAGAGCTTTAGTATTTTCTATATTATTATTAACATGCTCTGATGCTAAGGATCTACTCCCCCTCCCCACCTGAAAAGAAATCTGTTCCAAATGCAAAACACAAACAGCCCTCAATTCTCTCACACATTGACAGGACGCTAGCCAGATGAATACCAATGGATGCTGGTAGCCAGAGGTACATTTTTTTTTCTTTATTTCCTTCCCCAAAAACTTGCCCGATCACATAGTTTCATAGCGAAGCACAGGTATCCTGCTAGTATATTAATATAACCAGAACCTTTTTATAATTCAAGCATCATCACTGTTATAAACATGATTTGTGAATTTAAAACACACTGGCAAACCATGGGGAGACATACAGAGTAGACCTCTCAGGATTTAAGTAAGCCATACCTCTTCTGCAGGGGCAGATTTTTCTGTCCACAAATTGCTTGGATGTGTTTCTGTCATCCCATCATTATTAATGTGTACTTTCATATGCCGCCAAATCAATAACTCTTTTTGAAGTTGCATTAAGTAATATATCTGGGCATACCATAGCCAAACTACATATTTATGTTAGTAAGTTTTAATACTGTGTTCAGGACAAGGCACGTCCTTCTTGTAACAAGAAGCAATTGTACAGAAAGAAGATTTAATTTTTCCAGGTATTTACCCACTAAGAAACCCCTTCATCTCCTAAAAGTGATTCTTGAAAATTATTTCCAATCTTCCACTCCATTCAAGAGAATAGAATATTTATTAGGATTGGGCATTGATCCAGATTCAAAGATAGAAAAGTGGCTTATAGAATACAGAATTTCAATGTTGGAAGAGACTTGGAGACCTTCTAGTGAAATCCTCTGCCAAAGCAGAAGTCCTTATAGCATCCCAGACAAGTGGCTGTGCTGTCTCTTCCTAAAAACCTCCAGTGTTGGAACATCTACAGCTTCTGAAGGCAAGCCATTCTGCTGATTAATTGTCCTCACAGTCAGGAAATTTCTCCTTATTTTTAGGTTGAATATCTCCATTTGGAACAATTGTGAATGCTCAGATAATACCTGTCAGCTGCAGGCTCATACACTAGGGGCTGTCTACTTTCCAGGCTCATACACAGGAGCTGTCTGATCCCAGAAAATGATACAATTGATTTAAGTGGGTTCTGCTGACCAGTATTAGGTACATATCCATACATACTCCAAGTCACTTATTCCATTTTAAGTCCAACCCCTTGATAAGCTTTTGCAGATGGGGAGAAATCAGACTACAGAACCCATCCAAGTGAACAGCTGAAGAATGTGGGAAATACATCGAGAGGCTATGTGTGTAAACTCTAAAATTCTAAGCTCAGCTAATCTGCAAGGCAGTTACTTGATTGCGTTGAGTGTAAGGCAGATTTGAACAGTGATACTTTAGACAAGCAAATGGTCTAGAGTGAGAGGCATGTTACATATTATCTTCCCTTTTTCTTAGATAAAGTTAAAGCCCCTGGATCCTCAAACAGAAGAGGAGAAAACTGAATACAGCGTTGCTGCTGAACGTCGCCGTATGAGACTGGTGCACACGGATACAATAAAAGACCTGCTTACTAAGAGCCCTGAGCAGGCTGGTAGAGTATCTTCTAACATTCTTTCTAGGGCTTCGGCTGTGTGCATGGGTTACCTTGGCTTTGTTTCAGTTTACTTCATTTTACATGATCTCTATCATTTTAAAACACTTCATTGCTATTCATAAATCCCTATGTGGGGAGAAATTCCAGTCAATATTTAAATTGGCAAGGTTTTCTCCAGTTCAGGAAATAGAACTCAACCATTCAAAATGTAGAAAGATGGGCTTACCATTGTTGGCCATTTGGAAAGCATGGCATTCACTGAAAATTGGGGATCACCCAGAGATACTTGGGGAATTCAATGTTTATGTAAATTCATTTCAGGATATTAAACTAGTCTTCCTAGTTTGTACTGGTGATAATTATATTCGGCCAGTTTGGTGTAATGGTCAAGGCATCGGTTAGAAACTGAGAGACCGAGAGTTCTAGTCCTGCCTTGGGCACAAAGCTAGCTGGGTAAGTTTGGATCAGTTTCTTTCTCCCCCTCTCCCCCCCCCTCTCTCCCTCCCCTCCCTCCCTCCCTCTCTCTCTCTTTTTTTTTTTTTACAAAACACATGCTTGTAAGGCCAGTGGATCTTCCTACCAACTGTTTTTTTTGATGAATAGTACATGATGTGCACTGGTTTCCTATGGTAATAAATTACATGAAACGATGATTATGGGTTTGTTGCTAGGAAGAAGAAAACGGTTGAATTGTGTTGTAGAGATAATCTTTTGACCATATTGCTGCTTGTTTATATAAAACAACAGTATTTATGGTGGCATCTGCTAGTAAACATGGTTGTTAAGAATTCTATACAGCTCATCCATGTGGTTGTGATAGTGGAAAGTGCTACTAAAAAGCTACCTTTGGTTCACAGTTATTCAATCCACAAAGGATCACAGTTATAATAGGATGTTCATCTCTAGCCAGGAATCCATTCACTGATGTTGACAAGTTATTTCTGGAAAGTGAGCAATGATGCCATCAGCCCTGCTAGATGCTTTGGATCAGCTGAGCTGCAGAGCTGATCTTAATTGCCAGTAACTTTAATTCAGGAAGACGCCAGTACAAGAAGTTGCTGGTTCCATTAATTCCACCTGTTGTGCTGCAAGGGGTTGAATTAATGGGACAAGTATAATAATAATGCACTAAATAGCAATAAGAAGCAGAAATTATTTTTAAAATAAATCTGCCCAAAAAAGAAAGCGATCAAAATGTTGACATACAAGAGAGAGGCTACTTGGAAAGCATGGTATAGAAGAAGCAATAATCATAGCTCCCTTTTATATTTTAAGTACTTTCTTGCTTGCTTCATTTACTTCAGAGATGTGAAGCTTGAAGCAACACGCAGCCTCAGAATTCCACAACAAGTTGAATCCAGATTGTAATTTAAACCTGAGAGTCAGAAGATATGTTTAAATATAGTCTCTTGCAGTTACCCCTAGTCCAATTATATGCTGCAATTAATTTTTAAGTATATAGAAAGTATACAATATTTAAGTTGGATGTTTTAGGTATTCACAAATAAAAGTAAGTATATGTGCCCCAGGATAATGCTGCAGGATTGGATCTGGGTTGGTCACTGGGATCAGAGGTTTTGTCTTCCAAGCTTTCAGACCCATACTGGAGCTCATCTTCAAGGAACTTCTCTCTAGCCTAGCCTTCTCTCTAGGCCAGAGAGAAATTCCCTAAAGATGTCCATGGAGATTCTTAGTCATCCAGTTCATGGTTGTCCCAAAGGTGCTTTTTCAAGAAGCAACTCAATTTTCTGGTATTTCTTTGAAAACATTTCGCTTCTCATTCGCTGAAGAAGCTTCTTGGATGAGAAGCAAAACATATTTTTAAAAAAAGAAAGAAAATCCAGTTGCCTCTTGAAAAACCACTTTTGGGGCTTTCCTGAAGATGGGTTCCAATATCAATCAGAAAGCTTGGAAGATAAAACCTCTGGTTCCAATGACCGACTCAGATTGGGTCCTGCAGCTTTAGATTATACTGACTGCTTGCTATGTATAACAGGTCGACAGCAGTTTCTCTCTCCACCAGATGAAGCTTACACATACTGGAGTTGGAGGATAAAAGAAGAGACCTGAGCATTACTTCAAATGCCTACCTGATAGTTTAACCCTGAGAAGGTTGCTCCTGTGCAGATACACCTCTGATGGAGCGTATCTTTTTCCTCTCATAGATCCCGAGAACAGAGAATGCAATGTGACCATACCTGCTGAAAAGACCAGAGTGGAAAGCGTGGAACTCATTTTACCTCCACATGCCAACCATCAGGGAAATACATTTGGTGGGCAGATTATGGCGTGGATGGAAAACGTGGCCACAATAGCAGCAAGGTAGGTGCTTGCATCTTGCTGAAGGGAAAAATGAAATGATGGTGGTTGCTTAAAATCTGGCTTTATATGTAACTAGGACTGAGTTAGAGTTAAATGGATGAATTTACTGCCTGCTTTCTTCACTGAGGGATTCCCATTTCATTGTACGCTGATGATAAAGACATTTTCATATGGCACACTTTCAAAATTACTGTACAGGAAATGTGGGACATATTGCCTTCTGGAACTTGCTATTTTTAGCATTAAAAACCCAAATACATATATATAGGTAGCCTTCGACCTGACACCATAATTAAGTCTGAAATTACAGCTGTAAGACATGCCAGTTGTTAAGTGAGTCATCACGTGACCAATTGCGATTTTATACCTTTTTTTCTTTTTGATACAGTCATTAAGGGAACACAGTGATTATAAAGTGAACACTACAGTTGTTAAGTAAATCCCCTGGTCATTGAGCAAACCCATTGTAGACTCCAGTTTTCAGCAAGAAAAGCATAAATCAATGTCACATGACTATAGGACTTTGCAAATAGCTGTAAATACAGGCTGGTTGTCAAGCCCCTAAAATATAATCACATGACTGCAATGTCAGAACTTTGAATCTGAGTCATAAAGTACTTTTTTTTGATACATCATAACCTGTGCCAGTCATTAAATGACTGGTTGTTAAGTGAAGACTATCTGCAAAACTCAACAGTGAACCAGGGATTGTTGTGGTCATTGTTTTCAGATTAATAAAACTTTTCATACTTGTAGAATAAGCCAGTCTACATGCACTGTAAGTTTTTCTAATATAAGACAAAGAAGGGCAACTGGAGTCATTAATGTTGTCAGTAGAAAGAATATTGAGTTGTTGTTTTTTTGGAGTAGAACAATATTGAGGTTATCCAACTACTGGTTTTCTTCATACTTTATGCAAATTGGGAGCAACCTATAGAAATTAAGCATTCCAGCCTTAAACATTCATAATTTTCCTTTTACCCTAGATACAAGCACTGCATTTGAAGTCCACTGAAGGTTGATAGCAATAACACTTAGACTTACATACTGCATTACAGTGCTTTATAGCCCTCTCTAAGCGATTTACAGAGTCAGCATATTGCCCCCAACAATCTGGGTCATCATTTTACTCACCTCAGAAGGAAGGAAGGCTGAGTTCACCTTGAGCCGGTGAGATTTGAATTGCCAAATTGCAGGCAGCCAGTAGTCAGCAGACGTAGCCTGCAATATGCATTCTAACCACTGTGCTACTAGGGTTCTTATAGCTCTGATAGCAGTTATTCCAATGATAGCAATGTGGAAATATTTGATAAATGATCTGTATTGGTTTGTTAGGCTTGATGTCTCGCCGACTGCCAGGTTGAATGAACGTGTAATGTTCAGAAATGAGAGAATTGGCGCAGGGTTTAAGAAGGCAGATGGACTATAATGTGGATGATATTAGGCTATTGTGATCACAAGAGAGGTCCATGCGCCATCAGACAAATCTGGGACAGATTTTGGGATTTTGACACATAACCTTTATTTGGAAATGTTCTGTGTCCACAACAGTTTGATTGTTGAGATAATAAATGGTATCATTGAATTTTTGGACTGTGACTTAATATTGTGAAGTTTTCTTAAAATTAATAGGTAGTATTAGAACAATTTTTCACAATTTCTGGATTTGTCAGGAGGCATGATAATAAGGTGAAAGTATTGGACCGAAATCAATTCTTGATTGGCCAGTTTATTATCATTATTTCCTGATCCTATACATCTTCCATTCTTGCTTCAGTAGTCATAGGTTTTTTTTTCCTAATTGGATAAAAAAAAGAATTGGGAGGAAGTGTATATTGTCTGTAATTTGTAAAAAAAACAAAAACCTACAGTCTTGAAGGAAATTTATTGTCCAATCATTGAAGGAGGATAGGAAGAAAGGCAAGACTAGCCTCTGTGTGAATTTGAAAAATGGATGATACGGATCTTTGTAAAGTTTGGAATTATAATTTCTTATACCATTCAAATAAATCCACATTTAAGGCCACATTTGCAAATATATGTTGCCTTGTGTTTATCTACAGTTGATCTGGTGTAATTGTTCAGCATTTTCCACTGCACCTGATTTACATTTAACTATTGAGGTAACAATACGAATATTCTCTAATTCTAGTGTATCTTGAATTTATTTCAGTGGTTTTCACATCCTCTCAGTTTGTTTGGTGTTTAACTATGCAGCTGGAATTGCAATTTTGCTTTCCTCTCTTTCTGCAATTTTTGTAAAACCAATGAAAGCAAGAGGTTAATTTCCATGGGTAATGGTGATGCACCTTCATGAATTGGCTAATAAATTTTCCTTAGTTGTTGTCAGATCAGGGCAGAGATATTTTTAAGTGTGATTCTGGTAGAGACACACTGGAATTTCATTGGGACAGCAGGAAACATCCCTTCTCAAGAGATGCTGATCTTTCTACTTCCAAAGCTAAATTCTGTCCTTTTTGTGAAGGAAAACAGAAACTACCTTAGCCTGGCTGTTTTAGAAATTCACTTCCTTCCATACTGACTCATCTTTTAGCATACATTCTTCTTCACTCCCTTTTTCTTGAAGCTCTGAAACTGCCAGATTGTCTTTCATTTTTATTAGTGAAAAACTAGCTGTTTCCCTTTAGGTGGCGATGTGTCTCCATTAATTCTTGGAATTTGGATGATCATTACCTGGAAAAGATGGAAAAGAGAAATTCAGTCTGTCCTTTGCAGCTTTCCTACATTCTCTCTCTCTGTCATTGCTTGGACATCCGGACTACCTTTTCAACTGGCAGATAGCCTTTCTAACAGGCCAGTTGATAAACCTGACTCAGGCATGGTTTGATACTTGTAGTGTAACAGTAAACTTGGGTTAATTTATAACTTCCATCTGAGCTGTTGCTGATTGGCAAACAGTATTTAAATAGTTTGTTCAGCAGCACATGCATTACAGCTAAATGGACGGTGTTTTCTATATTCTTCCAGCCGATTGTGTAATGCCTATCCTACCCTGAAGACCATTGAAATGTTCCAGTTCAGGGAACCATCCCAGGTTGGGGATCGCCTTCTGTTCAAGGCCATTGTTAACAATGCATTTAAGAACAGGTATGTCTTCCTGCCATTGTTCTAATCTAGAGCTAAGTGGATTTGGTCCAGAAATCAGTGGAAATTTGATGGACTTGCATATGTTAAACCATTTGATGATCTACTCTAATAAATGCAAAAGCATTGAAGAGGAAGGTTAAAAGAGAATGGTAAGAAATGGCTCATTTATTCCCTTCACTTATTCTTATATTAGCTACAACTCCAAACAATCCTAATATAGAACATTGTGGTTTGCCAATGTCTGGAAAGCCATAAGCCCTTTTTTCATGAATGGATAACCTCTAAAATTTGCTGACATCTTTAAAATAAATAAAAAGATAGATCTAAGCACATTAAAAATATAATAAGACATTGTGTATTCTTTAGAAAGCATTTTGAAATTAATTCAAAGAAATAGTTAATCAAAATGGGATAGAATTCATTCTAACAGGTCATAACATCATATACTGTGTGATCTCAGCAGATTTTGTGCATGCAATTACTTATTTGCTCATTTTAAAATGTTCTTAATTGCAGCATGGAGGTTGGGGTGTGTGTCGAGGCCTATCGACATGACATGGAACTTAGACGAAGACATATAAATAGTGCTTTCATGATTTTTGTGGTCTTGAATGAAAATGGTCAGCCCCGTATACTTCCAGTGTTGAAGCCAGAACCAGGGGTAAGAAAATGAAAATGGTGTTGCACAGCTTTGAAATTACACTGGTAGCCCAGAATGGTGTGTGACTCAAGGATATTTACAGTGCAAATTCAATTTCCAGTTTGGGAACCACCTTAAAAAACATGATTCACCTGGAGGAAAATGAATGAGAATTGTGAGTGAAGGTAGGAATGGACATTTGAAAGCTCACACTCTCCCCAAGTTTTGGGTGGAGCCACAGAATTCTCTTAAAATAAAAGTTGCCATTAAACTGTGACTTTTAACATGATAGCAAGGAAAACTATTCAATACAGATAGTTCTCAACTTACAACAGTTCATTTAGTGACTATCCAACGTTACAACGGCACTGAAAAAAGTTACTTATGATCATTTTTCACACTTATGATCCTTTTGGCATTCCCATGGTCAATCTGGATGCTTGGCAACTGTCTCATATTTATGATGGTTGCAGTATCCTGGGGTCATGTAGTCACCTTTTGCAACCTTCTGATAAGCCAAGTCACTGGGGAAGCCAGGCTCACTTAACGTCCCATGTCTCTAACTAAACTGCAGCGATTCACTTAACAATTGTGGCAAGAAAGGTTGTAAAATGGGCCAAAACTCAACAAATGTCTCATTTAGCAACAGAAATGTTGCGCTCAGTTGTGGTTGTAAGTCTACAACTACTTGTATGTATGAAGTAATTAACTGTATTTAATTATTTTTGGCCCACTTATTTTGGTTCTGCTTGGTGAAATGTAGTGCTTGCCATGGCACTTGAAGATTTAAGAGTAGCTTGTGTCCTAAGAAGATTCAAGTATGTTACTGCTAAGCTAAAGTTTCAGTTGCATAGTAGACAGAATTCTAGGACTTCTTATGTTTCTAGCTTTAGACTTAAAATATGCTGTTGTTTCACTGTGTCAGTCTTAAATGTGGTCGGCTGGTACTTTTGCTCACTCGTGTGCAAATAAATCCAGGCAGCTGAGTTAATTGAGGAACCCATAGCTAAATTAAGCTGAATTGGTATGCTACACAAGCACAGCCTATATGTCTTTGGATTTACTTTGTTTTTCCTCTATTATTACTTTGCTATAAACAACAGTTAATATACGTATAGAGTTGGTGGGACATAGTGAGATGAATTTAACCAAACCAATGAGGAAAATACATCAATACTGTTTGTACCTCACTACAATATGTGCCCTATGTAGAAGCAGCCTTGATTAGCTAGTAGGTTTTTTTTTAATGTATGGCTGTGTTTTTTCCCCTTGGAGTCTTCCTTGGTTGGTTATACTTGTCATCCTTCAAGAGTTATTTTTCCCCAAGGCAAAGATGCTTCTAGTCTGCCTCCAATAGAATGGCTGTATTTGCTATGTTCACTTGGGAGCAGTGTTGGGAAGACCAATTGGGAAGAACTGACTTATAAAATTCATAAACAGACCAAAAGAGACCAATAGAAGAGAATAATTGTAGCTTAGGGTTGAACTGTGGGGTCCTCAGTGCTCTCTGAGCTTGGTGGTTTTCTTGCAGACATTTCATTACCAAACAAGATAATATCATCAGTGCTCTGATGATGTTACCTAGTTTGGTAATGGAATGACTGCAAAAAAAGCCACCAAGCTCAGAGAGTACTAAGGACCCCACAGATTGAAAGTGAAATAGGATGAAGTATTTGAAAAGAGGGAACCGCAAACACTGAATACAAACCTTCCCCCTTTAACGTTTGATTGCAGATCCCACCAATATTTACTGAATCGGATTCTTAGTAAAACAGTGCCAATCTCAGTGAGTGACTTATAAGAGCCATCCACAAAGCCTCTCTAGATTCTCTCACCCAACTAACTGCTATGGTTTTGAATAGACAAGAACATAGTGAGGTTTTAATTAAACAGAAGGGTCAAGTGAAGAGGGCATACTGTGCATAGATCCAGCTTCCTTGCGAAATCCATAATGCTGGGAAAGGGGAAAGAGAAGAAAAGGAAGTAGAGACAACCAGCGGAAAGCTGGACGGACTTGATTAGAGAGGCAAAAGTTTCACCATAAGGAAACCTGAAGAGACAGCGTGCATAATGTAATCCGTTCATTTTATTTCCCTTTAACAGGATGGAGAAAGACGGTTTAAAGAAGCTAGTGCAAGGCAAAAAATTAGACTAGACAGGTTGGTAAAACGTTTTCTTACTCTTTCAGCACTCTTTTCTTGCCCGACAGCTCTATGCCTGTTAAATGAAAGGGAGACTGTAGAATTTTAATTACTGCATGTATGATTTTTTTTTCCTCTTGCACATTTGTAGGATAGAATTATATGCATATTTAGGAGGATGATTTAGTTTATGTATAACTAAATCTTCCTACCTATAGGTTTCATACTCAGACTTGCCAGTGAGTTAAACCCCCATTCCCACCCACCAACCCCCAGGGAAGTGGAGGCTGATTGTTAGAGTCGTGCACACTTCACAAATGATTTGGAAAAAGTGCTTGAGACCTAGTACCAACACAGCACTTGGCTGCTCTTCATTAAAGGAAACAGGAAGTCTGGGTTTTTTTTCCCAGACTTCGGCTGAGCCTGACAAAAAAGAGGCTTCTGCTTTAAGGGTCATCTGAATGGATTCTTTAAGAGAAGGGCAAGGTTTTTTTTACAGGCTCACCCATACTCCTGAAAAAAATTGGGGGCTGCTTTAATGAGTAGCAGCATGGCTTTGTGAGGATTCCACAGGTGACAGATTTTTCTGTTTTTGCTTTTCTGCTCAGATTCAACTTAGTGGACTTGGGATGCATTAGCTGGATATTTCATTTGGATGCTGCCTGCAATTAATGTTTGTTTGGTACTTCCAAAATGATCCAGTTAGTTTTTGCTTTGTTGTGTGTATTAGTATTATTTCTTCTGTGCATGTAATGGATCTCTGTCTTCTGCACTTGCATTGCTAGTCTTAGCATACTTGTTAGTGAGTTGGCTTCCATGCTGCCATGGTGGCTTCAGAGGTTTGAACGGTGAGCAGAAAAAGCAGCTGTTAGATTTAGCATACCACTTCTCACCCAATAATCTGTTAAATTGAGGATTTACGATTGTTTTTCTTCCCTACTTCCTTGGAAAGGGCAGGCCAGTCTGTTGCCCATCTCAAAGCATGCTTCAGATTTTGTACTGCTGCAGCTTTTTTGTGAACACAGCTTGCGTGCTTGCCAATATGATTTTATAAGGAATAAGTTCCAGACACATGTTTTCTTTAAACAGACATGTAAACATATTTATATGTAAAACACCTAAGGAGCTATGGTGATCACTAATTACAGTACAAAAAAACAACAACCCCATTGAACCAGAATGATCAGGAAGAGAATTGTAGGCAGAGATTTCAGTAAATGTGTATTGGATTTTCTCTAACCTATATTATTCTGGTAGCAAAAGGCAGGAAAATATAGAAGCCTGAAGAACACAGCTGATCAGCATTTTCCTCCACTTTGCTCATCTCTCTGTATTTTAGATTTTTAATTCTGCTGCAACATTACTTATAAAATGGATTCCTCTTCCTAAGCTCTTTATTTCTGCCTGCTTCCAGTTCTGCTTTATGGTTACTGCACAGCCCACTCCCATCTGCCTCTTGTTATGTCACAGAGCTCTCATTGTGTATTTATAGCCTTACTGTTTGTTACCTCTCATGTATAATTTATCCAGGAACATGGATGGAGACAGCCGGCATTATCTTAGAGGCCACTCTTCTTGAGGAATTAATACCTGATTAGCGCATCTTCATGGGATCAGTGAGAAAAGGCAGGCTAGGAAGAGCCGGGGAACATATACACAAGAAGAACATAAGAGGCACTGCAATATTAAACAGGAAGCTCTAACTCAGAGGGCTCCAACCTTGGCAATTCGAAGACTTGGAGACTTCAACTCCCAGAATTCCTCAGCCAGCTGGCTGAGGAATTCTGGGAGTTGAAGTCCACAAGTCTTCAAGTTGCCAAGGTTGGAGACCCCTGCTCTAACTTAAGGGTTCACAGCATTCTTCAGCTTGAGAATTCTATCTCTTTTGATATTCTCTCTGGCTTAATCGTTTGTCTCTGTCACTTGCCAGCTTGTAAATTCCAGGTATATTCAGTCTATTGGGAAACTGCTGCAGGCTGAACTGTAAAAATAATCTAAAGAATCCTTTATCTTAATTGTTTGCTTGAATATCCAGAGTGTCAAGATAAGGAGGGAGGCTGTTAATATTTCACTTAGACTGAAATATGTATTTGTTAGGAGGAGTCAGAGGTCAAGATAAGCAACATTTAATGTAGGAAATTGGAAGATCTGCCGTCTTTTGGGGGTTGCAAAGGATCTACAGATGAAATCATAATATCATGGGCATTCTCATGAGATTTATTTATTGCTTAAATTCTGCTTTTCTCCAGCAATATAAATGGTCATACATAGTCTTTCCTCCTCACCTTTTCTTCCACAAGAAAAAAAATCCATGTAATATGTTGGACTGCAAAAGAGTGACCGGCCCAAAGTCATTCAGTGGGCTTCCATGATGGAAGCTGACCTAGAACTTGGACTCTCTCCTAAGTTCAGTG
The DNA here is from genome assembly GCA_015471245.1 of Laticauda colubrina. Taxonomy (NCBI): domain Eukaryota; kingdom Metazoa; phylum Chordata; class Lepidosauria; order Squamata; family Elapidae; genus Laticauda; species Laticauda colubrina. The sequence continues at coordinate 38,756,308 of BLBF01000020.1, read as the reverse complement.
TCTTCACTGTTATGTCACAGTCTTGGGGGGCACTGGCCAACTCAATGACTAGTCCCCAAAACCCATTTCACAGAGGCAAGCCACCATACTCTAAAGCAGGGTTTCTCAACCAGGGCAACTTTCATGTGTGTGAACTTCAATTCCCAAAAGTGATTCCCCATACAAAGTAAATCACCAGAAGAAGTCTTAAGAAGTATTCAATAAATGGACTTGGGTATATGATCTTTATGAAGGCTCTACTCTTAGTCCAATAGCCCAGGGGTCCCCAATCCTCGGTCCATGAACTGGCACTAGACTGCGGCATGCTAGAAACTAGGCCACGCAAACAAGGGAAGCCCCATCTGTGTGATCTGGGCAGCATGCGAAATCATGCCCCATCCGGTCTGTGGAAAAGCTTCTCTCCACGGAACAGGTCCCTAGTGCCCAAAGGTTGGAGGCCGCTGCTGTAGCCACTATGTGGGGGTGAGGACAATAGTGCTTGAAAGTTGAAAGCCCTTGGGAGAGACACAGTGTGTTTTGCTGTATGTGTGATAGTGTATTAGGGCCTGAACTGTGTCATCCATACCCGTAGCTGCTATAAGACACACACACATATATAGGCATACTCTATAACTTTGAGGTCTTCTTATATTTAAATAATGATTTCTCTATTGGAACAGAAAGTAATATATATATTTTTTCTTAAGAATCAGTATCTCTGGAGAGATGAATGCAACTTATGTGCATACCTCAGTCTTCTTTCTTTGTTCAGCTTGCCCGTGAACTTTGTCCTATCTTTTTCCCTCTTCTTCAGATCTTTAGTTTAAAAAGTATCTAGTTGTTGTGCTTGGCAAAGTTGAACTTCGTTATTTACCATTGCTCTTTTTGAAGATGATAGATACCTGTTATCTGCCATATCTCTCCTTATCCACATTTCTTTATCTAAGACCCTGAGAATGAGAGATTGTAAAGGCTTGATAGTTGAGCAGTTCATAAGAGCCTTTTGTGACTGCAACTTTGCGTTCCTGGAGTCCAAGGTTTTTGCTGGCTGTTGGATTGAGTCACACAGCAGACAGCTTGTTTCCTTTTGCTTTTGATTCCCAAAATGGACTCTCATTAGCGTTTGTATGCAGTAAATGTTTTCTGGGAGTAACCCCAAATGAAGGCTTTTGTTTATCTGAAAAGAAAATAAAACATTTCACCCAAATCTGTAAATGTTGGAGAGGGTGGGGAGTTACATTGGCTGAGAATTTGGAAGAAGATTGGAGATTGTGAGGTGCAGTCAGTAGCTAAAAGAAACACAGGAACTGCTGTCTTTGCACTTTAGCTTTTGCATTTTGCTTGCCATCCTCCATGCATAGAAAATGTGAGTTTCCAGGGGAGAATCTACCTTTGGAGTACAGTTACCATAGTGAAGATTGTAGAAAAACGAGGATCCTTGAAACTTTGGAAGGACAAACTTACCTGCAGAAAGGATACTGAACAGGACTTCTAAGCATCTAAAAGTGGGATTGGTTATAGAGTAAGCATCCTTTTGCTTGCAGCCCAATAATCCTCGACATACAACACTTCATTTAGTGAACATTCAAAGTTATAATGGCACTGCTAAAAGTGACTGATGACCATTTTTCACAGTTACAACCTTTGTAGCATCCCCATGATCATGTGATTACAATTCAGATGCTCGGCAACTGGTTCATACTTATGATCATTTGCTGTGCCCCAAGGTCCTGTGATCTCCTTTTGTGACCTTCTGACACGCAAAGTCATCAGGGAAGAAAGATTCACTTAACAACCATGTTACTAACTTAACAAGTGCAGTGGTTCGCTTAACAAATGTATCAAGAAAAGTTGTAAAATGGGGCAAAACACACTTCAAATGTTTCACTTAACAACAGAAATGTTGGGCTCATTTTAAGTCATAAGTCAAGGACTACCTGTATAAAGGGATTTATTTATTTATTTTCTTTCTGCAAACAAAAAAGAAAACACAGCTTGATATGCTAAAGATCTCTTATCAATTTGCCACTCCATCTCCACAATCATACATATATAGATATATATATATACATACACACACACATACTGCTCAAAAAAAATAAAGGGAATACTTAAACAACACAATGCAACTCCAAGTCAATCACACTTCTGTGAAATCAAACTGTCCACTTAGGTAGCAACACTGATTGACAATCAATTTCACATGCTGTTGTGCAAATGGAATAGACAACAGGTGGAAAGCAGAGGCAGTTAGCAAGACATCCCCAATAAAGGAGTGGTTCTTCAGGTAGTGACCACAGACCACTTCTCAGGTCCTATGCTTTCTGGCTGATGGTTTGGTCACTTTTGAATGCTGGCGGTGCTTTCACTCTAGTGGTAGAATGAGACAGAATCTACAACCCACACAAGTGGCTCAGGTAGTGCAGCTCATCCAGGATGGCACATCAATGCGAGCTGTGGCAAGAAGGTTTGCTGTGTCTGTTAGCGTAGTGTCCAGAGCATGGAGGCGCCACCAGGAGACAGGCCAGTACATCAGGAGATGTGGAGGAGGCCATAGGAGGGCAACAACCCAGCATCAGGACCCACTACCTTCACCTTTGTGCAAGGAGGGACAGGAGGAGCACTGTCAGAGCCCTGCAAAATGACCTCCAGTGGGCCACAAACGGTCACAGTGGGCTGCTCAAACGGTCAGAAACAGACTCCATGAGGGTGGTATGAGGGCCTGACATCCACAGGTGGGGGTTGTGCTTACAGCCCAACACCATGCAAGACGTTTGGCATTTTCCAGAGAACACCAAGATAAGCAAATTCTCCACTGGCACCCTGTGCTCTTCACAGATGAAAGCAGGTTCACACTGAGCACATGTGACAGATGTGACAGGGTCTGGAGATGCCGTGGAGAACGTTCTGCTGCCTGCAGCATCCTCCAGCATGACCGGTTTGGCAGTGGGTCAGTAATGGTGTGGGGTGGCATTTCTTTAGGGGGGCGCACAGCCCTCCATGTACTCCCCAGAGGTAGTCTGACTGCCATTAGGTACCGAGATGAGATCCTCAGACCCCTTGTGAGACCATATGCTGGTGCGGTTGGCCCTGGGTTCCTCCTAAGGCAAGACAATGCTAGACCTCATGTGGCTGGAGTGTGTCAGCAGTTCCTGCAAGACGAAGGCATTGATGCTATGGACTGGCCCACCCGTTCTCCAGACCTGAATCCAATTGAGCACATCTGGGACATCATGTCTCGCTCCATCCACCAATGCCACGTTGCACCACAGACTGTCCAGGAGTTGGGGGATGCTTTAGTCCAGGTGTGGGAGGAGATCACTCAGGAGACCATCCGCCACCTCATCAGGAGCATGCCCAGGCGTTGTAGGGAGGTCATACAGGCACGTGGAGGCCACACACACTACTGAGCCTCATTACATCAAAGTTGGATCAGCCTGTAGTTTTTTTTCCACTTTAATTTTGAGTGTAACTCCAAATCCAGACCTCCATGGGTTGCTAAATTTGATTTCCATTGGTAATTTTTGTGTGATTTTGTTGTCAGCATGTTCAACTATGTAATGAACAAAGTATTTAATGAGAATATTTCATTCATTCAGATCCAGGATGTCTTATTTTTGTGTTCCCTTTATTTTTTTGAGCAATGTATACACACACACACACACACACACACACACACACACACACACACACTTGCTTTGTCAATCGCAGACAAGATAACAAGTATAAGTATCAACATAGTTTTGAATACATGAGATGGATACATATAAGAAAAATAAAAAGAAACAATAGGACAGTGATGGTAGGCTTATGCATGCCCCCTACAGGCCTCTTAGGAAAGGGGTGAGGTCGATAGTAGACAGTCTAAGGTTAAAGTTTTTGGGGAAGAAACCACAGAGTCAGGGAGAGTATTCCCGACATTGACCACTCTGTTGCTGAAGTCGTATTTCCTGCAATCAAGTTTGGTGCGATTAACCTTGAGTTTATATCTATTGCGTGCTCTTGTGTTGTAATGGTTGAAGCTGAAGGATTCATTGACAAGTAAGTCACTGCAATGTATGATTTTATATACTATACTTAGATCAGACTGAAGACGGTGTAATTCAAGGTTTTCTAGGTCTAGAATATCAAGTCTGGTGGCATAAGGTATTTTGCAATGAGTAGAGGAGCGGAGAACTCTTCTTGTGGAATATTTCTGGACTTTCAATTGTGTTAATATCAGATATATGATATGGGTTCCAGACTGATGAGCTGTATTCAAGTATAGGGCTTGCAAATGAAGTAGAAATATATGAAGTAGAAACTGGTGTAAATAGATCCATTTGAAGCATAGAAGCAGCCTGTGTATTCTTAACTGAGAATAAGAGTAACTAAATGGTAGAGTTTCTATAAAATAAGTATTCCTATGTTTATGCTTGCTGAACCTAGATTTCCAGTTTCTCTTCCTCTCCATGAATATGTCTATATTTATGCCTTTCTCTGTATGATAATATTTTGTGTACATGTATACAGAATGGACAGCCATGGATTCTACAAATAGGTGCCTTATTTAATTAGTAGTTATCATTTACTAATTAAACTTTCTCTCCTGGCCTCACATTTGTTTGGCACCTGGCCTCTAATGTATTTGCATATATCGATGAGCACAGTTGCTCAGAAAGCTGGAAAATCTCCAGGATTGCTTTTCCAGCAGACAAAGCTGAGTGTCTTTAAACTGGTCTCAGCTTTCTTTGGAAACCAGCGTATAAATAGCAAGATTGCTTTTTGGGCAAGATTCTACAGTGATGTATTTTCAGTGCCAAAATATGCAACAGACTGGGAAGAGATGACAGGATCTATTATCCCTCGTGCAAGTATGGGTCTTTCGCGAATTCATGAAAAAAAGCCATTTTGAGTCAGTTTTGACTCCTGTAGACTACCTAGATAAGTCCTTCAGTTTTCTTGGAAAGGTTTTCAGAAGAGGTTTGCAGTTGCCTTCTTCCTAGGGCTGAGAGAAAGTGACTGGCCTGAGGTCACCTTTGTTTCTAAGGTGAAACTAGAACTCATGGCCTCCTAGTTTCGAGCTTGGTTTCTTTAACCACTATACCAGGGTGGCTTACTTAACTTGCTTCATGCTCCCTAAAGTAAATATGTCTTTTCTTACATACTCTTTGGGGAAGGTGATATTCAAAGCACCTCTCACATGTGTGAGAGGAACTGTTTTTAATACATTTTGTCATATTCATGTTAAATGAATAGGTTACATCTGCTTTCTACAGAAAATACGTTATTACCTGCAAATATACCGAAGTACCTTTATCTGTGCCTTGGGACCAGAGTAACAAGGTAAGTTTCCATCTACCTCTCTGACCTTTCAATTTATTCTGTTTACTTTATTGTTAAAATTTTTAGACCTGGGGATTCCATTTCATTCCTTTCAAACACCGCAGTGATCCAAACATCTCTTCTTCTCCCTTTGTAGCCTCAACTTCAAATTTCTAGGGATATTTTGCTTTTTAGCCTCTTTTGTATGCAGAAGCTGATGGGACTTGGAGCTGATGGGATGGCATCTTCAAAACATTATGCTTTTGTAGGGGGGTAGGTCTCAAAATAAGTCATGCCCTACAGTTGCTCTCAACAAAACATTCAGGTCTAGCAGCAAGGAGCTCCGTGCATTAATTACCTGGCATAAAAGCCCTAGAATTGTTATTTATCAACCAAGATGCAGTGTCTTATCTGCTATCTTGGAAATGGCACTATACTATCCAGAATACAAAATGACTGGAGCATCTCTTCAGGCACAACTTTGTTCATATATCTGAAAAACCAAACATTCAGTAGTAAAGAGTTTATTTATTTCCCACTGGTTTATCATTGCAGAGATCATTTTATTTTTACACCCTGGTTTTAGAAACTTAAAACACTTGCAAATTCCACTGATGTTTTCTGGGATTTTTAGAACTGCAAACCCACCCACCTTTACCCGGTAGTTGCAACTGTTGCAAAAAATGCAGTCATATCTTATTTCTAGAGCCCTTGAGAGGTAGGTATTTTGTGCTTTCATTGAGCTGCACGGTTAAGCCTATGGTCCACTGATTTCATACAGGTCAAAGCACTGAGGAGGGGAGGACATCAGAGAAGGAGATAGCATTGCTGAATATTTTTTTTTTTAAATAGAAGATGTGAATTTGATTGTTTTTTTAAAATATATACCCAATGCAGGTTTATTTGAGTTATAACAACGTTACTGCACTGAAAACATTGGTAGCTAAAGCCAACTGGGAACTTGCATCTGAAAGAGACAAGGTAACTAACCCATCTTTGAGCAGCTCTGTTCAGCCCCAGTGGCACAGTGTATGATCAAGTGTTCAAGTTCTCAAGAGTCTCTCTCTCCAAGTAGCAATTCCCCTGCACAGAATATCATCGTGGATCACTTTTCCCCAACTGTGTGTCTTCCAGGTGTCTTGAAATTACAGCCAACTGAATTCTCAGTTTTGATTGTACAGTTAGTCTTCAACTTACAACAGTTCATTTAGTGAACTATTACAATGGCACTGGAAAAAGCAACTTAGGATTATTTTTCATACTTACAACCAATGTAGCATTGCTGTGGTCATGTGATCAGAATTTAAACACTTGGCAACTGACTCTTGTTTATGATGGCTGTAATGTCTTGGGGTCATGTGTTCACCTTTTGCGACCTTCTGATAAGCAAAGTCAGCAGGGAATTCAAAAATCACTTAGCAACCACGTAATTAACTTCACAACTGCAGTGATTTACTTAATATGTGGCAAAAAAGGTGGTAAAATGAGGCAAAACTCACTTAACAAATATCTTGTTAGCAACATAAATTTTGGGCTCAATTGTGATTATAAGTTGAGGACTATCTGTATTTCTGGGGATTGAAGATAGGACGCTGAAGAACATTGTCCATCTTTAAGACAAGGCAGTCTGGTCCCTCTAAATCAGAGGTCCCCAACTCCTGGGCTACGGCCTACTACCAGACTGTGGCCTATTTGGAATTGGGCACATGAATGGCTGGCTAGAGTGCATGCACATGCACATATAGCTCCACTTGTGCAAGTGGTGGGCCAGCAGGCACTTGTGTATGTTATTATTATTACTATCTGTATTGCCAGAGTACAACATGTGTACAATGAGATTGGCTGAGCCTCCCTTGATGCACTCCCCCCCAATACAATCACAGTGAGGACAGAAATCCCTAACCCAGTCCTAATCTTATTAGACTATGTGACCTTGTTGCACAATGCGCTGGCCCTGCAAGTCTATGCGCTGCTCATGCCAGTCAAGCTGCATGCATGCACACCGGCCAGCCATTTACTCCAAATAGGCCACGTATTGTGCAGTCCAGTTCTCCTCTTCCCCCTCCCAGCTGGGCCACCAAACCAGAAAGGTTGGGGACTGCTGCTCTAGATTGTTTGAACCACCATTTCTACCCATTCTCACTATGGACTGCGTTGGCTAAAACTGATCGGAATCAAACTCAAAACAGCAGTGGGTTTTTTGTCTCCTTCCCATCCTAGTTGACAAATTGACCAGATGACAACACCATTATGGGAGATAATGACTTCTAAATATTTTGATTGCTAATTTGAGTTAACTGGTACACAGTGATCTTTTTTAGTTTAAAGTAATAGAATGTTAACCTTACTGGTCCTCCTGGGTAACCTTACAAAACATTCTAGTATTATAGTTTTTCTGTATATTGTTTTGGTATTTCAGGCTGATTTTTTATTCTCATCTTCTACAATATAGCCTGGCAATAGGCTTTGCTTTAATATCTCCCAATGATCTATTAAAATGTAGATTATTTTCATCAGTAAAATCATTGTCTTTCCCCTTGTTTGTTGGAGATATCACTTCATGTAACTAATGCATAGGAATGCTGAATGGCAGAAGAGGAGTTAGGAGAACTTAACTTTCTTTCGTTAAAGGGCTTTGGCCACTCCTTTGAAATTGTTGCTCACCTTAGTGGTAAAACACTTCTCTGCCAAGTGGCAGATGGATGGATCGTACCTCAGTACAGTTACTGTATATGGAAAGGCCCCAAATGAACTTTCCTTTCCAAAGAGACAAGAACATCTTTGTCTCTAAAAAGGTCCTGAGTGATGCTTGCATGTGTAAGATTCATCAGGATATTTATAGCCAGACCTCTTGCCATTATTAAAAAAATCAAATTAGTGTTCAGTAGAAGTGATGTCCTTAACAAAAATATTTTTTTTAAAGGTGCAGAAAAATAAGCTACACATTTCTAGCAGTAACTGCTAACCTTTCTAACTGCATTCCACTTCAGAACTGGGTTCAGGCCATGATGCAAATCCCGATGTCTGTATATTCTGATTGAAATAGTGATAGAGGAAAAAAAGAGAAATGATGGTGGATGGGGGTGATACTGTGGAAGTGCCCTGATAGCAACTAGTTGGACAGTGGTGCTTTAAGGCTGACTGTTTAAAGTAGTTCTTTAAGGCTGCACTGTAGTAATGCAGTGGTTAGAATGCAGTATTGCAGGCTAATTCTGCCCATAGCCAGGAGTTTGATTCTGACCAGCTCAAGGTTTGACTCAGTCATCCATCCTTCTGAGATTGGTAAAATGAGGATCCAGATTGTTGGGGACAATATGCTGACACTGTAAACTGCTTAGAGAGTGCCATAAAGCACTATGAAGCAGTGTATAAGTCTTAAACAATTAGGCTATTGTTATTGCTATTAAATAATCATCATGGCACTATATAGCTGTTGAGGATATTCTAATGATTCTCAAATGTTCTTCCTCTAATGACTCTTATACTGATGAGATGAATTCCTTAGCAGGGACATTATTTGAGAAGTAATGTTGGTCCTCATTGAATTCAGATTATGCTTTTGTTTTGTCACTTATATTATCCATTTCATGGATAATAAAACAATGATTGCACGTTTTCACACTTGTGATAAACTATGTGATAACATGTTGAACTCGATCATTTTAAGTTCAAGATGTACATTCTGGAGGAGGACACATTTCTCTCTGTCCGAATTGAGATGACCATCTGCTGTAATGTACTGCAAGCTTTCTTGCTGCTGTCTGATCTACGGAAAAGACACGAGTGGGATAGGCATTGTGCGTAAGTACTTTGGAAAAACTTGGATTTTTTTTTAAATTGGAGGTTGTGACTTCATTTTTTTAACTTTGGAAATTTCTTCACGGATGTTTACCAATAACAGTAATAGCAAAAATCTTGAGTTTCTCATAATCTCAAATATTCCTTATTGATCTTCTCATCTGTCATCTTACCTACTTCCTTAGCGTTTTATGGCTATAACTTTGTTGTTTGTATCTCCTGATTTATGTTGATTGCTTTTATCTAGTATCATATTATGATTTATGTTGATTGCTTATTTAATATTCTATGTCACTGAATGCTGTATCTTATGATTTATGATGATTATATGTTATTATGATCATAATTTATCTCATTGCTTTTGTGTACATTGAGAGCTTATGCACTGGAGACAAATTCCTTGTGTATGTTCAATCACATTTGGTCAGTAAAGAATTCTATAGTAGTTCTATTCATTGTTTGCATTTGGCAGAATCCTAACACAGGTCACATCTAATTGGCTGTATTTATACAACACACTAAATTAAGCCAATTACAAAACTACTGGTTACATTTATACAACATGTCAAGTTTGTTTAGCTAAAATATTGGTTTATTGTGAGTGTATGTTGTGTGAACATTGGCGATTTAATTAATTTCTGATTTAATATTTTGTGCCAGCCCCAAAATGGGATAATTCAGGATGCAGATCTAAGTTGATGATTACTCTACCAGTAATTCTAAAACAGAGATGGGCAACTTTTCCCCCCTTTCTGATGAGACTTTTTCGTTATTAGAAGACAAGAATAATACTTACTGCTTTCTCTCTGGTGATGGTTACAGTTTAATACACATCTATATATTTCAACCTTCAGAGGAATAAAAAATAAAAATGTTGGAGTTGGAGTTAATACGTGCATTTCATATGTCTGCATTCTCTTTGCAGGACCTGTGAACTTGTCCAGCAAGTTGACAAAGATGACATGATTTATCATGTAATTAGTCATACTATCAGTGAAGAAAACAAGCCTCTGGACTTTGTTGTTCTGGTATCACGAAGAAAACCTTATAGCCCTGGGTATGTCAGCTAGGCTATTCCTCAAAAGTCCTGTTTTTATGGCCTCCTTTAAAATTAATTTGGACTAAGGCTTTCAGAATTTACAACTGGGTATTGTCCCAAATTCATCTGGGTGCACCAGATTGGAAAGATTGGGATTATTTGGCTTTAATATTGTATGCATCAAAGTCTATTGATCAGCTCCAATCTGATTTGAATTTTAAACAATCAATAGAGAATCAGTTTGATTCATGGACAGTGAAGTTTGAATGGTTCCTTTTACTTGTAGAAGTAGGAAAACAAAGATGGCCACTCATCTGCAAAATTCCATTCAAATTTGATTCTGTTCAACAGTTTAGTCTACACTGTCAAATATTTTTTGAAAAGTTGATTGGATTTTGAGATTCAGTTGAATTGTCATGAATTCTCAAATCAATGTTTTGTGCCTGTATATCTGTAGAGGTTATGCTAGTTCCAAGCTGAAATTTTAACTTCTGCTGGAAACCTTTATTTTTTTTTAAGTAAAAGTGCTCCAGGGTACTTGATAAGTGGAATAAGGGTGCATTGATTGTCCTTGCTTGTTCTGACCACATTTTCTTTTCTTTTTTCTTTTCTTTCCAGAGACCCCTATGTTTTAGCATTCAGATCAGTCACATTGCCAACACATCCTACAATGCCACAGTATACCCGAGGGGAGACTCTATGTTCTGGCTTCTGTTTTTGGCAGGAAACAGATAAACTTACCAATGTAAGCATTTGCCTTAGAAGCAGACAACAGTAGCATCATGAAAGTGTTCATACTTGCAAAAGTTCCCTTTCACACTCCTAGTTAGTCTAATTCTGGCTTTCTACAGCACCAAATTCACACAAACGACAGTTTCTGCTAGCTTCCAAACTATTGTTTGGAAATCTTAATTTTTTTTATTATTTATAGCATGGTTGTAAGATATATGAGCCCTGAAATGTTGGTGAGGAACGGGTGGAGGCTTTGAGCCAACAAATCTCAGAACTCACCTCGCTGCTCTGGACTGCAACTTGTTCAAGCATTTCAGTTCAATTCCCTAGCATATTCTTCACAGAGTGAATTCTCTTAAATAATGAACTACTTTGAGATTTCCTTTCTATTCATGAATTTTACCTCTTTTTAATTTTATTCATCTGCTACACAGTATAGGATTGGCTGGACATTACAGTCCTTCTGTTTTTGTTTTAATAAAGAAAACATCTATTCAGATTTCTTAACACTTTCTGAGCTCTCTTGATGGGATGAATTCTTAATGTGGACACTGTTAGGATCTATTCTTAAAAGTAATTTGATGCTAGCAGTTAATGTTTTTCTCTATAAGCTATGTAGAAAATATATAATGTCGTTAAATCAGCCTTCATTTGCATAGGTATACATGTCATTGCAAGTTATGGATGAGCAACGTGTGGCTTTACAAATATTTTTAACCAACAATAATGATTATTAGTAAGTTGTAAGCGAGACAGTTAAGGGTTGAAGAAGCCAACAACCAATTATGATTGTTTTAAACATGCCATGATTTATTCATTAGTCTCTTATTGATACTGCATCCAGTCAAAAATATTTCAGCCTCAATATGACATAGTACCCACTATGAAATCCTTAACGGCAAGAGTTCATTTATAAATTTAGGATATACAGTTAAAATAGATTAAAAGCTGTGTTTCACCCTTAGCAGGATGCTTACATGAGTTGTTTTTTTGATCACTATCACTTTGCCAATATAATGGCTCACTCTTGAGCTAAGTGTCTATACATTTGCAATTTCCAGAGACAGCTAAGCATGTTCTTGTGTTTAAGCCTGAAAATTAATCTTCTGGCATTCCATTTGATGCTTACCGTATGTTGAAAGAGAAAATTAACAGAATTTATTTAGTCCCAAAGTTTCCAAAGAATCAGCTGATAAACTTTGTTTGTTTCTAGGTGTCATACTATCATCAGGCCACATCAGGTCTGCTCTCCTATATCACAACAAACATAGCTGGCCTGTCTTCAAGTTTCTATCGCACATTTCAAGACTGTGAACAATTTCTCCTGAAGAACAAAGACAAAGTCTCCGTTGGGCTTCAGAATCCTTAGCTGCACAATCCTTTCTCCGTCCTTTTAAAAAACTGTCCCATGATGAACTTTGTTGCAAATACTATAGGAAATTACTCCATTGGGTATGTGAAGAACAGTGGACAATTGGAAACAGACTTGTTCAGATGCATCAATTTATATAGCCAGTCATAGGAGAAAACCCATTTATAGTGGCCTCTGAGCTGAATTTTCTATTCAGGTTAAGTAAACTATAGTAATTAAGAGTATAAATGAGCAAAATAGGAAGATTCTTCCAGAATTTTGCAAGTCTTTACTTGCCTTCCATTGGCTTCTGTTGAAGTCCTATATTTATGATGGTCAGAAAAATCTGATGAAGAATAGAACTTCAAACTTGATACTTTTTGATGAGGGTCTTCTTTCACCATTTTTGCCTTGTTCAGGACACTAGAAATTAAAGCACAGATTGCAATTTTGTATTAAATTCAGCTTAAGCAAGCTGTAAATTTGAAATGTATCTTAAAGTGCCTTTTAATCAAGGGAATAGGATTCGAAAGAGTGAAAAGTCATAGGAAGAATTTTTTAACAGGAGAATCTACAACATAACGTTGGGGATGGTGGTGGGTTATAATATACAATGAAATATGTATGAAACTTCAAAGCACATTGTACAAACATAGCAAATTACCAAAATCATGTCACATGTAAACAAAAATTTTAAACATTCTTTATGCATAGTTTCTCCTGAATGTTAGGAAATTACTGGTATGTTTTATCAACATTTGATTATTTTGTCACAAAATAATTCCTGTATGAAAATGTCTCTCAGATTTGTCTTTGGTATTTTGGAAGAAATTTTCTTCTTTGATGAGAGAATACCTCTTTATCTATTTTGGTAGGTGGTTCTTTTCCCCTAAGGTTTTGCACAAATTTTGTAATGCAAGTTTCCCAAGCTTTTTAAATGGCTGTGGAGGATTGTTGAAATCAATGACAATAAAAGTTATGTGAAAGGAAAAAGAATCTTATCTCTCCTATTTTTCTTCTTGAAAATATAGCAAGTATTCATATATGTTCCTTTCTAAGTATAAATCAGTGTTTCTCAACCTTGGGAACTTTTAAGATGTGTGCACTTCAACTCTCAAAATTTCCCAGCCAATTTTAAAATGCATGGATTTCAACTCCCAGAATTCTCCAGCCAGCATGGCTATAAATGCAGATTAATCAGAAAGGGACAATGGACCTTGACTTTCTAGCCTGTCAAAGTCCAACAATCTCTCAAGAATTTAAATTCCTCATTCCTGGCTTACATTCATGCACATATTCTTGGATTCTGGTCCCAATAACAGTGGTATATCAATAAAGATAGCTAATAATTTTGATAAGGATATACCTATTATTAGAATAAATTCCACTGGAAAATCTATGTTCTATGATATTTATATATTCTATTGAGTATCTAGTATCTAGCTCTAGTATTAAACTAAGGTTACCATGTTGGTTGTTTTTACTTACTATTAAGGCTCAATATCATGTGCAAACCCCACCATTATGGTTTGCTAAATTACTGTTTAGTGTTATTTGTGAACAACAACTAGAATGGATGAGTATTAACAGTGAATTCTGGCTTCTTTGCCAACATTTCTTTTGCTATGCTATGTATTCCATATATCAAGTTTTTATCTTCAGAGTTTCAGAGAAACATTGACATTATAAATATTCACCATACATTGGTGGAAAAGTTGTAATAAGTGTCAATCAAGATAAAAACCAAAAGTTAGTGTCCATATAAGCCAGGAAGTTAAATGGGTAAGTTAGCCAACAACAGAGAAAGGGATCTAAGGTGACTTTAAATTAAAGTGATTCAAAACATATCATAATTAATAAATTCATCTCAAGTCCGTGTTTGTAGACTGCATGCACTGCCTAATTTGTGGGATATGGACAATAATATGTTGTCTTGCAAGTAATTGTATAAATTAGAAATTCTATCTTACATAGAATAATATGAGCATGGTGAGAAAAAGAAGTGGGTTGCTTTATGCTTTGTGCTTTACTGGATTAAACAAAGCCACAATCACCATGGCATATGGAAGACTGCAATTTTAAATATAAGAGGAATGTGTTGAGGTAATTTCCCCGTTAGGAGAATGAGTGCATGCAGGGAGATGTATAGAGAGTAGCGTTGGAATAATACATAGCACAAAGATACACTGTACAGTAAATGTAGGTTTTTACTTCCACAAACGTTAAGCAGTCCAAAATAAGCAATCCAAAGTCATTCACAAATTTAAATCAGTCAGTTTTCAATCCAGGGATAATCCAAATACCAAAGTCCAGTGTCAAAAAACAGTTCAGCAACAGACTTACATTAAATCCAGTAATATCAGTCAATTAGAAGAAATGGAGGAATGGCAATAGTTTCCAACAGGAGGAAACAGAGATACACTCACACTCTTCTGAGACTCAGACTAAACAACCCAGGTTTCTGGCTCCATCTTATGGTCATTTGAGAAACCACACCTAATTACAGTTTTACATTTCTTAAAGTTTTAAAATGTTTATCCTGGTTTATATATTTCTAACCCAAATAGCTGTTAGGTGACTCATATTCCTAACATTCTCCCCTTTTGGGTAAGACAATACATACAACCTTACATTCTAAGTCCATAATCTTCCCAGCACGCCTTATGCTTTATAGAGCCTTGGGCCATTGTAAAATGATCTGCTGTATTGTTTTCTGACGTACAGTATTCTAGCTTAATCATCTTACTTTGCACACATTGTCTCATATTTAAATATCTTAAATCTGTGTGTTTAGTTCTTGTGTTTACAGCAATATTTGAAGCCATCTGTATTGCCAATTGGTTATCTTCATAAACAATAGGATGTGTTATATTAATTCCTATATCAATTAATAATTGCTTATACAAAACTAAACCTGTACATAATAAAGATAAACATGAGAATTCAGCCTCTATTGTTGACAAACTTAAATGTTTCTGTCCAATAGATCTCCATCCAATCAATGCTTTTCTCAATAATACAGCAGTACTCAATGTAGATTTTCGTGTATTTATGTCTGTAGCAAAACTTGCATCAGCAATATGCAGTTAAATTCAGTTTATCTTCAAGCTCCAAATACAATGCATAATGCATTTTTGTTTCAGGTATCTTAACACACGTTTAGCAGCTTGCCAGTGCCTTTCAGTTGGCTCAGCGTTAAATCTCACCAATTGATTTGCACTGTATGCAATATCTGGCCTTGTCCAATTACTGAGATAAGATAAACTACCAATCAAGGACTGATAAATGTTCTTATCAAAAATAGGACTTTGAACATCACTATGGCTAAACTCCTGGCTAATTGGTATTTTAGCCAGCTTACAAAGTTCCATTTTAAAACTTTTTAGTAATTGGTTAATTTTATCTGCCTGTGAGATCTTGTATCCTCCCCTAGTTCTATCTATCTTTAAATCAAGATATTATTTGATTTCTCCTAACTGTTTTATCTTAAATTTCTTTTCCAATAGTGAAATTATCTCAGTAGCTTCTTGCTCAGTTATATCATCAGTAAATAATAGCAACAATGAAATTATACCATTACTTTCTCTTTTAAATGAACATGGATCAGCCATGCCAGCTACAAAGCCTATATTAGTTAATTATTTCATTATACATTGGTTCCACTCATATCCAGATTGCTTCGAGCCATAAAGACACTTTTTCAATTTCCAGCAATCATTATTATCAGTATTATCATTTTTGAGACCTAAAGGTTTCTTTAAATATATAGTGTGTTGCAACGGTGCATGCAGATAAGCTGTCTCTATATCCAAATGATTTATAATATATTTCTCCTTAGCTGACCACACTAATGCTGCCCTTCATGTAGTAGCCTTCAGACTAGGTGCAAACACCTCATCGTAGTCATTTGCAGTCTGATTGAACCCTTGTGCTACTAACCTGGCTTTATAGGTAACAGTCCCATCTACACCTGTCTTTAGATCATATAACAATTTTGCATCCTGTGGCATGTTTACCTGGTGGTAACTTAAGATTTTCGTATACCTCCAGTCTTTTTAATGATTCCAGTTTCTTATCCATTGCTTTCTGCCAAGCAGCCTGATCCTTAGCAGGATACAGTTTTAGTTCACTGTAGTTACTTGGAACTGTATTCACTTGGCATACAGCACTAGCCTGATATCTATTAGTTGGTCGTGTTACTCAGGTTAAATGTCTTGGTAATACAGGGCTTACTGGTGGACTTTCCTGTGCCATCTGCTCCTGTTCTTCTACCTCCTCCTGTGCCTGTTCTACTTCCTCCTGTGCTTCCTCTTTAATGGCTATTTGTTGTTTACTGATATCATCTTTAGGGACTATTTGGGTGTCAATAATACTATCATTTCTGGATTCTTGTTCCAGTTTATCCCACCCAACATGCTCAAGAAATTTTTCACTAGCACTACAATAAACATGAGCTGTGTCTTGATCCCAGAATCTAAATGCTCTATGGTTGGCCTCATAACCCACAAAAAATAATTTCGTTGCCCTTTCAGTCTTACTTGTGATGGAATAGGCACCCATACTGGAGCTCCAAATGTGTGTAAATAACTTAAATTTGTTTTTCTGCCATGCCAACGAGTGAATGGCAATTCTCCAGTTGTTGTGTTTACTACATTATTTAAAACATGGTTGCTACACATAATGGCTTCACCCCACAGTGTTTCAGGTAAACCTGAATCAGATAACATAGTGCAAGCCATGGCTTGTAATGTTTGCCCTCTTTGTTCTATAAATGAGTTATGTTATGGTCTGTAAGGTACAAAATGTTTGTGCTCAACACCAGCCAATTTCAACATAGTTTGGAATCTTTTGTTAACAAATTCAGTCTCATTATCAGTAACTAATGTAATTACTTTACTTTTCATTTTTGTCTCTGCAAACCTTAGCCCGTTAAAGAAATGTTGGAATGTTTCTGTTTTGTTTTTCATGAGAAAGCAGAAACCATATCGTGAGTAATGGTCCATAATACTCAAAATATAACAGGCACCTCCTAAACTTGGTTTCTTAGGACCAATTACATCAGCAAAAACAACCTGTAAGGGTTCATTGGTCTTAAACCCATTTAGTCTGTTTGCTGGAGTAAGCTTACTCTTTTCTTGACTCCAAGCATTACAGTGTAAATACTTGCTACAGGGTTTCAATTTTACTCCCTCTGCCAATTCAACAGTTTGTTTGAGCATTTTGAAATTAATGTGCCCTGGACGTCTATGCATGAATGTATACATTCATCATGTGGTTTAACATTGTTATAAACTGAGTTAGCCATCTTCAATTGATCATCATGTATTACATATAAAATCATTCTTTAAAGTAGCAGTAACACTTTTACCCCCTTTCTCTATTACATAGTTATCTCCCCTAAAGGTTACTACGTAACCAAGATTAACTAAAACCCTTACTGACAGCAAATTTAAGTTTAGGTACATCTAACATAGTTAAATGTTCATTCATACAAGAACAATATGCAGTATCTTCACCTGATGCTTTCATTTTCCATTCATTTACCAATGATATGTATTGTTTACTCGTGGACATCTTTACAAACCTTTTTCTATCTTTACTAATGCATTGCGATGCTCCACTATCAACAACCCACAAATCATGGTTTACAGTTGAATTGCTAGACATAGTTAAACTAACATTCTTCTTGGCCTTCTGGTGTTTGCCAGTATTCTGTCCTTTTCTTTTCTTACAGAATCTAGCTATATGTCCCCGAGCACCACAAGAAAAACATTTCCTAACAGTATAGGCAGTTGAAGATAAATCCTCTTCTTGTGGTTGTTCCTTCCTCAGTTGGTTTCTATCAAGCCATCTTCTTGCTTCTTCTAGCAACCTTCCAGTTATGTCAATCAATGTCAGTCAATCTCTGGGCAGGATGTCCAGTGAAGATACATAATCATCATAACTTTCATCCAATGAAGAAAGAATGATGTAAACTTGATGCAGCTCTGAAAATATCAGTTCTTTTTCATGTAGCTCTTGAAAAGTTATTTTCATGAAGTTTAAATGAGCTAACATATCTCCACCTTTCAGAAGGCGTGCTCTAAACAGTTTACATGTAAGATGTATGTGTGCACCGACACTGTTATGAACATAAATCCTCTTCAAATTCTCCCAACACCTAGTAGCAGACTCTTCTCCACGAATATGGATTAGCTGCTGGTCACTCAGTGTTAGTCCAATTATACAAAGAGCTCGTTCGTTCTGTTTAAGCAAGTTTCTTGGCATCATCCTCATTTTCTGGATCCCAAGCATTTATATCTGGTGGGTCTTGAACTACATTCCATAAATCTTCTCTATGCAGAAGTAGACTACATTTCATAGACCAGAAAAAATAGTTTGTTCCATCCAACTGGGTTATCAGTGATAGACTTGTTGAAGAGACTTGTGCCATCTTCACCAGGATAGTAACCCACAATTAAACAGTAAACAGCTGCCTGCATACAGTACTGTGCATTCACAGTTATCTGACCCTGGTATGGCCTGGGCCCATAACCAATGTTGAGGTAATTCCCCGTTAGAAGAATGAGTGCATGCAGGGAGATATATAGAGAGTAGTGTTGGAATAATACACACAGAGCACACAGATACACTGTACAGTAAATGTAGGTTTTTACTTCCACAAACGTTAAGCAAAGTCCAAAATAAGCAATCCAAAGTCATTCACAAGTTTAAATAAGTCAGTTTTCAATCCAGGGATAATCCAAATATCAAAGTCCAGTGTCAAAAAACAGTTCAGCAACAGACTTATATTAAATCCAGTAATATCAGTCAATTAGAAGAAATGGAGGAATGGCAATAGTTTCCAACAGAAGGAAACAGAGATACACTCACACTCTCTTCTGAGACTCAAACTAAACAACCCAGGTTTCTGGCTCCATCTTATGGTCGTTTGAGAAACCACACCTAATTACAGTTTTGCATTTTCTTTATTATTATTTTTTTTATAAAGTTTTTATTAATTTTCTACAAACAGACAAACATACAAAACATTAAAAACATCTACTCTCATATATACTTCCGGTGTATCGGTTGGTTCATCAGTTTTGTGCATTCATTTTATAGTGTCAATTACAATTATATTGCATAACCACTCATATTGTCAATCCATATTCTAATATTACTAAAAAAAAATAAAAATAAAAAAATCTTTTTCTGACTATACTTTTAATCATTTATGCTTTGCGAGATAACAATACTTCAAACAGTTTATTCTATAATTTATCGTATAATCATAACAAATCAATCCTAAAAAACTCTTCATATATATAATATTAATGCTCTATTATTGTATTTTATCATCTAACCATTGATAAAAAAAACCCCAAATTGCATAAAATTGTTTATCTTCTTGTTCTCTAATTTCAAATGTCAATCTACTCATCTCAGCACATTCCAATATTTTCTTAATAATTTCTTCCTGCAATGGTATTTTCTCATTCTTCCAGTTTTTAGCAAATACAATCCTAGCCGCCGTTAATACATTTACAATCAAATATTTCAAGTCTTTATTATATATATCAGGTAAAATTCCCAATAAAAAGATCTCTGGCTTCAAGTCTATGTGTTTCTTTGTCATTTTTTCCAACCACATGTGAATTTTAGTCCAATATTTTCTAGCATTCTCACAAGTCCACCACATATGATAGTATGAGCCAGGTATCTGATGACATTTCCAACATTTTTCAGATTTATTCTTGAACATTCTTGCTATTCTTGTCGGGGGAAGGTGCCACCTGTAAAACATCTTGTACAAGTTTTCTTTATATGCTATTGACATTGTCATTTTATAATTTTGAGACCACAATTTTTGCCATTGCTCTAAATCAATTCCATATCCAAAATTCTTCCCCCATGCAATCATAGTTTCTTTAACTTGTTCTTCCTCCAGCTTAATTCCCAATAAATAACCATATAACTTTTTAATCACTTTCTCATCAGTACCCATCAATATCTTATCTAAATCAGTCTGTTTATCATAGAATCCTTCCGTTTTAAAATCTTCAAGATATCTTGAGTGTATTTGCGCATATGAAAACCAATTCATCCTTATACCTTGTTCCTCTAAATTTTGGATCGTTTTAAGTCCACCCTTTTCATCCAACAGTTCCCCATATCTAACTGTTTGTTCCTTTTTATAGATCATAGGATAGGAAAATGCTTCAATAGTCGATAACCAAATTGGAATTTTCAAAAAACATTGTTTTTTTATCTTCTCCCAATTTAACCACAAAGACTCCCGTATATAATGTCTTCTGAAATACCCCTGTGTTTTAGTTCCCTTGTACCATAAAAAAGCATGCCAGCCCAACAGTAAATCATGTCCTTCTAATGTCAACAATCTATGTTTTCTTAATGTTATCCATTCTTTGACCCACATCAAACTTACAGCTTGATAATACAATTCCCAATTAGGCAGGCCAAAACCTCCTCTATTTCTAGCATCTTGCAAAAGTTTTAACTTTATTCTCGCTTTTTTACCTTGCCATATAAACTTCAACATAGTTTTATTTAAATCTTCAAAATAGTCTTTTCCAAGTCTAATTGGTATTGTTTGAAAGAGAAATAAAATTCTAGGTAAAATATTCATCTTAATTGTTGAAATTCTCCCTATTAATGACAATTGTAAATTTTCCCATTTCTTCAAATCTGTAATTATCTGTTGTTTAAGTTTAATATAATTATTCTCTTTTAATGTGCTACATCTTGCTGTCAAATATATCCCCAGATACTTAACCTTGTTTGTAATTTGAATTTTCAAAAGATCTGTCAGTTCTTCTCTTTGTCTCAATAACATGTTTTTTGTCAAAATCTTTGTTTTATCTTTATTTATTTTCAAGCCAGCCATCTCACCATATGTCTCTACCTTTTCCAATAACTTTGGAGCGGTTTCTAACGGGTCTTCCAGAATAAAAGCTAAATCGTCAGCAAAAGCTTGTAGTTTAAATTCTTCCTTTTTAATTTTCATTCCTTTTATATTTTTATCATCTCTAATATTTCTATTCAACACTTCCAAAGTTAATACGAATAACAAAGGAGATAGGGGACATCCTTGTCTTGTACCTCTTCTTATATTAATAAGATCTGTAAATTCTCCCTCCATCATTACCTTTGCTGTCTGTTTATTATATATGGCTTCTATTGCTTGAATAAATTTTCTGGCAAAGCCCATCTGTTCCAATAATAATAACATAAATCTCCAGTTCACGTTGTCAAATGCTTTTTGAGCATCTAGGAATATCAAAGCCATTTGTTTTTCAGGATGAGCCTCATAATATTCCAAGGTATCCAAAATTACTCTCATGTTGTCTCTAATTTGTCTCTTTGGTAGAAATCCATTTTGATCTGGATGGATAAAATTATTTAAATATTTTTTCAGTCTTTCTGCTAAGATTGAAGCAAAGATTTTATAATCTGCATTCAATAAGGAAATAGGTCTATAGTTCTTAATTTGCAACGGGTCAGCCTCTTCCTTTAAAATAAGTGTAATATAAGCCTCTGACCATGTTTTGGGTGTCATCTTTTTTAACATAACTTCATTCATAATTTCTAACAATGGAGTGTTCAATGATTCTTGAAATTTTTTATAGAATTCTGCCGGAAGCCCATCTGGACCTCGTGCTTTCCCAATATTTTGTCTTTTAAATGCTTCATTTAGTTCCATCATTGTTATATTGCTTTCTAACATTTCTTCAGTCTCTTTAGGTATCTTCGGTAAGTTAACATTCTGTAAATACTGTTTAATTTTTTTCTCATCAATATTCTCTTGATTATATAGTTGTCCATAATAATCTCGAATAATTTCCTTTTTCTCCTTATTACCACAACAAACTTGACCTTGATCATCTATTAGTTTCAGTATTTTTCTTGATTTTTCAGTTTATATGCTAGCCATCTACCTGGTTTATTTGCATCTTCAAAATAATTCTGTTTAGAATTTCTAATTTTCTGTGCCAGTTCTTCTTTCTCTATTAATTCCATTTTATGCTTAATTACATCCAGTTTCAATTTAATATCTTTTTTCTGTGGTAGTTTCTGTAATTCTTTTTCAAGTCTTATATATTCATCTTCCAAGGCCTTAGAGGTTTGTCTTTTCCTAATATTCTTTTTTCTTGTATAGTCTATTATCAAACCTCTTACATATGCCTTCATTGTATCCCAAACATTCTGTATTGAGGTATCTTCTTTTTTATTTTCTTTAAAAAAAAAGACCAATTCCTTCTCCATCCATTGTATAAAATCTTTCTCCTTTAAAATGGTATTGTTTAATGTCCATCTCGATCTTTTTCTTTGTCCCTTCCATTTAATTGTCATTGGACTATGATCTGCCCAAGTACTTATTTCAATATTTGTTTCTTGAATAGTAGATATTAATTCTGTTGAGATCCAAATCATATCTAACCTGGACCATGATAAATGTCTATTAGAGTAAAAAGTATATTGTTTAGTTTTAACGTTTTGCATTTTCTTTAAGATACAGTTTTAAAATGTTTATCCTGGTTTATATATTTCTAACCTAAATAGCTGTTAGGTGACTCATATTCCTAACAGTATGAGAAAAGGAAAAGTGGGTTAATGTATGAAAGTAAGTGAAAGGAAAAGAATTATAGATGTGAATGAAGCTAGCCTAATCTTATAAAGTGAATACATGTAAAGAAACGAAATTTTGATTTTAATAGAAAGGACTTAAATGTATGTAAGAAGTATGTAATTGTGTCATCCAGGTGGTTGGGAGCATGTATGAAAATAGGAATTGACAGAATGGTGAAAGTTGAGTTTTGCTGCACGTAGAACATAATGGAAGGATGAATGTTGGAAAAATGCAACATTTTGAATTAACATGTTCCATTACAGGGAACATCATTCTGTTAGTTGGAATGAAGGGGAACTTGTTGAGAAAGTACAGAAGAAACAATTTGGTTATTTGGAGATTGAAGAAAGTGAATGGTGACCCTTTGAATTTCCATTTCTAAAACATGGCTTAAGCCTAGGTACATTCTTTTCATATATGTACCTGAAGAAGGAATTATGGTAATCAAAAGGCATAATTAATTCCTTATCTATAATAAAATAATAAAAGAATCAGTTAAGATTTAAAAGTACAGTAAGTTCTGAATGTGGGAAATTATAACCAGATTGTTCCAAGAAACCAGGATAGTTTTGTGGGAAAAGGTAAGTGTGAAAGAAAATGAAAGATGTGAAAGAAACTAAAATAGAAATAGAAGCAATGTATGAAAAAGTATAGCAAGATAAATTAATCCTCCAAAATAATTAATGCAAAGTGGATGTAAAGAAAGAAGATATGGAAACATTTTGAAATACAGTGAGAAGAATCATTGCAGACAGCTACAAGGAAGTGTAGAGTTACTCTATGGAAAGTATGAAAAAATTAGCTTTATGTGATGAAGGTGTTACAAAGAGGTGTTACAAAGAGGTGTTACATTCATGCTTCTGTGTGCTTCAAAGCACCTCTCGGAGATAGTGTTTTATAACCCTGCTCTGTGTGTGTGTGTGTGTGTGCGGGCGCGTCTGTGCGTGCGTGCATAGGAGGGAGGGAGGGAAATTGTCTTTCCTAAAACAATAGAATTTTGCAACAGTTTATTTTACATTTAACTTCTGGAGTTATTTGATTAATGAACTGAGTAATTAATAAAGTGGCTAATTAATCTGGAGCATCAACGGAGTCATTGAGAGTTGGGTGATAGATAAGAAAAATTACCATTGATAGGGCTGCATGCAAGGACAGACACTATTTTCTCTGCCTTTTTCACATCTTTGGAGCTGTAAAGTAATATAATTTATTATAGATAATTTGGGCAGATAATTGGCTGGCTTTTATTAAATTTAACCAAAATCTAGTAATTATTTACATTTTTTATTTATTCATTTCTATCACTTAACAAGGTCTGTCTCACATTATAATGCTGTCTAAAAAACACAAATCAACCCATAGGTTGATAAGCCTTAAAATAGCTTTATGGCCCAGATAGTTGAAGTCTGAAAAGCTGGTCAATGCTTTCCCACATGATGAAATGCTAGCAAATCATGGGCCATCTTGTGAATTCAATTATTCCAGAAGACTAGGACCCTCCTTTAAGAGAGGGGTGTCAAACTCGCATCGTCATTGTGTTGTCATGTGACATATTGGGATTTTTCTCCCCTTCACTAAACTGGGTGTGGGCATGGTCACTACATGGGTTTGGGTAAGGCCAGCATGTGATGCATCTGGCCCACAGGCTGCAAGTTTGACAGCCGTGCTTTAAGATGACACAGTGGTTAGAGTGCAGCATTGCAGGCAAACTCTGCCCGTAGTCAGGAGTTCGATCCTGAATGGTTCAGGGTTGACTCAGCCTTCCATCCTTCTGAGGCCGGTAAAATCAGGATCCACTTTATTGGGGGCAATATACTGACATTATAAACTGCTCAGAGCACTGTGGAGCGATATATACTGTATAAATACTATTGCTATTGCTATTCTGCTTCTAGCCTTTCATTATCTTAAATATTCAAAGATGGGAGACCTATGACATCCCCTTTAAAGCTGCACAAACAAGAGGGTGTTTGTCTGTTTAGAGGATGTGTATTTATTTATATTTTTATTTCACATTTCTGGATTACCCATCTCCCTAAAAGAGACTCATGCCACATATGGCTAAAAATGCTTCTCCCTCTACTGAGAAACCTACCAGCCACCAATACAATTGGGTGAAGCAGGTGAATTGCTGCCTTCTGTATCAACTCGTATTTACATCTATAAATGCACAACCCAACTACTTGAAGGAGGGTTTCTTGTTGTTCTATATGTAAAGTGGGTGACTCCAAATCTGCAAACCTGATTGGTCAAATAAACTAAAGATTGGATTGGTTCACTAGGAACCAATCCAAAGAGCTGCTGAAAGGCGGCTAATTTAAGCAACTGCCATTGGCTACAAGCAGGCAAGCCAGCCTGTTATAAAAGGCTGGCCTCGGCTTCAGCCAAGCGTTCCTATTTACTGACTAGTTAAAGAATAAAGTATTTGTTGTTGGAACCCGGTCTACCTCGTGTGTTTTCCGAACAAAACACTGGCGACAAGGATGGGATCGTCCTAAACAAAAAAACCTGCACGCGGTGATAAGAAGTCCAGATGACAACCAAGATGCCTGGAAACAACGCACCGCCCGCACCCTTCAATCCCAACGAAGAGGATTGGGATTCCTATGCAGATCGCTTCCAAATGTATTTGGAGAGCAATGAAATGGAAGACATTTCAGAGCAACGCAAGAGAGCTGTGTTCCTGACTCACTGCAGGCCAAGGGTTTTCAAGATGGCAAAGGCCCTTGCGAAGCCCCGAGACGTTAAACAACTAACGTGGCCAGAATTGCAAAGAATCCTCAAAGCACACTACGCTCCGATGGTGTCAAACTTAATAAAACGACACGAATTTTACCGCAGAGACCAGAGAGAGGGAGAGACCGTCGCCGATTTCATTGCTGCCCTTAGACAACTAGGGGGTGAGTGTGATTTTTTGAACATTGACGGATCGCGTGGTGTTGGGTCTGAGAGACTCGACCACACAGAGTAAATTACTCAACAAGCCCAACATCACCGTAACCGAAGCCATCGCGGAAGCCACAGCCACTGAAGCCTCAAAAAAATCTGCCATAGCCATGAAAAATATGAACACACACAGCGAAGAAACACCAACCAAAGACAGAAAGCAGCCTGCCACCACAACCCACTATGAAGAGTCGGGTGAAACAACTGAATCGAGCAAAGACGACAACAAAGTCCACCGTTTGCTCACGAACAGAAAAGAGCGCGAAAGAAGGAATTGGCGGGAGTGCGCTGGCTGTGGAGGAAACCATCCCCGAGCCGAATGCAGATTTCTCCATGCCATCTGCCGGCATTGCAAGAAACGAGGGCAC
This sequence comes from Laticauda colubrina, assembly GCA_015471245.1. Taxonomy (NCBI): domain Eukaryota; kingdom Metazoa; phylum Chordata; class Lepidosauria; order Squamata; family Elapidae; genus Laticauda; species Laticauda colubrina. The sequence continues at coordinate 38,730,161 of BLBF01000020.1, read as the reverse complement.
ATCGAGAAAGTCTGCAGGAACAAAAAATGTTACAGCCCAACGAGACACAGAAATTCCCCAACACGAGCTGAGCCTAAACGAGCTGAGAGAAAGTGGCAACAAGAGAAGCGAGCCAATACACACCAAACTGTCATTATAAAGAGCGCTCAGACAGAAAGCGGGAAGAAAATTAAAGTCATCGTAAAAATCGAAGGAAAACACTGCAAGATGGAAGTGGACTCGGGGTCCTTCCTCTCCATGGTATCGTGGGACACAATAAGACAGCTAGTCCCAGGTATCAAACCCAAAGAATTAAAGAAGCAGCACCTAACTCTCAAGGACTATCAGGGAAACCAAATCCCTGTAGTCGGCATGGGACAGTTCCGAGTCGTGAATGGTTCGCGCCATTGGGCATCGGGATGACCGGGATCGATCGAGTGACTACAACCGGCTGGGAAGACGACCTCATTCGAGAATTCCAGGATGTTTTTGACGGCTCACTTGGCAAGTATCGGGGAAATCCCATTTCTTTCAGTCTAAACCCCCAAATAGCCCCACGAAGAATAAAAACCAGGCGAGTTCCTTTTGCACTAAAGGCAAAAATAGAGGAACAGCTGGACAAATTAATAGCCCAAGGGGTGTTAGAACCTGTGGACCATGCCAAGTGGGAAACGCCTATAGTCACACCGGTCAAACCCGACGGGTCCGTTAGAATCTGCGGTGACTATAAGGCTACCCTGAACCACGCATTACAACCAAGCGTATACCCGGTGCCTGTAGTCCAGCATTTGCTTCACTCCCTGGGAAAAGGAAAAGTTTTTGCTAAACTTGACTTAGCACAAGCCTATCAACAACTCCCAGTGGACCCAGAAACTGCTGAAGCACAGACTATAGTCATACATAAGGGTGCATTCAAATGTCACCGACTCCAATTTGGAGTGAGTGTGGCCCCAGGCGTCTTCCAGAGTCTAATGGAACGCCTCCTAAATGGCATACAAGGAGTCGTACCATATTTTGACGACGTCCTGATCTCAGCCAAAGATGAAACCCAATTAAAAAACAGACTCAAAGAAGTACTAACTAAGTTCAGGGAATCTGGCCTCAAAGTAAAAAGAGAAAAGTGTTGCCTAATTAAGAATAGCGTCGAATTCCTGGGCTATTTAATAGACGGAGAGGGTATACACCCTACAGACAAAAAGATTAAAGCGATTAAAAACGCACCAGAACCAAAAAACAAGACCGAATTACAAGCCTTTTTAGGACTAATTAACTTCTATACTGTATTCCTGCCAAATAAGGCCACTATAGCAGAACCATTGCACCGTCTTTTAGACAAAAAAGCAATTTGGACTTGGGGTTACAGAGAAAAGCAAGCCTTCCAAAAAATTAAAAGCTTGCTAACATCCTCAAATGTCCTCATTCAATTTAGCAACACGCTGCCTTTAAGAGTGACCTGCGACGCCTCCCCATTCGGTGTAGGTGCCATCCTAAGCCACCAACTACTGGATGGCAGAGAAGCGCCCATCGCATATTATTCGAGGACTTTATCTAAAACCGAGCGGAATTACAACCAATTGGACAGAGAGGCACTAGCAATTGTCGCAGGAGTGAAACGTTTCCACGAGTACCTATACGGGTGGACTTTTCAAATTATAACAGACCACAAACCGCTAATCGGAATTTTGGCGGGAAACAAACCTACACCAAATATCCTCTCCCCAAGAATGATGAGATGGTCAGAGTTCCTAGCAGCCTACTCATACACTCTGACACACCAACCGGGGAAACAGATTTCACACGCGGACGCTTTAAACAGAGCACCCTTGCCAGCGACTGAAGAAGACCCGGCACCAGCAATGACAGCACTACAAATAGAGACTTGCCCCGATCTACCCATATCAGCATATGATGTTGCCAGAGCCACCGCAAAAGACTCTTTGACTGCCTGTGTTCTTAACTGGGTAGGTAAAGGCTGGCCGGAAAATCAAAAAACTGAAAACCTTAAACCTTTCTGGACCAGACAAACCGAACTTTCTATTCAAAAAGGGTGTTTACTGTGGGGTGATTGGGTGGTTATTCCTAACAAACTACAACCTAGGGTACTTAGTATGCTACACGAAGGTCACCCGGGGATTGTAAAAATGAAAAGCCTTGCTAGAAGTTATGTCTGGTGGCCGGGTATTGATAGGGACATATAATACTGGGTAACCTCGTGTAACAAATGTCAAAAAATTAGACCATCCCCACCCAAAGCACCCATTAGAGATTGGGAAATTCCACGGGGCCCCTGGTCACGAATCCACATCGATTTCGCTGGTCCAACTAAAGGACATACCTTTCTGATTGTTGTGGACGCCTATTCTAATTGGTTAGAAGTAAAAATTATGCCATCAACAACAACTGAATTAGTAATAAAACAACTGGACACCCTTTTTGCCACCCATGGCATTCCGGACGTCCTCGTGTCCGATAATGGACCACAACTAACCAGCCTACACTTTGAACAATACCTAGCCTCCCTAGCTATTAGACATGCCCTAACCGCGCCGGCCCATCCGGCTGCAAACAGTAGGGCAGAGAGAATGGTCCGATTTACAAAGGAAGGGTTAGAAAAAATGGACACTGGAGATGTACAGCAAAAAATTAACCGATTGCTCACACTCCAGCACATAACACCCAGTACCACAACCAACAAGTCCCCAGCAGAGCTACTCATGGGGAGAAAACTAAGGTCACACCTTGATAGACTGCACCCAGAATTCACGCCAGAAAACCCCCCTGACTCCTCTACACGGTTTAGGAAATTTGGAATTGGCGATTTAGTCTACGCCAAAAACTTCACTGGGGACCCAGCATGGCTACCAGGACAAATTACCCAAATAACAGGCCCCAAATCCTACCGGTTAACAGTAGATGATGGCAGGGAATGGAAGCGGCACATAGACCAGCTTCGATCCCGAAATATAGAAAGAACCACAGACATACAACCATTCGTCGAAAAAACCGACGAATTGCCAACTAAGGTGGGGGGGGGGGAATCGCAAGAATTAAATAAAGAACCGTTAAAAAATAAAACCAATGAAACACATGAACAAAAAGAGCAAATAAAAGACTCACTGTTTGGAGAGACTTGTGTGAAGAGCCCATCGGAAGGGGCCAGCCAGGCCAGCTCGACCTGCCCGGAGGAAATGGGAGGGAGTGGCAAAACCGCCAGCCTAAGAAACTCAGGCGGCGGTAAAATGGCTGACTCACCCTTCCAGACGGTTCCAGGGAGAAGAACAGACGACACAGCAGCCCCATCCGAACCGGTCGAAGTCCTCACTAAGAATGAACCGCGCAAGTCAAGTCGAGTCCGGAAAAGCCCCGCCTACCTGCGAGACTACGTCACCACGTAGGACTGAACTAAGAGGGGAGGGGTGTTCTATATGTAAAGTGGGTGACTCCAAATCTGCAAACCTGATTGGTCAAATAAACTAAGGATTGGATTGGTTCACTAGGAACCAATCCAAAGAGCTGCTGAAAGGCGGCAAATTTAAGCAACTGCCATTGGCTACAAGCAGGCAAGCCAGCCTGTATAAAAGGCTGGCCTCGGCTTCAGCCAAGCGTTCCTATTTACTGACTAGTTAAAGAATAAAGTATTTGTTGTTGGAACCCGGTCTACCTCGTGTGTTTTCTGAACAAAACATTTGTGAATCTCCAAAGCTATCTTAAATAAATGCCATATTAAATAGGAGCAGGCTCTGAAAATCCAGTTCGTGTTTGAGAATGCCCAAGCTTTTAAAATGCTCCCAAATCCCTTTGCTTGCCATTAGCTCACTTGCTTTGATATTACAAGAGCTTGAAAACAAGAAACAGTCTCTGAGGCTTTAGAATTTGAACTTCATCTCCACCTGAGTTGGATGACTCACCCTTGATACAGTTTGGTTCTATAATCTTGGAACCTCTGGATCGACATGTGCAAAATTATCTGTCCATTTCCAAGATGCACTGTTAGTACTACTTTTTATAAAACCCATTTTATAAAACATTTTATATGTTTGCATAGGTGCAAAAAGTGCTGGTTTTTTTCACCATCTTGTAAATGAGTACTGGTCTTATGAATCCTTGGCTTATTTATGGCTGTATAATTAGCTCATAATTAAGTGATGTCCTGAAGTGGAGTTTTTAGGCTCTTGCTCTTAACTCTCACATTACATCCCCCTGTGTAGTTTTAAACAGATTTGGCTATTTCAAGAGTCAGTAGGGAAATGAATGACTTTCTAAACAAAAGACAGATGGACTTTCCATGCTGATGTTGACAGGGGTGAACAAATCAACTCTCCTAAAATTCCTTGTGGTCATAAGAACTCTTAATGGGAAGTTTAAACATTCACCAGCACTGCTTAGGGCCATTATGTCTTCTTTATGTGTAGTCTTATGCGATTTAAAAATGGAAATTAGCAGAATGCTAATGTAAAACTCATAATCAGAAGATAAATTGCAGTCTACTGATAGATCTGCACTGTATTACCCAGACGGCAAAGCTGCTGTTTAGAAGTATGTTACTTTTCACCAGATCTTGTAATTCTGACAACCAAGTTTAAAGCAGTGGTATGGTGGTCTATTCTTTGATAACTAAAATGCAAATCTGTACAACTTCCCATTCCTTGTGGGTTTTTTTCTTCTTTAAAAAATATCTTTATTGAAAGAATATCTTACAAAGATTTTTAAAATTACAGAAGCATACAAGACGAAGTAAAGAGAAAAAGAAAGGGTAATGGAAAAAGTGAAGGAAAACAAAAAAGGAAAGAAAAAGGCATTTAAAATAACGACTTCAGTCTTCTTTGTGGCAGTTAGAAACACAAATCTTTTAAATAGTTTTTAATCAGTAAATCTCCAGATCCCCACAAGATTTTTTTTCATCTTCAGCCAAAAATTCATAAAAGGTTTTCATTTTTTTTAAATAAAAGTGGTTCCTGCTTAATAAAAACAAATCAATTTAGCAATTTCTGCAAACTCAACTATCTTGACAACCCATTCTTCCCCTACTGTTGTTTCCATAGTTTTCCATCTTTGTGCCTATAAAAGCCTCACTGCAGTTATATATAAAACTAATTGTTCATGAGATTTTTTAAAGTTGACTGTCCATAAATACTAATCAGAAAAGTTCTGCTTTTATCTGAAATTTAATTTTTAGAACTCACTGCATTACCATATGTATATCAAACATTCTTTTTGCTTTTTCACAAGTCCATCATACGATAATATATTCCTTCGTGTTTTTCATATTTCCAATGATGATTAGATTACTTTTATACATCTTAGATAATTTTCTGATTGCATACACCAATAGTATACCTGTTACTGCTGGCTGAATATAAAGACAGACAGACAAACTCTACAAAGGCTTCCATACAGAGTTTCTTTATTGGATCACAAGGCATTCTCAAGGTGTAACTCATGGTTATGTTGAGATTCATCTTAATGTCCAAATCTTTGCGTAGTCGACTTCATAGTGTGAAAATATAGTGATCTTCATCCCATAATGATGGAGCAAAGGGTGAGACACCAGCACGATGCTGGGGGTCCAAGCAAGAGTAAAGGAAACTCCCCCAACCCAACCAAGAGTCAATTCAGTGACCGATCAGGATTACAGATGTGACCACATGACATGAACTGCATTTCCCATAAGGCATTAACTACATTTACCATGAAGCATTCCCTTAAGGGAACAGCTCCCAATTCTTACTTATCTATCCCAGTTCCCAATGAACTATATACTGTCTGGACAGCACAATACCATTTTTAAAAAGCGTTATCCAAATTGTAAGACAATGTGAATTTCAGGCCTCGCTGGTGCAGTGGTTGAAGTGCAGTACTGTACGCTACTTCTGCTGACTGCCGGTTGCTGCAATTTCGCAGTTCAAATCTCACCAGGCTCAAGGTTGACTCAGCCTTGCATCCTTCCAAGGTGGGTAAAATGAGGACCCAGATTCTTGGAGGCAATATGCTGACACCGCTTAGAGAGGGCTGTAAAGCACTGTAAAGAGGTATATAAGTCTAAGTGATGTGCTATTGCTTTTAATCACATTGTATTCCATTGACCCACCTGAATATTATCCCCAAAATTCTTGGGCCATTTTAAACATACATTCTATTAAATTTGCTCTTTCTCTTTTTTTCAAATCTCAACAAAAGGTCATACATTTTAACAATCACATATTCATCCTTTGTATGTAATTCATTTTCAAACTCCATTGTATCATATTCTATTCCTGGTAGTTTTTTTAACTGTATTAAATCTTTTTCTTAATTTGCATATGAGAACCCTTGAAAACTAAATCCTTCTGCAGTCAATTGTTTGCTTGGTTTCAACCTAAGCTCCCCATTCTCCTGTGCTAGGAAGTCTTTATATGTTAACCATTTATTTTTGCCAAGTGTTTCTTGTCTATAAAACACTTCTTGAATTGAGGACAACAAAGGTATTTCATGGTATAGCCCATGTTTGTATCTATTCCATATTCTGAGTATTATATTCCTAACATAATTATTTTTAAAATCGACATTTTAAAAATACCATACCACTTTATCATACCATAAGTAACAATGACATCCAAACCTCAGACCATGTTCTTCTAAATCTAAAAGTCTCTTATTTCTTAACACTAGTCATTCTTTTATCCAAACCAAACTGCAGATAGGAAAGTACCATTTAAGACCAAGTGATTCAATCCTCCTGTTTGTTTCTTTTGCATGTTGGAGAAACTTCTATTTAATCTTTGAGGTTTTTTCTCCCTGCTGCTTTCTAAACCTGGGTATTTCATTTGCACTGTTCAAATGGTACATCACTTCTCAAAACAAGTATTGTCTGAAATAAGAATAACATTCTAACTAACGAAGATATTCTTTCCAACAGTGCTATTTGTCATTTTTCTCACATTAATAAATCCTATTTAATTTAATTTCATTCCATATTTTATTTTGAAATTACTTACAAGACATGGTAGTAATAGTAATACCCAAATATTCCCCTTTTTCCCCAATCCAAAATCTAGCTTTTATAGATAATTCTTTTTGCTCTTCCATCTTTATATTCTTTGTCAATATCTTTTTTCCCCCCCCCAGTTTTAAATCCAGTCAATGCACCACTTTCCAAGATTTTTTCATTAATACATCTGTCCCTTTTTGGGTGGTCTCCCAAAATTAAAGACAAATCATTTGCAAAGGCACATTTCATTTATACACTTTAAAAAAAAAAACTTTCACTCTGATAATTTTGTTATCTTGTCTTTTGGCTCTATTTGAAACGTCAAGACCCAGAATAAATATGCAAAAAGTGAGCTTTCCTTCCTCATTCCTTTTTATATTTGACAAAGCTTGATCAATCTTCCTTCATATTTATTTGTACAATTTGTGAAGTACCGTATATACTCGCATATAAGCCGCTTTTAGAATGCTTTTTTTTTTTTTCAAATTTGGGGTCGGCTTATACGCGCATAAATCTGATTTCTGACACAAATGACATGACGATATGACACCACTTCTCAGATCACGCAATATCGATATTACCATACAGCGATATATACTGACAGCACATTTCTTTTTACTCTGGGTGCCTCCATTTTGCTTTTTCTACCACCGGATATAACACACTCTGATTGGTTAGTCATTCACATGACCGCTTTAGTGTTTGCGATCGTCACATGCAACTTTGTGTCCAGTTTCTCTGCATTTAGTAAAGTTCCATAGTAAAATTCATTAAAATATACCCATGTCTGATGTTAAAAGAAAAAGAATGTCTTATGCTGCTTCTTTTAAACTAAAAGTAGTGAAGGCTGCAGAGGAAAC
>BLBF01000020.1:38651091-38708604 GCA_015471245.1 Laticauda colubrina | reverse complement strand
AGTATTTCACCTAAAACAGTTAGGGTGAACAATGTTATCCCTAACATAGTATGTATTTAGAAAGAGAACTCACTGAGTTAAGGGGGATTTACTTTTGATCACATGTTGTTTGCTAAAGGTAAAGGTTCCCCTCGCACATGTGTGCTTGTCATTTCTGGCTTGAGGGGGCGGTGCTCATTTTCGTTACAAAGCTGAACAGCCAGCACTGTCCAAAGAAGTCTCCGTGGTCATGTGGCCGGCACGACTAAATGCCAAAGGTGCACAGAACACTATTACCTTCCCATCAAAATGATTCCTATTTTTCTACTTGCACTTTTACATGCTTTTGAACTGCTAGGTTGGCAGAAGCTGGGACAAGTAACGGGATCTTACTCCATTATGCGGCACCGAGGGATTTGAATTGATCAACAAACTCAGCGTCTGAGCCACTGAGCCACCACGTTCCTTATGTTGTTTGCTACATGTGTCCAAATTAGAAAGAAAGCATGGATCTTACCTTTTAAGGCCTCTTCCATGTCATTCTTACTATTTGCAGCATGATACCAGGTGACCAACAATCCATCTTTTCTGTCTATTCTCTTCAGATTAAGCAAATAATCTAATACGTCTCCACCTGAATAAAAGGAGGGCCTCGGTTCCATGTCTGAAAGATTCAATCAAGACATTGTACAAGAAATAAATAAATTCAATTCATACTAATCTCTAGAACAAGATGAGGAACATTTAAGGAACATAACCACCCCTGGGCTATCATCAATATTTGGGACCTATTAACACATATAGGTAGTCCTTGACTTAAAACTTTTTGTTTAGTGACCATTCAAAGTTACAATGGCACCGAAGACAGTGAATTATGACTGTTTTTCACACTTATGACCATTGCAGCATCCCCATGGTCTCACGATCAAAATCTGGACTCTTGGCAACTGGCTCATATTTATGACGGTTGCAGTGTCACAAGATCATGTGATCACTTGTTGTAACCTTCTGACAAGCAAAATCAATGGGGAAGCCAGATTCACTTAACAACCATGTTACTACTTTAACTACTGCTGTGATTCATTTAATGACTATGGCAAGAAAAGTCCTAAAATGGGAGCAAAATTCACTTAACAACTGTCTCACTTAGCAATAGAAATTTTGGGCTCAGTTGTAAGTTGAGGACTACCCGAAGTTTCTTATCTTTGTTTATAGGAACACGTTTCATTCTCTTCAGTCAGGAAAGAATATTCTTTTTCTTCCCATGTAAGGTATGTTTCTGGAAACAAGCCTACATTTAGTCTTGTGCAGCTCAAATGCATGGAGAAATTACAAAGCTGGACTAACAATGAGAATATTACCTGGCTTAAGTGGACCTATGTTTGGATTCTAATGTTGGCTTCATAAGACTTGGGTTTACTGTGGTTTCTTCTGTGTTCAGATTGCAAAGATTCAGAGCCTATGTAGCTCAAAGTGCTTTACAAACTGGATTGATTGAGAAAGAAAAGTAAGAACTCAAAGAAGCATTGTAGGTTAGTAGGATGTTTGCGTGCAATCACTTTGCTTTATTTGCAAAATGTTATTGGATACACATGGTCATGTCCTTCTTGTGAAACTCTCTAATCATTACCTACAGTTTTCCCTGCTTATTTTTGTTTCCAGAAAAAAAATATTTCAAGGAGGAAATGATGAAATTGTTCAGGTATCTTCTGAAGGCACTCCTCCATCTGGAATCACTTTCACTGTGTATCTTTCTCCATGGTTGGTAGCTGAGTTAGTCTGTTTATTCTACCAATGGACAGTTTCTATAGTTTCAGGTCATTTTCTTCATGAATTCAGCTCTAGGAGAGATTCTATAAGGCTATATACCATTAAACTGAAATAAGTCTTCTTTCTCTCAATGGGACATACTTTTAAACCTGCACCTTGCAGGAATATTTTACTGCAGATCCAAATCTAAAGTTAAATGGTATCTTTCATTATACCAATAACTCAGTCCAATATACAATGGGCAAGTGTTCATATTGTACATAATTCTTTCTTAGGATCATCTGCTAATCAAAATATTCTGTGAAACAGGAAACTTAGGCTCTGAACAAGATGCAAATTAAAACCAACAGTTAATAAAAATGGTGAGATTCAAAATAAAAGTATAGATCTCTAATACCAGCATGAGAAAAAATAAATAAATGAAACACTTGAGAGTTTAAATGAGGGGGGAGATCTCCAACACCCCAACCGAGTTCTTGAAGACAAATGATATACCATGCCAAATCTTCACAAAGTTAATACTGTACAGTTGTTTTATCTATATCCATACCTATATGTAGTTTGTAACAGAATTAAGAATGTAAAAGTTTTACGCATATGTATTTCATTGTTCCTTATGAGCATAACTGATTCTTATATGCCAAGATTTTGTCAGGAAAAGATTTGGAACAGTTCCTTCACATTGTTTTTGGAGGGCTGACATGTTATAAAAAGGTAATTTTTAAAATGCCCTTTATAACCTGCTGAATCAACCATTGACTCTGGCAGTTTGCAATTATAAAAAAACATTGTGCGTACAGTAATAAAGAACATAAAGAATTAAAGTAAAAGTCAGGTTATGTTTAAAATCTAGCACAGCTGTCACTTATCAATATAATCCAAATTTGAATAATCATATGAAATCCTAAACCTGCAATTATTCACTTGTCGAACACACTGGCTCCCAGCTCAAAGGCGTTTGGCTTAGCTTGGAATGTCCTACCTTCTAGAAATTGTTTTCTGACTGCCAGCCACACTAAGAGAGCGATGCAGCCAGAAATCACTGCCACAGCACTGATCAAAGCAACAACTGTTCCTTTTCTTTCAGAAGAACAGCCCATCTTGGAAATGATCATATATTTGATGTGCAAAAGTTTCTTGGCATCTATGTTTCAACAATGACACCTTCTTTTCCAATGGAAGGCAAGAAAATCAATGGAAGTCGAAAAGAATTCTGAAGAATTTCATTCCAGCAAGAAACCCTGGTTGATGAAACCAGGATCCAAAACAAATTCAGCAGGGTATGGTCCAAGTGAGCATTTTCTTGATCAAAACTCTTCTTTAAAATCTACAATTCTTTTCGTGGTTATTCAAACAAGGGTAATGATACAGTTTCCCTTGAACAAATTTCTTGTGCTGACATACTATTCCCATGTTACTTCACTATGCGATTTGTCCATTCTTTCTTGAAGAATTATAACATGGCTGAAAAATTTCTGATCATCTGTTATTGTCACCTCCCAAAAAATCTTGTACAGATACTCAGTTCCTTACAGAATGTGCTTGCTAATAATTATAGGCTGTTGCTCAGGATTTAAAAATGAAGATGTAACCACAGAACAGGTTCTCATAAGGAAACTCCAAACAACAATGACTTCTCTCCTCTGTGGCTCACGAAGAACTCTGAAAAAAGCCTCTCTGGTTATGCCTATCATAGATGGAATTTAGGTCCCTCCTTCATTCCATGTCAATCAACTCAACAAGTGCTTTGAGTTTAAAGTCCATCTTTCCAACAACTGAAAATGGAAAGAAGGTTTCTCCTGTCAAATATTTGTGTCACTGAGTGGGTTGAGAGCCTTCTTCAGAAAGCTTTTCAAAACTCCATGGGCAAATATTGGGTCTCACCAAATCTTGCAGAAAGAAAATCTTGCATTTTTTAAATTATCAGGTTAGAAACCATGCTGATAAGATCACATCTTCATTTTTCCTATCCTTCCCCTTTTTTTAAAAAAAAAACATATTAATCTACAGCTATATGTATCCTGGGAGATGCAGAGATTGAATTTATCCCACTGTACATACAGGAGACTGGAGGCAAACCCTAGCAAATCTCTATAAAGCCTTTCAGAATCTGTCTGGCTTTGCATATCCCAAGGTGAAGATGGGCTTACAATTGATATACTGGGCCAACTCTTCAGTCTTCTCTCATTGTTGTCAAGTTAGAACCATGGCAACCAGCTCAAGCTGATCCAGGTAGCAAAATTACAAGAGCATCACGGAGGAGGAAGTGTTTTAGGGCACAGCCAGATAACAATATTAAATTGCTATCCTCCTGTCGATGAGCTGGCAAAAAAGTATGCAGCGTAAACTGTGCTGCCCTTATTGATGCTAATCCCTATTCTAACACAGAAATGAGGCCAGTGACTAGTGACTATCTTTGTAAATTTAATATGGAATAAGTTAAGCAACTGATGGTTCTCTTTGGCATTATTCCTCCCACCAAGCATCACATGCCAGCATAAGAAAACACCCCTTTTCTTAATATCGAGTGTGAGGTTAGGTGCTTATAAAAGAGTAGAGTAGATTAACTCTACTTTGCTGGCAGAGAAGTGCTCCATGCCTATGATCTATTATGCTGGTTTTGAAATCAGATCTAGCATTCTGCACTGTGATTAAAATGCAGTAAAGGCCCGGACCCACTGGCCAATGGACGCAAAATGTATGCATAAAGGACACAGTGGATGAGCAAAATTTTGAGGGTGGTTCCATCCGTTGTCATCGGCTCCAAAAAGTGGCGAAAATTTGCATAAACTGAATGGAAAAGAACGGAAAGAACAGAGGTGGCCTTTAAACCGGGCCTTTACTCACTGCTCACTCCAGAAGTTTGATCCTGACAAGGGTGAGGGTTGACTCAGCTTTCCAATGTGTCATTGGCAAATGGATGGAAGATTAAAGCATCAGATCAAGGTACTGCATATTGTTCTTGTATAAACGAACATTTAACTATGTTAAACCCATGTCACACTGAACCAACGGATGCAAAGAGGATGTAAAACAGACAAAAAACCTTGCCATCCGTTCGAAAACGCGATGTACTCACTGCCTCCGTTTGGCTTCCTCTCTATCCGTCCAGCATCCGTTTATGGACGTTTCATCCACTGAGAAAGTTTTGAGCTGCCTAAAACTTTTGCGTGGAAAATGTATCCAGTTCGTCCGTTCTGCATCCGCTACGCATCCGTTATGCATCCGTTATGCATCCGCTATATCCACTAGGCATCTGCTACGCATCCGCACAACTCCATCCGCCCGGATGTAGGGAGGAAGCGGAACGGATGCAGAACGGATGCAGAACGGATGCAGAAGGGATGCAGAATGGAAACAAAGCGTTTAAAATGGAAAAAACGTTCGCAGAGGGGACCTATCTCGGATATTAAGGATGTCTAGAGGATGCCTAGAGGATGCCTAGCGGAAAACCTATACTGCCTATAAAAAGGGGGAGCAACTCGCCTGCATCTCACTTTCAGAACAGCAGCCCAGCGGTGCAGACCTCTGCAGCCTTCATCTGGCTCTTCCTCTTCCACAGCATCCAGTCATGTCCACCGTGGATTGTAACAAAGTCCTTTCGGCAACCACCATCATTCTGCAACAGTGCGAAGCCATCTGCAGGCTCTGTGAACACGACTGCGAGAAGAAAAGGAGCCACCCAAAAAGAGTCTGGGTCCGAAGATGGTTCGCCAGAAGAGCAGAGGACGGACTGTACAACAAGCTGATGGTGGAGCTCAGGAACGAAGACACTCGGGCATTCCAGAACTTCATGAGGATGCCTCCAGCCATGTTTGACGAAGTTGTGCAGTGCCTGACACCCAGGTTGACCAAGGCAAACACCAGCTTCCGGCCCAGCCTGGAACCTGGGCTCAACGTGGCACTCACTCTGCACCACCTGGCCTCAGGGACCTCCTACAGGAACATGCAGTATGGCTGGAGGGTGCCATCCAACACCATCAGCATTGTGGTCAGAGAAGTGGTGCAGGCCATCATCGAAGAATACAAGGAGGAGCTCCTCCAGTACCCCTCCACTGAAGAAGGATGGAAGAAAGTTGCAGAGCAGTGGTATCAGAAGTGGAACTTCCCACACACCGTTGGAGCCATAAATGGCAAACACGTGGCCTGCAAAGCTCCAGCCAATTCGGGGTCCACTTATTTCAACTCCAAGGGCTTCTTCAGCATCATCCTCTTTGCCATGGTCGATGCTGACTACAAGTTCATGTACATCGATGCTTCAGGCAACGGCTCATCTTCAGATGCCCAGGTATACAACGAGAGTCACCTCAAGGTTGCTGGAAGGCAACCTCATCGTGGGCTTCCCAGATCCAGAACCCCTGCCCAACGACACACAAGATGTGCCCTACTTCATCGTGGGGGATGACGCCTTCTCCCTCACAACCTACCTCATGAAGCCCTACACCTCCAGAGGCCTCACCTGTGAAGAGAGGATCTTCAACTACAGGCTGTCCAGGGCAAGGCAGGTGGTGGAGAACGCCTTTGGCATCCTGGCCAACAGGTTCCAGGTACTTCTCACCACCATGCACCGTTGCCCAGAGACCGTGAGGAGGATCATGGAAGCTTGCTGCATCCTGCACAATCTCATGTGCACCCACTACCCAGTCTTGAAGAACAGACCCGTGGACCTCCAACAAGGCACTGGGGACATGGAGCCTGGGGAATGGAGGCAAGGGCGAAACCTGATAGACACTAAGGATGTGCAAGGCCCCAACAGAGCCTCACATGAAGCGAAGAAGCAGTGCAACCTCCTGAGACAATGGTGCAACTCCCCAGCTGGAGCAGTGGAGTGGCAAGACAGGATGGTAGATGCTTAATGGATGTTTCCTTCAGCCTGTCTCATCACATGGATGAGATTGGGCCATGTATGTTTGGTTGGCCTACAATGAACAGGGCGTTTAATAAAGAGTTGTGTTTATGTTGACATGTGTGGATAATTATTACATTATTATTGATAATAAAGAGCCGTAGGTGTGGCACCTGGGAGGCTGGACCATACAGTCCCACTATGCTTGCACTGGAGGTTTATCTATCCCACTGCTATCCTAACCCATCCCACTGCTATCTTAACCCATCCCACAAGCATGCAAAGGCTTAAACCATTTCTAAAAGTTTCCAGCAAGACTTTATGAAAAAAAAGAAATGAAGCAAGTGTGTGAATCATAAATAGACTTTATTAACAACAAGCTATAAGACAAAAATGAGTCTCTGGCACTCCTCTTGGTCGCTCAGTCTCAGGGGTGAAGGGTCCAGGTGCTGTGGAGGTGGCTGGTGCTGGAGTGCTTTTCATCAGCTCCTCCAGAAGCAGAAGCAGCAGAAACCCCAGCCCCAGAAGAGCGAGCCCGTGCTGCAGAAGCCCCATCAGAACCAGAGTGAGGGCCAGGGGGTGGGATGGTAGCCCTGTCCCTCTTGCCAGGGCTGGCAGCAGATGGCTGAGGCTTGCTGTGCTTCTGCATGGTTGTGGGGTTGCTGGCTGGCAGGGAGGCTGGCAGGAACCGAGGCTGGCAGGAAGGCTGGCAGGGAGGCTGGCACCAAGGCAGGCACCAAGGCTGGCAGGAAGGCTTGCAGGCAGGCAGGCACCAAGGCTGGCAGGAAGGCTTGCACCAATGCAGGCACCAAGGCTGGCAGGGAGGCAGGCACCAAGGCTGGCAGGCAGACATGAACCAAGGCTGGCAGGAAGGCAGGCAGCAAGGCTGTCAGGCAGACCGGCTGGCAGCAAGGCTTGCAGGCAGGCTGACAGCAAGACTGGCAGGGAGGCTGGCAGCAAGGCTGGTAGCAAGGCTGGCAGCAAGGCTGGCAGGCAGACATGCAGGCAGGGCAGGCAAGGCAGTCGATGTGTCCGGCAGCAGGTCTTTCCTCTGAATGGCGACCTGCTTCTGAGCTGCTTCCGTTATATCCGCGGAGCTGACGCAATGCATCCTCCCCGCATGCACAATTAACGCCAGGCATCCATTAGGCTTCCGCTGTGCATCCGCTGTGCATCCACTTTATCCGTTCAGCGTCTGCTGTGCATCCGCTGTATCCGTTCCGCGTCCGCTTTGCTGAGGCCCCCCGGAAGTCCTGCGGATGTGCCATCCACTCCCATCCACTCCCATCTGCTTCCATCCGCTGGGCTTCCGTTCCGCATCCGCTTTGCATCTGCCCTGCATCCTCCCCGCGTCTGTGTTATCCGCTCTGGTTATGCAAATTTTTGCCCCTTTTGAGAGCGGATAACAACGGATGGAACATTTTGCTCATCCGCTGTGTCCTTTTTGCATCCGTTGGCCAGTGTGACATGGGCTTTATATGTACCTAAACTGAAATTTAATTTGCTATCAGTAAGGGCTTTAGTTAATATTGGTATGTAGTAACCTTTAGGGGAGATAACTGTATAATAGAGAAAGAGGGTAAAAGTGTTCCTGCTATTTTAAAGAATGATTTATATATGATAAATGATGATCAATTGAAGATGGCTAACTCAGTTTATGACAATGTTAAGCCACATGATGGATGTATACATTTACTGCATACACGTCTAGGGCACATTAATTTCAAAATGCTCAAACAAACTGTTGAATTGGCAGAGGGAGTAAAATTGAAACCCTGTAGCAAGTATTTACACTGTAATGCTTATAGTCAAGAAAAGAGTAAGCTTACTCCAGCAAACAGATTAAATGGGTTTAAGACCAAAGAACCTTTAGAGGTTGTTTTTGCTGACATAATTGGTCCTAAGAAACCAAGTTTAGGAGATGCCTGTTATATTTTGAGTGTTATGGACCATTACTCACGATATGGTTTCTGCTATCTTATGAAGAACAAAACAAAAACATTCCAACATTTCTTTAACTGGCTAAGGTTTGCTGAGAGAAAAATGAAAAGTAATTACTTGAGTAACTGATAATGGGACTGAGTTTGTTAACAAAAGATTCCAAACAATGCTAAAATTGGCTGGTGTTGAGCATAAACGTTCTGCACCTAATAGACCACAACATAACTCATTTATAGAATGAAGAGGGCAAACATTACAAGCCATGGCTCGCACTATGTTATCTGATTCAGGTTTACCTGAAACACTGTGGGGTGAGGCCATAATGTGTAGCAACCATGTTTTAAACAATGTAGTAAATACAACAACTGGAGAATTGCCATTCACATGTTGACATGGCAGAAAACCAAATTTAAGTTATTTACACACATTTGGAGCTTCAGCATGGGTGCATATTCCCTCACAAGTAAGACTGGAAGGGCAACATAGAGTTAAGAAATTATTTTTTGTGGGTTATGAGGCCAACCATAGATCATTTAGATTTTGGGATCAAGGCACAGCTCATGTTTACTGTAGTGCTAGTGCAAAATTTCTTGAGCACGTTGGGTGGGATAAACTGGAACAGGAATCCAGCAATGATATTATTATTGACACCCAAATAATCCCTAAAGATAAAATCAGTAAATCCCAAATAGCAATTAAAGAGGAAGAACAGGAGGAAGTAGAAGAAAAGGCACAGGAGGAGGTAGAAGAACAGGATCAGGTGGCACAGGAAAGTCCACCAGTAAGCCCTGTATTACCAAGATGTTCAACCCGAATAACACAACCACTTAATAGATATCAGGCTAGTGTTGTATGCCAAGTGAATACAGTTCCTAGTAACTATAGTGAACTGAAACTGTATCCTGCTAAGGATCAGACTGCTTGGCAGAAAGCAATGGATAAGGAACTGGAATCTTTAAAAAGACTGGAGGTATACGAAAATCTTAAGTTACCACCAGGTAAACATGCCACAGGATGCAAATGGCTATATAAACTTGAGACAGGTATCGATGGGACTGTTTCACATAAAGCCAGGTTAGTAGCACAAGGATTTAATCAGACAGCAAATGACTACGATGAGATGTTTGCACCTAGTCTGAAGGCTACTACATTAAGGGCAGCATTAGTGTGGGCAGCTAAGGAGAAAAATATTGTAAATCATTTGGATGTAGAGACAGCTTATCTGTATGCCCCGTTGCAACACACTATATATTTAAAAAAACCTTTAGGTCTCAAAAATGATAATACTAATAATAATGATTGCTGGAAATTGAAAAAGAGTCTTTATGGTTTAAAACAATCAGGATATGAGTGGAACCAATGTATAGTTAAAGAATTAGCTAAGATAGGTTTTGTTGCTGGCATGGCTGATCCATGTTTGTTTAAAAGAGAAAGTAATGGTATGATTTCATTGTTGCTATTATTTACTGATGACATAGTATTAATCACCAAAACTGAACAAGAAGCTACTTCACAATTAGGAGAAATTAAACAATACACCAGATCATTTTACAAAGGCCTAAGGCTCCATAAAGCATAAAGCTAGTTGTGAAGATTATGGACTTAGAAAGTAAGGTTGCATATATTATCTTACCCAAAAGGGGAGAATGTTCGGAATATAAGTCACCTAAGTATTTGGGTTAGAAATATATAAACTAGGATAGACATTTTAATACTGTCTCTTTAAGGGAATGCAAGAGCATGCAATTGGGTGTGGTTTCTCAAATGGCCATAAGATGGAGCCAGAAACCTGAGTTGTTTTAGTCTGAGTCTCAGAAGAGAGTTTACCTTTGTTTCCTTCTGTTGGAAAGTATTGTTGTTGCTCCATTTTTCCTAATTGACTGATATTCCTGGATTTAATGTAAGTCTGATACTGAATTTTTTTTCGACACTGCACTTTGTTACTGGATTATCCTTGGATTAAAAACTGACTGATTTAACTTGTTAAATTAACTTGTTAAATTAACTGACTTTGGATTGCTTATTTTGGACTTTGCTTAAACCTTTCTGGAAGTAAAAACCTACATTTACTGTACAGTGTATCTGTGTGCTCTGTGTGTATAATTCCAACATTACTCTCAAATATGTCTCCCTGTGTGCGCTCATTCTCCAAATGGGGAATTACCTCAACAGGCTCTTCTCTTTCTTTCCTTTGATTGTTAGTGTTTCTAAAGTGGGCCCTTGATATGAGTTCGTCTATATGTCTCCTCCAGCTCTTTCTGTCCTCTGTCTCTACCCTATATGATCGGGGTCCTGTTACTTAGATGATTTTCGCTGGTGTCCATAATGGTTCCCCCGTTAGATTTTTTTGCATAAACCAGTCCCCCTGTTTTAAAGGTACGGCACTTACTGGAGGAGTCTGTTGGCTTTTCTGTGCTATATGTGGGGTGCAGTCTGTCTAGGCTAGATCTTAGTTTTCTTCCCATTAATAGTTCTGCTGGGCTTTTATTAGTTGTGGTGTTTGGTGTAATGTGCTGTATTGTTAGTAATTTATATATATATTTCCTGGATATCTCCAGTTTCTAGCTTGTGTAGTGTTTCCTTAGTATAACAGACCATGAGTTCCACCCGTCCGTTTGTAGCCGGCTGACCCGGCGCTGTTAAAATGTGCCTTATCCCTTGTTCGGCCAGGAACCTCTCAAATGTTAGTGATGTGAATTGCGGTCCGTTGTCAGATACAACTAAATCTGGCAATCCATGTGTTGCAAAAAGCTTTCTTAGTTGTCTAATAATAGCTTCTGTTGTGGTTGAGGGCATAATGCTTACCTCTAGCCAATTTGAGTAAGTGTCTACCACTATTAAGAATATGTGTCCTTTAGTTGGTCCAGCAAAATCAATGTGTATTCTAGACCATGGGCCCCGAGGTTTTTCCCAGTCAAGTGCAGGTGCAGACGGGGGAGCAGGTCTAGATTCTTGACATCATTTGCATGTTGCTACCCATTCCCCAATATCCTTTTCCATCCCTGGCCACTATACATAACTCCTAGCCAGGGACTTCATTCGGACAATACCCGGGTGACCTTCATGCAATAGTTCAAGTATTTGTTCCCTCAATATGTCCAGTATGATCATTCTATGCCCCCATAGTACACATCCTTTTAAGATAGATAGTTCAGTTTGTCTATTCTGAAATGGTTTAACAGTCTCATCACTTTTGGTCTCTGGCCACCCTTTACCTGCCCAATTTAAAATCCGTGCCAGGACTCTGTCTCTCGCGATTTCCTTTTCAATGTCTGTTGCTGTTAGGGGTAGGTTTGCCAGCATCTCGATGTGTAGGGTTGATGTGGTTGGTGCAGGATCATAAACTAACTCAAGTAGGGGAGAATGGCTCAGGGTGTCAGCGTGTGTTATGTTCTTTCCTGGCCGGAAGATTAATTCGTAGTTGTATGCAGCAAGGAATTTGGACCACCTCATCATCCATGGTGACAATATGTTGGGTGTAGGTTTGTTTTCTGAGATTATTCCTAATAGAGATTTATGATCTGTGACCAGTAAAAATTTCCTGCCATAGATGTATTCGTGGTACCATTTAACTCCTGTTATTGCGGCCAACGCTTCTCTATCCAATTGGCTGTAGTTCCGCTCCACTTTTGATAGTTTTTGAATAGAATGCGATTGGTGCTTCTTTTCCATCGGGTAATATGTGGCCGAGCATAGCCCCGATGCCGAACAGTGATGCATCACAGGTTAACGTTAGTGGCAGGGTTTCGCTGTATTGGATTAGTACACAGTCTGATATAATTGAGTCTTTGATTCCCTGGAATGCGGTTTCTTCTCATCACCCCCAGGTCCAGGTAGCTTTCTTATCCAGCAACCTGTGTAGCGGTTCTGCTATCATTGCCTTCTGCGGCAAAAATACATTGTAAAAATTATTAATTTTACTAACTAATTTTATTAACTTATTAAAGTCCCAAGAAGGATTGTAAATCTGTTTTATTTTCGGGTCTGGGAGCTTCCTTGATTGCTCTGATTTTGTTTTCAGTGGGATGGATCCCTTCTTTGTCTATAAGGTATCCCAGGAATTCAACCTTATTGGTGGCTAATTGACACTTCTCTCTTTTAACTTTAAGTCCCGCCTCTTTAAATTTTTGTAAGACCTCCCTCAGGTGGTCTTCCAGTTGTTCTTTGTCTCTGGCTGATACCAGCACGTCGTCAAAATATGGCACTACCCCTTTAATTCCTTGCAGTAGGCGCTCCATTAGACTCTGAAATACCCCTGGGGCCACGCTAACTCCAAATTGCAGTCTTTTGCATTTGAATGCCCCCCT
Organism: Laticauda colubrina; assembly: GCA_015471245.1. Lineage (NCBI taxonomy): Eukaryota > Metazoa > Chordata > Lepidosauria > Squamata > Elapidae > Laticauda > Laticauda colubrina. Next base: position 38,695,761 of record BLBF01000020.1, on the reverse strand, counting down.
ATGAGTCACTATTGTTTGTGCTTCTGCGGTTTCTGAGTCAACTGGCAACTGTTGATAAGCTTGCACAAGGTCCAATTTCACGAAAATTCTACCTCCCCCCAAATAATGTAACAGGTGCTGTACCACCGGAACAGGGTATGCGCTTTATTGTAGCACATGGTTGAGGGTGGCCTTGTAGTCTCCGCAGATGCGTACGGACCCATCTGGTTTGATAGGAGTCACAATTGGGGTTTCCCACCTTGCGTGGTCTATTGGTTCTAATATCCCCTGTGTGATAAGTTTATCTAATTGTTCATCAATTTTTGGTTTTAACGCAAAGGGGACTCGCCTTGCCTTTAACCTTATTGGGGCTATATTAGGATTCAAATTAAATGAGATAGGGGACCCTCGGTACTTGGCCAGTTCTCCATTGAAGATGTCCTGGAATTCTCTCATCAGGTTCTCTTCCCAGTCTGTCTCAGTGATGTTGTTTATTCCGGTCACTCCGATTCCTCGTGGTTTGAACCATTCGAGTCCCAGTAGGCTGGGGCGATCCCGGTCAACTATGGTTAGTGGAAAGACTTTCGTGTGTTTTTTGAATTTGATTTGAAAATGTCCTATGGGAATTCTGACGAGAAAATGACTACGGAATTCTGTTTCCCTAGTAGTCTTTAAGTGTGAATTTTTGTTTTTCTAGTTCCTTTCTTTTCATATCGGGTATCAGGCTTTTGAGAGTGTTCCATGATACCATTGATAGATACAAGCCAGAATCCACCTCCATTTCACATGGCTGGCCTTCTATGATGACTTTCACCAGTACCTTCTTCTCATTTACTGTACTCGAGTGTCCAGTAGTTATTGTCTGGTGTGTTTCTTCTTTTCTGTTGGTTTCCTTTCACCGCTTGTTTCTGCTTTCTTGGCTCCAACGGCTCCCTGTCTGCCTTTCTCACTCTCTGATGGGGGTATTTCCTCTTCGTCTAGGACTATAGTGATTTCTGTTTCGGCATGCCCTAGCTATGTGTCCCCGCTGTTCACAATGCCTGCAAATACCATCGAAGAAACGGCATTCGGAATGTGGGTGGTCCCCTCCGCAACCAGCACAGCAGAATCCCGACTTTCTTTCCCTTCGCTCCCGTCTGCTTTTCTCCAACCAGAGTTGATTTACTTCTTCTTCTTCCTCATTGGTTTCAGATAGGGATTCAATGTCCTCATGGTGTGTCATGGTGGTGAGCTTTTGAGTTTCCTCTTGCTTCTTGTCTTGAGTTTGGTTGGTGTCTTTCGGGATTTCTTGTGTTACTTTATTCATTTGTTGCATGGCGGCTGCTGATTTCTGTGCTGCTTCCGCTGCAGTGGCTTCTTCTATGGCCTCAGTCAATGTTATTTTGGGTCTGGTCAGTAGTTGGCTCTGTAGTGTAAGGTCTCTTAATCCGAGGACTACGCGGTCCCTTATGGCCTCGTCCATGTTTAGGAATTCGCATGCTCCTCCAATGTCTCTTATAGCTGCAACAAAATCTCTGATGCTTTTGCCTTCCTTTTGGTCACACTTTTGATAAGGCATGAGACGGTTAGTATATAATGGGCTCGCAGTAACTTGTCTAAGTCTGACCACGCCATCTTCTTTACATTGTGGGGTGACACCAATGCCTTCACCATTTTGAAGACTGCGGGTCCGCAGTGGGTGAGGAAAATGGCTCTCTTCCTATTTTCGGATATTCCTTGGAGCTCGTTCCCTTCTAGAAACATGAGGAATCGGTCAATGTACGATTCCCAGTCTTCCATTGCTGGGTTGAATGGTGTGGGTGGGGAGTTGTTGCTGGCCATCTCGTCTAGCTCGGTTCCCGTTGCCACATGCTCAACTGATCTCCTTTGTCTAAGTATCCCACCTTCGTCGCCAGTGTTATGTTGTGGGAAAGATGACTCGAGACCAGTTACTCTTTAGCTGCTTTTAATTCTCTCTCTGGAACTGAACAACAGTGGAGCTGTGGCAGCCTCCTTTATAGCAGCTGTTCACGGCTCTCGGCCAATGATGTATATTCAAGTTTCCTGCCATCCGTCCGGACCAATCAGAATGGAACATTCAAATATTCAAATATACAAAGACTATATGCCATCAGGTTGGTGTCAACTCTTAAAGATCACAAAGTTTCCTCAGTTTCCCCTTTTGTAAGTTCCTGGCTGCTTTGCCTTCAGTGAGAGAGAGCTTATGACACTTATTTTGAACTGGTTTGAAAAGAGACATGATCCATTATTAAATCCACAGCACTACAGTTACATCGAAGAAGATCAGAACAGGTTTTGTTCTGCTATAGATATGCAACATGTTCTGTGAAGTAGATTCTGTAATTATTTTATTTTCCCCTCCCAAAATGTGTTAGCCACTGTATAGGGATTGTTTTCAGGGTGTTAAGTAAATAATAAGAAACATAGCAAAATTATGAATAAAAGAGCAGCTAAAGCCAGAAAACTGACTTAAAACAGCACAAGCAGCACAATGTAAAGTCTGGAGAATCAACATGCATTGCACAGCAGTTGGGTCAGAACTGAAAAGGCCCACTCCTGGCCCACTTCAACATTTGAGTTGGGTTTCTATGGATGACCACAAGACTCAGGTAGAAATATAAAAGAGGCCAGAGGTGGTATTCAGCAGGTTCTGACCAGTTCTGGAGAACCAGTAGCAGAAATTTTGAGTAGTTTGGAGAACCGACCAATACCACCTCTGACTGGAGATTTTAAAGTATCCTTCCCCTGCCTTGCCCACCAAGCCACGCCCACAGAACCGGTAGTAAAAAAAATTGAATCTCACCACTGAAAGAGGCATCAGATACTGGTATTTACACTTGAACTAGGCTCCAGAATGAACTGAGAGCCTATCAAGCCCGAAATTGACATATGTGTAGCCATTTTAGTTAGGCTTAATATATATTCTTTTCCTTACTTTCTCTGTGGCAGTCATGGGGGGAAGAGTTTCTGGCTCACCACATTCCTAAGGGGGAGGGGAGGATTGGAGATAAAGAGAGTGTTTTGGCTAAGTGATCTTCCTTCCCGTGGGAAATGGGAAAGAGCTGTCTTTGCTTGGGCCCCTTGAGATGGAGATTTATGACATCGAGCAACATTGAATTATTTCTATTGGAGAATGTGACTTTTGGAGCCTGTTTCTAATTTGTAATATTGTGGGGTAATTCTGGGTTGTGTCAGATCCAGAATTACCATGGACTTTGCCAATTTGATGCTTTCCTAAATAAAAGAAATTTCTTTTGGAGATGGATTTTGTTCTTTTCTTTTAAAATGGATTTCATCACTTGGAAACCTGACATTATTCTGGACATTAAACCTGACAGAACCTTGTACCCAGTTTGGTTCATGCTTGGTGTGATCATCTCATCCAGCAATAATTTCTTAATAAGTATCTTATTTCTTCCTTCCTGAACATTTCTGCACTATTTTCCAGATCATTACTGATCTGACCACACTTCTGTTGTATGGCCAGATTTGTTTTCAGTTTACAGTCCAATGGTTTTCCTGACACAATTTTATCCTAAGATTAATGATTTTCCATGTGGTTATTATCATCATCATCGCACTATCTTTATCATCATCACACCATCATCATCACCTCCACCATCATACCATCCTCTCTTTAGTCAAGAGGATTCCAGAGCAACTTTGCTGTAGCATAGTAAACGCTTCTCTTCATCCTGTAACATGAAAAATATGACTCACAATGATGGGGAGGGGGCAGAGAGACTATTAAATGAAAATCCTGGTTCCCTTCTTAAAACTCAGAAGGTCTTCTTAGGAGAAACAATTCAGAAGTTTGGTTAAGGTGCCAGGAGATTTGAGTTCTAGTGCTGCCTTAGGCAAGAAACCCAGCTGGGTAATTTTGGACCAGTCACTTTCTTTCTCAGCCCAACCCACCTCACAAGGTGGATGTTGTGGGGAAAATAGGAGAAGGAAGGAATATTAGGTATGTTTGCCATTTTGAGCTATTTATAAAAAAAACAATAAAGGTGGGGTATAAGTAAATTAGTCTGAAAAACACAGCTTTTACTTGATAACATTCAGGAAGCTATGGGGTTTCCCAGCAGGGATGATGAAATACCTTTCATTGCTTCCATTTCCTTCCTCTACTCAATCAGAGGTAAACTGTGGATGTAGGTATCAAGCAGGGCTTTTGAACAAAGAACAAGTTGATTATTTTCATGCCAATAGAGCTAAGGTCTAATACAAACAGCAGATCGTTGTTGGAGACCACATTAATATCTATTACAAATCCAATAATTAGTTCTGCGCCTGACTGACCCAGTCTTCTTTGCTCTTTTAATATTGCCGTTATTCTAATGATTCGGTAATCGTGCATTTTGCTAATGCACACAAGTGAAAGGAGGGAGGTGCAAACTGCAACACATTCCCCCCTCCCCTGTGCTGTCACCTCATCCCTTAATTTATACCAAAAATGTATCTGCATCTGGTGAGGAATGACATCATTTCACCCAATCAAACGGAATGGAAAAGAAGCTTGATCTGTGATTGATGGGCTGCAGGGGTGGCTCCTGAGCAGGTTGGTTTTAATTTATTTTCTTAGACCTCCATGCATCAGCACTGTCAGGCATTCAAAAGCTCCCTTATGCTGCCATCTTCTGGCAATCCTATTGGGATGGGACAAACTCTACCAGTTCTACTGCATTTTGTTCTTTCTAAAATCCCTTTCAACATCATTTCTTCTCAAGCTCCGAAGCAAAGAGTTCTGCCAAAGAATTAACCTTTGTTGTGTTTCTTCCTAATTGCCTGATAGGAATGGCTGCAAATGATAAAAGATCTGCAATAAAATTCTCCAAGCGGAGTCCAGATTCCGTTCCTGGAAACTCTCCAAAAGAACCCTACCCTTGAACCCCACTGCAACAATTTAAAGCATCTGGAAAAAAAAGTTGGGCTTCCTTGACAAATGGAAGAAAGATGTTTTCTTTCACATAAGGTTGGATCACTTCCTCCAAATCATATTTGAAACATATAAATGAGAAATAAATGAGAAATATTAACATTATTGAATCAGGTCCCTACTATCTGACATATCTCTCATAAATGACCCCTCATTCAGCTGAAAAACAGGTAGCAGTACCTAGTCTGAGCTACAAACATACAGGCAGTCCTTGACGTATCACCACAGCTGAGCCCAAAATTTCCACTGCTAAGCAAGACAATTGTTAAATGAGATTTGTCCCATTTTACGTCTTTCTGTTGTGATTAGACAGCAGCAGGTATGGATGGCTGAGGAGAGCAAGGACTCAGATGAGGGGCCAAGGCCATCAGGGAGTGGACTGCTGCCTTCAGAGTTTATGGGGGCTGGCAGCAGCGGTGAGGAGATTATCAAGGAGCCTGTACCAAATGGGCATGCACGCAGGGCTACTCGCAGGAAAGAGCAGCTGTAGCAGCACGGGAGACTCAGGAGTAAGGCTGCAAGGTAATGGCCTCTCCTTTAAGAAGATAAAAGCTAGTTGTGGATTGGATGTTCTTTGCAGGAAGCAAAGACATTTTGAAACTCCAGCCTCGTGGACAATGTAGTATCTTAAATTGGTATTTGAAGACTCTTGTCTTGTAAAATACTTCTTATCTGTTATTCTTGGCAAACCTTGCACAGTTTTGGTGAGGCTTGTACTTACTGAAGTTAATTAGTTTGCAGCAGCCTTTTAACGGGGATTTGTAAGAATCATTAAAAGGTTTCTGTTCCCTTTGGTTCATGCTTGTTTTATTGGGAAAGGGTTTGGGTCAAAACACTTTTCTTGCCAAAGTTGTGAAGTGAATTACTATAGTTGTTAAGTTAGTAACACTATTATTAAGTGAATCTGACTTTTCCATTGACTTTTCTTGTCAGAAGGTCACAAAAGGGGATCACATGACCTTGGGACACAGCAACAGTCATAAATATGAACCAGCTGCCAAGCAGCTGAATTTTGATCATGTGAGCACGAGGATGCTGTAAAGGTCATAACCATGAAAAACAGTCATAAGTCACTTTTTCAGTGGCATTATAATTTTGAATGGTCACTAAATAAATGATTATAAGTCAAGGATTACCTGTACAGAAAAGTGCTTTGTGGCCATCTTGTTCACATTTTCGCAGCCAGATCTGGAGAAAACCGCAGCACCTGTTCTGACCCAAATCTTGTTCCAAGGAAACAAACACAAAACACAGGTAACAGCAAAACCCTTTAATGATTCTTTACGAAATCCGTTCCTTCACAGTTAAGAGTCTGCTTCAAACTAATTGTCTCTGATAAGAATGAACCTTGCCAAGGTTGTGCAAGGCTGCCAAGAATACTAAGAAATACTAAGAATACTAGGAGAATATACAAGAATACTAAGAATACAAGAATACTAAGTTACAAAGAAATATTTCAAACACAAAGAGTCTCCAAACACCAACCAAGATACTCCGAACATCCACAAGGCTTGAGTACAAAAACTTATTTGCTTCCTGCAAAGAACTCTGGTTTCTCAGATGGCTTTTATCTCTTAAGGGAGGGACCATTACCTTGCAGCCTTACTCCCAAGTCACCCATGCTGCTGCAGTTGCTCTTTCCTTTGAGCAGCCCTGTATACACACAGTTAGGAATATAAGTCACCTAACAGGTATTTGGGTTAGAAATATATAAACCAGGATAAACATTTTAGTACTATGTCTTTAAGAGATTGCAAAAACTGCAATTGGGTGTGGTTTTTCAAATGACCATAAGATGGAGCCAGAAACCTGGGTTGATTTAGTCCAAGTCTCAGAAGAGAAGAGAGTGTATCTTTGTTTCCTTCTGTTGGAAAGTATTACAGTTGCTCCATTTTTCCTAATTGACTGATATTACTGGATTTAATGTAAGTCTGTTACTGAACTGTTTTTGACACTGGAATTTGATATTTGGATTATCCCTGGATTGAAAACTGACTGATTTACTTGTGAATGACTGTGGACTGCCTATTTTGGACTTTGTTTAAATCTTTCTGGAAGTAAAAACCTACATTTACTGTACAGTGTATCTGTGTGCTCTGTGTGTATAATTCCAACATTACTCTCAAATACATCTCCCTGTGTGCGCTCATTCTCCAAATGGGGAATTACCTCAACACTGGTTATGGGCCAATATCTTGGTTTAAAGATAGATAGAACTAGGGGAGGATACAAGATCTCACAGGCAGATAAAATTAACCAATTACTAAAAAGTTATAAAATGGAACTTTGTAAGCTGGCTAAAAAACCAATGAGCCAGGAGTTTAGCCATAGTGATGTTCAAAGTCCTGTTTTTGATAAGAATATTTATCAGTCCTTGATTGGTAGTTTATCTTATCTCAGTAATTGGTCAAGGCCAGATATTGCATACAGTGTAAATCAATTAGCGAGATTTAACGCTGAGCCAACTGAAAGGCACCAGCAAGCTGCGAAACGTGTGTTAAGAAACAAACAATGCATTATGCATTGTATTTGGAGCCCAAAGATGATCTGAATTTGACTGCATATGCTGATGCAAGTTTTGCTACAGACATAAATACACAAAAATCTACATCGGGTACTGCTGTATTATTGGGAAAAGCATTAATTGGATGGAGATCTATTAGACAGAAACATCTAAGTTTGTCAACAATGGAGGCTGAATTCTCATGTTTGTCTTTATTATGTACAGATTTAGTTTTGTATGAGCAATTATTAATTGATATGGGAATCAATATAACAGATCTTATTGTTGTTTACAAAGATAACCAATCAGCAATACAGATGGCTTCAAATATTGCTGTTAAAACAAGAATGAAACACACAGATTTAAGATATTTAAATTTGAGACAATGTGTGCAAAGTAAAATGATTAAGCTAGAATACTGTACGTCAGAAAACAATACAGCAGATCATTTTACAATGGCCCAAGGCTCCATAAAGCATAAAGCTAGTTGTGAAGATTATGGACTTAGAATGTAAGGTTGTATATATTATCTTACCCAAAAGGGGAGAATGTTAGGAATATAAGTCACCTAAGTATTTGGGTTAGAAATATATAAACCAGGATAGGTATTTTAATCCTGTTTCTTTCAGGGAATGCAAGAGCATGCAATTGGGTATGGTTTCTCAAACGACCATAAGATGGAGCCAGAAACCTGGGTTGCTTTAGTCTGAGTCTCAGAAGAGAGGAGAGTGTATCTTTTTTTCCTTCTTTTGGAAAGTATTAACATTGCTCCATTTTTCCTAATTGATTGATATTCCTGGATTTAATGTAAGTTTGATACTGAACTGTTTTTGACACTGGAATTTGATATTTGGATTATCCCTGGATTGAAAACTGACTGATTTACTTGTGAATGACCTTGGACTGCCTATTTTGGACTATGCTTAAGCCTTTGTGGAAGTAAAAACCTACATTTACTGTACAGTGTATCTGTGTACTCTGTGTGTATTATACAAACACTTCTCTCAAATACGTCTCCCTGTATGCGCTCATTCTCCTAATGGGGAATTACCTCAACACACACACACTGGGAACAGGCTCCTTGGGGACCTCTTCATCACTGCTGCCAACCTCCACAATCTCTGAAGGTGGCATTCCACTCCCTGATGGTCCTGGTCCCATCCCTACATCACATGCAGGCCCCTCATCTGAGTCCTCGCTTTCCAAGACCTCAGCCATCCACATCTGCTGCCAGTATACCACAACAACTATTGACCATGGCATCTACCCTTCTGGACTATCTGGGGGATTTGGGGGGTGGGACATTGTGTTGCAGTAATTCATTTACTTCTTCAGTGGTCATGTTCAATGTCAATCCTTCAAGGCAGGGCCGCAGAGTTATGAATGCTAATATTACTTTATTATACAGTTATAGTAATAGAATCTTGGAATTCTGAATGCAATTCTGACAAGACTCAGTGGCTGGGGAATTCTAGGAGTTGAATGTACACATCCTCCAGTTGTCAAGGTTGGGGAACTTTGCCATATAGGAATATGGTCTGATGGAAAAGTCATATTTTTATGGACCATTTGAACAAGGGTAGTGTGATACATATATTGGGCAAGGATGTTCCTTTGCTTTTATAAAGGACTAAATTAAACTTGGAGCAAGTTAAAAAGTCTCAGATGTATTGTAAAAGCCATTTGAGGGTCCCGTTTCTGCTTTCAGTTCATTAGGTTTTCATCCAGTTCTTCAGAGGGCAAACTTTATAAAGTCTCACATTGTATTGTACTTTCTCCTTTCCTTGTTGTTGCCATTCTGTCATTCATTTCTATGGAAATGGCAGAGATTGAACCGAGCAAGAACTCTTGATCATAGCCATTGCCTTTTTGGTTACAGTTTCCATGAGAACAGATGGTTGGTCATTGAAAGGGGTGGGCTTTTTTTTTGGTAACTGAGTTTTGGTTGAGAGAGAAAAAGATTTGTACTTAGTTTGCACCCTTAAAATTCTCAAAGTAAATTTCCAGTGACTTTAGTTTGTTTTAGTAGTGTTCTCTTCGGAGTAAAGTCACCTTACTTCTAACACTTGTAAGGTAGGAAAACAAGGGTAGTAATAAAGTTTCTAGAAAGTCCTGTATTTACTTTGATGTTTTGAATAACATCAAGGTGAGAGTGTAAACACATCCAGACCAAAGGATAGGTCAACCATCAGTAAAGTGTGTCTTCCAATAGACTATATATAAGAAAGTGTCTCCCCACTGTGCAGCTTCCAAAATCCTGTCGCACAAAGGTAGGAGGATAAGATCTTCCCAAAATGATTTGAAGAAAATGTGCAGTTGGTGAACCAGTTGTTAGAAGAAATTATTGGCCTAATCCTGTAAGGAAGGCAGGAAGGAAACATTCTGGTGTTGCTTACAGAAACTGGGTCTCCATTAACTCTTATTACATTCTTGGCAGGATTAGACTTCCTATCTCAGGAACTTTTCTGGAGTTTTTTCCCCCTCCTTTGCTAGTACTTTGCTTGTGTGGAGTGACCATTCAAAGTTACAATGGCACTGAAAAAAATGACTTATGACCCTTTTTCACACTTACAACTATTGCAGCATTCCTACAGTCATGAGAGGCCAAGCAAGGACATGCGTGCCTTGATGTGAATGATATTGAGTTGGCCACACCCAGCCAGTCACATTACTACCAAGCCAGACCTACCAACTAAGCCATGAATCAGTTGTTAAAAAAAATGAATCCCACCCATGTACACAGGCACATAGCATCACTTGAGGAGAGAGACATATAGGTAAAATAGGGAGACAAAATTTCGTATGAACAGCTGTTCTTTGATGATATGGTTCTCCTCCTCTCATTTCTCAAGAGTAACAAACACTTATCAAGACCCAACACCTAAATGGGAACATCTGTTCTGACCCAAACCCAAACCTTGTTCCAAGGAAACAAATACGAAGCAGAGGTAACAGCAAAACCTTTTAATGATTCTTTACAAATTCAGTTCCTTCATGGTTAAAAGGCTGTTTCAAACTAATTGTCTCTAATAAGAACGAGCCTTGCCAAGGTTGTGAAAGTCTGCCAAGAACACTGGATAAAGTTAGTAAGAAATATTTCAAACACAAAGAGTCTCCAAACACCAACTAAGTTACTCCGAACTTCCACAAGAGTTGACTGCAAAAACTTCTTTGCTTCCTGCAAAGAACTTTGGTTTCTCAGCTGGCTTTTATCTCTTAAGGGAGGGACCATTACCTTTCATTATTCCCAAGTTGCCTGTGCTGCTGGAGCTGCTCTTTCCTTTGAGCAGTCCTGTGTGCACACTCACTGGGCACAGGCTCCTCGGGGACTTCTTCATCACTGCTGCCAGCCTCCACAATCTCCAAAGGTAGCATTCCACTCCCTGATGGTCCTGGTCCCATCCCTGCATCACACACAGGCCGCTCGTCTGAGTCCTCCCTCTCCGAGACCTCAGCCATTCACATCCTCCAAATATGGTCAACCTACAGCTTTCCATTTACTGCTGAAGTGGTCTTTTGTAATACAATCTTTGTCAGTGTGCCATAGCTGTGAGAACAGTCTTGGAGTCCTAGTGCACAATCACTTAGATACGAGCTGCTTTAATGCAGCTCCCAAAAAAAGTCACGTAATCCTAGGCTGCATATTAGCACAGGGATAACTCAAAATCACGCGAAGTGTTCATATCACTTTATAATGCATTGGTAAGACCACTCTTGAAATACTGCATCCAGTTTTGGTCATCACGATTTAAAAAAGATGTTGAGACTCTTTAGTGCAGAGAAGAGCAACAAAGATAATTAGGGGGTAGAGGCTAAAAAGTATAAAGAACAGTTGCTGGAATTGGGTATATCTAGTTTAATGAAAAGAAGGACCAGAGGTGACATAATAGCAGTGTTCCAATATCTATGGGGTTGCCAAAAAGAAGAGTGAGTCAACCAAAGCACCTGAAGGCAAGACAAGAAGCAATGGATGGAAACAAATCAAAGAGAGAAGCAACCTAGAATAAAGGAGATATTTCCTAACAGTGAGAGCAGTTAACCAATAGAACAATTTTCCTCCAGAAGTTGTAAATGCTCCAATACTGGAAGTTTTTAAGAAGAGATTGAACAATTTATCTGAAATGGTATAGGGTTTCCTGCCTGAGCAAGAGGCTGGACTAGAAGACCTCCAAGTTCCCTTCCAACTCTGTTATTCTGTTATAGCAGACTAATATGCTACTACAATAGCACAGCTACTTACCATGGCACAAACTCAATGTTTATGGGTTTAATGATGCTTGTAGACAAGATTTTGATTATGTATTTACCAAACAGCATTCACAGAATTTTAGAGATGGCCCAGGTATCTCATTCATTTGCAACCCTCTTGAGTATTCACAACATATCTTTTTTTAACCAGGAATAAATTTATGAAGAAGAGCAAAGTGGAATCCCTGCATAATCATTTTGATTGGTAGCATTTTTGATGGTTAACTCCCCAATTTTCTTATGTACAGTATTCCTGTTTACCCTTGGTCTTTTCTCCTCAATTTTTTTGGGAAGGGTGTTATGTGCTTCCCATCCAATTCATAACAATCTTGCTAGGCCAAAGTTGGGTTAATGTTTACCCCTGTAATTCCTTTGGCCCCAGAGTACCTGTTCTATAGAAAACTGGCTGCTTAAGAGTGCATGAGATCCCAAAGGATCTCGTTTGAATCAGCTAAAGCAGACTAGCATAGGAGTTATTCCTCAAGCAAGCAACTTTTCAGTGTATTGAAGAAAAGCTTGCATTTTCCACCCAGCATGGATGGGATAATTGGGGCCCAGTGTGTTTTTCTCTGTTTCTCCACTATACAGGTAATGATATAAATCAGTGTTTTCCAAACTTGGCAATTTTAAGATGTGTGGCTCTCAACTTTCAGAATTCCCCTGCAAGCATGCTAGGGGATTCTGAGAGTTAAAGCTCATGCATCTTCAAGTTGCCAAGTTTGAAAAGCATTGGATTAATGTATGTATTTAGCATTGAATGCATATTTCTTGAATGTATTTTTTTGAAGGTACTGTACTTACTTTGCAAATAGTGTAGAGTTTCCTTATTTGGGCATTAGAGTTTATAATTTTACAAGCTTACCCTTGGTGTTTTTAAGGTTTTCCAAATTATAGTACAATATTGGGTTGGAAATTTTTTTAGTTACATCATGAAAAATATATGTATGTTAAATGTACTATACAACCCTTTTTCCAGGCAATGGTGAAATGCTATGAAACTAGATTACTTCCTTGTCAGCCTTTTTATTTTTAAACATGTTTGGTTGCACTGCTGGACTTCATTCCCATTTTGAGCATTTGTCTTTAAAAAAATAAGATTAATGGATTTGCGCATGGCCTTATTTCTATTTGTTCATTTTATTAAACTAGAATGTTTCACATTTTTTTTATTACCAGAACAGGGTCTGCAGTCCTTCTGAATTAACTTTTTCCAGGAAAAAATAAAATAAAAGAACTACAACAATGTTCATGTCCTCCTAATTGTCAAACAGGATGTGTTTATTATCTGAAAAATCCTTGGGGAGGCTGTGTCTATCTTCTATTGCTCATCTCTCGGAGTACAATCCTGTGCAGGACTGACAGGAAAGTGGCTATGAAATTGTATCAGAGCTTGTTCCAGGCTAAAGACAAAATACCTCTGGGGGCCTTCTGATTTTAAAACTTGGAAAGCTGCCTTCCGGCCTCCATTCCAATTGGCTGTGTTCAGGATGTTGCAACCTTTGAAACCACCAAGGATCACAGTATCCTTGGTGGAAATACTTTCCCAATAGGATTTGATGACCAAAAACATTTCCTTCGGCAAGGCTCTAATTACACCCTTCTTCTTTCCTGCAACTGGTAGGTAGTGGGCAACTAGCCAATAGTGTTCTATCAAGATAGCTAACAGAAATTCAATGAAGCAATTTGAATGGAAGGTACATGAAGTTGTAGTCTGGGGTCTGAAAAATTGAGGGGTGCCTGGCCACCAAAAGGTCATCCGCCTTTGCTATAGGTTCAAATTATTATTGACAGATGTGGAGATTTCAATTAGAAAATGAGATTTTCAATTAGAAAAAAAGCCTATAGATTTTCAATTAGGGGGAAAAAAACTATAAAAAGTTATGTTTGTATCTTGTTAATTCAGTTTTCTAATTTTATGTCTATTTCAAGTCTATTGCACAGACAAAAGCCAGGAAAAGCACCAGAGTCAGACAAGATAACTCCTTGCTTAAAAGTCTGTGCTGATCAATTGGCCCCCATCTTCACCCGAATCTTCACTAGATCACAAGAGATGTGCTATGTTTCTTCTTGTTTCAAACGCTCTACTATCATCCCAGTGTCAAAGAAGCCCTCTGTTCTGCATTACTTGGAAGGTTCCAAGTAGTCAATTCTGATTGGCCAAAAGGCCAGTAGCGAATTGGTTCATTAGGAACCAATCCAAGAAGCCACTCAAAGGCGGCAGATTAATTTAATGTTATTGGCTACAAGCCGGTAGGCAACCCTCTATATAAAGGGCTGCCGCGGCTTGAGACAATGTTCTGTTACTGTTGCTGTTAACCGAATAAAGAGTTGTTAGTTGGAACCCGGTCTCACGTGCTTCTTTCCGGATGGAACACTGGTGACGAGGATGGGATCGTCTTGAAGCTGAGACCGAGGACGCGGTGAGAGAACAAACCACGCTAGACGAGATGGCTGGTAATAACGCGCCGCCCGCACCATTTAACCCAATGAGGAAGATTGGGAGTCTTATATTGATCGCTTCCTGATGTTTCTGGAGAGCAATGAAATGGAAGACATTTCCGATCAGTGAAAGAGGGCTGTCTTCCTAACACATTGCAGGCCAGCTGTATTTAAGATGGCAAAGGCATTGGCGAAGCCCAGAGATGTGAAACAAATGACCTGGTCTGAGCTTAAAAAGCTCACTAAGCGCCGGTTGTCTCGAACCTCATCAAGAGACATGAATTCTATAAGAGAGACCAGAGGGAAGACGAAACCATTGCTGATTTCGTGGCAGCCCTGAGCCACATTGGAGGAGCCTATGAATTCCAGAATATGGACGAGGCAATGCGAGATCGTGTCGTGTTAGGTCTTAAGGACTCTACCCTACAAAGCAAACTCTTAAACAGACCTAACGTAATGGTGGCAGAGGCAATCGCAGAAGCAACCGCCACGGAAACCGCAAAGAAATCAGCGGCCACAATAAAGATGATGAACGCCAGTGCTGACATGACAGCCTCTCCAAAGGAAAGAAACTCTGGCGGAGGAAGGAAGCAAGCTGCCACAACCACACACCACAAAGACCTAGATGAATCATCAGACACTGACAAAGATGACGATGAGGTCCACTGCCTTTACGCAAACCAAAAAAGGCACGAAAGAAAGAAAAATTGGCGGGAATGCGCTGGGTGCGGTGGAAGCCACCCCTGAGCCAAGTGCAGGTTCCTTGATGCCATCTGTCGGGCTTACAAAAAGAGGGGACATATCGAAAGAGTCTGCTGAAATTGAAGAAACAGCAGCCCTAGCAGACGTGGTAATTCCCTACTAAGAACTGATTCGAGGCAAGCCGACAGAAAATGGGATCGCAGCAAGGGAACCAGCAACCAAGAAAACACACATCAGACTGTCACTATAGGAAGCACACAGACGGAAAGCAGGAAAAAGGTCAGAATTGTAGTATCCATTGAAGGAAGCCCTTGTGAGATGGAGGTCGACTCAGGATCTTTTCTGTCGATGGTGTCGTGGAACACAATTAGACGTCTGATTCCAAACATCAGACAAAACGAACTCAAAAAACAAAAAATAATTCTCAAAGATTACCAGGGAAATAGGATTCCTGTGGTAGGTCTGGGGCACTTCAAAGTAACTTACAAACAACACGCTGAAGTCCTGCCATTGACTATAGTCGACCAAGACCGTCCCAGCCTTCTGGGCATCGAATGGTTCATGCCATTGGGCATCGGGATGACCGGAGTGAGCTGAATAGTTGCGAGCAATTGGGAAGAGAACCTGCTACACGAATTCCAGGATGTCTTCGACTGAACTCTAGGCAGGTGCCGGGGAACCCCAATATCCTTTAGCCTAGATCTCCAAATAGCACCGAGAAGACTAAAAGCCAGACGGGTCCCCTTTGCATTAAAACCCAAAATAGATGAGCAATTAAATAAATTTATTGCACAAGGGGTCATAGAACCAATTGACCATGCCAGGTGGGAGACTCCAATAATAACACCTGTAAAAGCAGATGGGTCTGTGCGCATCTGTGGAGATTACAAGGCTACCCTGAACCATGCGCTACAGCAAAGTGCATAACCAGTACCAGTCGTGCAGCACTTACTGCACTCACTTGGGGGAGGAAAATTTTTTGCTAAACTCAATTTGGCCTAGGCGTATCAGCAACTTCCAGTAGACCCCATAACAGCCGAGGCACAAACAATAGTAACTCATAGAGGGGCATTCAAATGTAACAGACTTCAATTCTAAATGAGCGTTGCCCCAGGCATCTTCCAAAGCCTCATGGAATGCCTATTAAATGGAATAAAAGGGGTTGTTCCATACTTTGATGACGTCCTAATTTCAGCAAAAAACGCGACCCAATTAGAAGCTAGACTAAGGGAAGTGCTAATGAAATTCAGAGAATCCAGCCTGAAAGTTAAAAAAGAAAAATGCTGCCTGGCCACTGACCGCGTCGAATTTTTAGGATATTTGATTGACGAACAAGGTATCCACCCAACAGAAAAAAGAATCATAGCAATTAAAGACGCACCCAGACCTAGAAATAAGACGGACTTGGGGTCACAAAGAACAAAGAGCCTTTCAAAATATAAAAGACTCGTTAACCTCAGACACTGTTCTTATTCAGTTTAGTAATACTCTAGCCTTGACGGTCACCTGCGACGCCTCACCATTCGGAGTCGGTGCTATCCTGAGCCACCAGTTACCTGACAGGAGAGAGGCACCCATCGCTTTTTATTTGAAAACACTATCCAAAGCAGAACGCAACTATAGTCAACTGGACAGAGAAGTCCTGGCAATCATCGCCAGAGTAAAATGTTTTCATGAATACCTCTATGGTAGAACATTCTCCATTGTGACTGACCAGAAACCATTACTAGGGATTTTGGCTGGGGATAAACCCACACCGCACATTCTATCCCCATGGATGACTAGGTCAGAATTCCTGGCTGCCTATTCATACACATTGCTGCATCGACCCGGGAAACAAATTGCACATGCAGACGCATTAAGCCGAACACCTTTACCAGTCTTAGAGGATGACCTGGCTCCAGCCACCGCCACCCTACAACTAGAAACCTGCCCTGAACTTCCATTGACAGCAGATGATGTCACCAGAGCCACGGCAAAAGACTCATTGACTGCCCGCGTTTTGACTTGGGTAGGTAAAGACTGGCCGGAAGGCCAAAAGACTGAAGACTTTAAACCTTTTCGTACTAGACAAACTGAACTGTCAATACAAAAGGGGTGTTTGTTGTGGGGAGATCGGGTGGTGATTCCATCCAAACTTCAAGAAGAGGTGTTAGGCATGTTACATGAGGGCCACCCAGGCATAGTTAAAATGAAAAGCCTGGCCAGGAGCTATGTCTGGTGGCCTGGCTTAGACAAGGACATTGAACGCTGGGTTGCAACATGCCACAAGTGTCAGAGAGCTAGACCCACACTATCACAAGCTCCCATACGGGAATGGGAGACCCCACAAGGCCCTTGGTCTTGAATCCAGATTGATTTTGTGGGACCAACTAGGGGCAATACATTTTTAATAGTTGTGGATGCATATTCGAATTGGCTTGAAGTCATCTCAATGTCCTCCACACAACCAATGCTGTTATAAAACAGCTAAACAAATTATTTGCAACTCATGGGTTACCTCATTTGTTGGTATCTAACAATGGGCCACAACTAACAGCAATACAATTCGAACAATACTTAGCCTCTTTGGGTATACGCCATGCACTAACTGCGCCGGCCGACCCGGCGGCAAATGGTAGGGCCAAGCGAATGGTCCAGTTCACGAAAGAAGGCCTTGAGAAAATGGACCATGGGGATGTCCAGGACAAACTAAACCGCTTATTTACACTACAACACATCACCCTCAGTAGCACAACTAACAAGAGTCTGGCAGAATTATTAATTATTAATGGGGAGAAAACTCAGATCCCATTTAGATAGGTTGCACCCCAATTATACTTGCAACCCCCCCCCGACTCTTCCAGCCGATACCGCACTTTCGACATTGGTGACCTGGTTTATGCAAAGAATTTTACTAGGGACCCTCTTTGGCTTCCAGCCACAATCACACAAGTGGAAGTAGCATATAGACCAGCTTCGTTCCCGCAACATCGAGTGCAAAACAACCGTGCAACCTCAAATAATAAATTTCAATGAAAACAAAACCAAGGAGTGAGGGAAATACAAATAAATAAAAAAGGGTGTGAAAATGAACCATTAAAATCACAACCAGAAAAATCTAACCAACCAAAAAGAGCACTTACGGTTAGATGAGACCATCGGAAGAAGTCCTGGCGAAAGGGAAGCCAACCTGGAAGGTGCCAGCCAGGCCAGCTCAACGAGCCCAGCTGAACTGAGAGGGAGCGGCAGAACCACTTTGACCAGCCTGAGAAACTCAAGCGGGAGCGGCAGTGCTGACTCACCCTTCCAGGCGGTTCCATGGAGAAAAGCTGGAGAGACAACGATCCCAACCAAACCGCTCAAAGTCCTAGGTGAGAATGAGCTGTGCAGGTCAACTAGGACCAGAAAAAGTCCCACCTACCTGCGCAACTATGTCACTCACGTAGGACAGAACTAAAGGGGGAGGGGTGTTCTGTATAACTTGGAAGGTTCCAAGTAGTCAATTTTGATTGGCCAAAAGGGCAGTAGCGGATTGGTTCATTAGGAACCAATCCAAGAAGCCTCTCAAAGGCGGCAAGATTAAATTAATGTCATTGGCTACAAGCCAGTAGGCAAGCCTCTATATAAAGGGCTGCCGTGGCTTGAGCCAATGTTCCGTTACTGTTGCTGTTAACCGAATAAAGAGTTGTTAGTTGGAACCTGGTCTCACACGCTTCTTTCCGGATGGAACACCCTCCATCAGGGAACTGATGCTCAGCAACAGACCAGTTGCTCCAACATCTGTAGTTATGAAAATCTTTGAAAAGCTTGTGCTGTCCCACCTATAAACCATCATGGATCTGCTGTTAGATCCCATGCAGTTTGCATACCGAGAAAATAGATCGACAGGTGATGGTGTTAACATGGCTCTGCATTACATCCTACAACACCTTGAATCTCGAAATACCTACACAAGGGTCCTCTTTGTAAACTTTAGTTCAGCATTCAATACCATCATTCCAGATATTCTTTTAACTATACTAAACCAGCTAGCGGTACCTGAACACACTTGTAAGCAGATCATAAGCTTCCTAATGGACAGGAAGCAGCAGATGAAACTAGGCAGAATCACATCTGATACCTGTACAATAAGCACAGCCCCCCCCCCGCCCCCAAGGCCATGTGCTTTCTCCATTTCTCTTCTCCCTAAATACAAATGATCTCATCTGTTAAAAATCTCAAATGATCCATCTGTTAAAAAAACTGAAATTTGCTGATGACACAACAGTGATTGGTCTCATTCAAGACAATGATGAATCCGCATACAGACAGGAGGTTGTACAACTTGCCTCATGGTGTAACCAGAACAATTTGGAAATGAACACATTCAAAACCATAAAAATGGTGGTAGACTTTTGGAGAAACCCTCTCATACTATCACCTCTTACAATACTAGACAACACAGTATCAACAGTAGAAACCTTCAAATTTCTAGGTCCTATCATATCAGAAGACCTAAAATGACACCCAACATCAAAAATTTCATCAAAAAAGCACAACAAAGAATGTTCTTTCTGCACCAACTCGGAAAGCTCAAACTGTCTAAGGAGCTGCTGATCCAGTTTTACAGAGGAATTACTAAGTCTGTCATCTGCACCTTTATAACTGTCTGGTTTGGTTCTGCAACCCAACAGGACAGGCACAACTTCAGAAAGTAATCAGGACTACAGAAAAAACAATTACTACCAACCTGCCTTCAATCGAGGACCTATATACTGTACGAGTCAAAAAGAGGGCTGTGAAAATATTTACAGACCCCTCACATCCCAGATATAAACTGTTTCAACTCCTTCCCTCAAAATTTTCATTGATATTAATTGCTCCAGATGTTGCCTGGCGCCACTAAAACTTGAACTTGCTTTAATGGTGGCATATGGTGAGTTTGGAGGAGAGGATGTGTGGCTCTTCACAGATAGCTCACAATGGACTTCTCTTGGGAGCTGAGTGCTTGAACCTTCTAAAGCACCATTAGCCGATTCATTTTGATTCCTGCTCAGCATCAAGCAAGAGATTTGCAGATTCTTAAAGAACATGTACCTCAAAGGATATGTTGCCGTAAATATCCTTTTTTTCCATCAATCACCTGAATTCTGCAGAATGCTGAGCCGGTGCACAGAATATAGTAGGTAAAACATTTTGTCTTTCTTACTGATGGCTCTGAACAGATGATGAAGCATTTCTCAGGATGAAGGGGGACTAAAAGCTCAGCAAATTATTATGCACACTGAAGCATAATAACCTATAGATAGGATTTTTTACTTAGGAAAAATGCTCAGTTGATTTTCCATTTAGTTTTTTAGAAAATTCTAAACAGGGGTTGTTAAAAAGCCACACACTCATAGGAAGACAATTCCCCCCCCCAATATCAATTTAGGACATCATAGCATCTGATGCCAGAATCCCTCCCTTGTTCACATACATATAGAGGGAAGAGGAAGAACAGCCAAAGAACTAGTTTGATCTAATGGTTAATGCACCAGACTAGAAAGTGAGAGATCATGAGTTCAAGTCCCACCATAGCCATGAAAGCCACCTAGGTGACTTTGGGCCAGTCACTCTCAGCCCAATTCACTTCACACAATGAGAAAAATAGGAGGAGGAAGTGCATTGGTTATGTTCAGTAAAAATAATAAAGATGAGATACAAATAAATAAATACAGACTTGCAAAATTCTATTAATCTTGGGGTTTAAGAGACAAGAATTTCTGGGCCTTCCTCTCTTGGTCCCTTCCTAATAACAAGGCACTTTTAAAACCTTTCTTTCAGATATAATGAATATTAGTTAGCATAGTCTGGGCTACACTAATAATCTGCATCCAAGACAATTATATTATTTTACTTTTTCAATATGAAGTACTACTGTTCGCTTGCTTGGGATTCTTTCAGTGTTTAGGTTCAAGAGCGCATATTTTAACTTGGCTTCCTGGAGAATACAAAATGCCATGGCTATAGAATAGTTTGCCTTTGGAATTGAGACTTAAGCCCCCTGTCCCACTGCAGTAACGGATGCAAAGAGGATGGAAAACGTTAAAAAAAGCTTGCCATCCATTGGAAAATGCTATGCATCAGTTGTGTACTCACTGCATACGTGTTTCATACACTCTATCCCTCAAGCATCCGTACACTGAGATTTCATCCACCCAAGAAGTTTTGAGCTGCACAAAACTTTGTGAATGGATGAACTTTCCACTATGTACGATGTACACCCGCGACATATACGGGCAACAAACGTTCTATGTCCGTTATCATCCGTTAAACATCCACTGTATCCTCTCTGCATCCTCTGGCCATCCCCTCAACTCACATCCGCTGCAGCTGAAAACGGAAAGAGGGAGGAAACAAAAGGTACATGGAACGTCTACACAGCGTTAGTAGCACGGAAATAGAAAGGATGTAAGCGTATGCATCTCATGTATAAAGTATTAAAAACGGACAAAATGTTTGTATATGGGATGTATCTCGTATATTTAGGATGTCTGCAGTATGTCTAGAATATGTAGAAGGACACCTAGCGGACTACTGATATTTCCTATAAAAAGGGGGAGGAAATCATCTGGATCTCAGTATGAGTCCAGCAGCCATGGTGTACAGACCTCTTCACCCTTGGTCTTGGTCTTCCACATCATCAATTGTTCTCCACCATGGATCATGACACAGTCCATATGGTAGCTGTGATCATTTATCACCAGAACCAAACCCTGTTCAGACTGTTTCACCTTTTATACAGAAGGAGAAGGAGATGTCCAAGAGCTGTGTGGGTCTGAGGATGGATCATGAGAAGAATGGAGTTTGGATTGAGTTTGGATGGTGGAGCTGAGGAATGAAGACCCTCATGCATTCCATCACTTCATGAGGATGCCACCAGCCATGTTTGACGAACTTGTAAAGCGTCTGAGACCCAGGTTGACCAAGCCTAGCACCAACTTCCGTCCCAACCTGGACCCTGGACTGAAGGTGGCACTGACTCTGCGCCACCTGGCCTCTGGAACCACATACAGAAACATGCAGTATGCATGGAGGGTACTACACAACAGCATCAGCAAAGTGGTCAGAGAAGTGGTGCAGGCCATCATTGAAGAATACATGGAGGAGCTCCTCAAGTGCCCCACCACTGAACAAGGCTGGAGGAAACTTGCAGAAGAGTGGTATCAGAGGTGGAACTTTCCCCACACCGTTGGAGCCATAGATGGGAAGCACGTGGCCTGCAAAGCTCCAGCCAACTCAGGGTCCATTTATTTCAACTACAAGGGCTTCTTCAGTATCATCCTCTTTGCCATGGTTGATGCTGACTCCAAGTTCATGTACATCAATGCTTCAGGCAACAGGTCAGCTCCAGATGGCCAGGTATACAATGCAAGTGACCTCAAGGATGGGCTGGAACGCAACCTCATCATGGGTTTTCCAGGCCGACCCCCTACCCAATGACACACAAGATGTGCCCTACTTCATCGTTGGTGATGACTCCTTCTCCCTCACAACCTACCTCATGAAGCCGTACACTTCAAAATACCTCACCCGTGAAGAGAGGATCTTCAACTACAGGCTGTCCAGGGCAAGACGGGTGGTGGAGAACGCCTTTGGCATCCTGGCCAACAGGTTCCAGATACTTCTCACCACCATGCAGCATGAGCCACAGACTGTGAGGAGCATCGTGGAAGCTTGCTGCATCCTGCACAATCTCATGCGCACCTAGTGTTGCAGAACAGGCTTGTGGACCATCAACAAGGGAATGGGGAAATGGAGCCTGGTGAATGGAGGCAAGGACAAAACCTGATAGATACTGTGGATGTACAAGGCCCCAACAGAGCTTCACGTGAAGGGAAGAAGCAGCGCAACCTCCTGAGACACTGGTGCAAATCCCCAGCTGGAGCAGTGGAGTGGCAAGACAGGATGATAGATGATTAATGGATGCTTCCTTGAGCCTGTCGCATAACACTGATGAGATTGTGCCATGTATGTTGAGTGGTCCTACAATGAATAGGGCATTAATAAAGAGCTTTCTTTATTTTGAAATGTGTTGATCAATGAATAAATTGTTATTGATAAAAAAGGTCCATATGTGTGGCAGCTGGGATGGTGGACCATACAGTCCCACTATACTTGCACTGGAGGTTTATCTATCCCACAACTATTCTTATCTATGCCACAAGCATGCAAAGGCTTAACCATTTCTTAAAAGTTTTCACCAACACTTCACTCAGGTAAAAAAATAAACCAAGTGTCTTAAGCAAAGATAACCTTTCTTAACTTTCTTAGGTAACCTTTATGACTTTATTAAATAAGCAAAATGAACCAAGTAAAGTATCTTAAGCGAAGATAAACTGAACAAGTAAACAACTCAGTCTTTGGCACTATTCTCAGTCACTCTGAGTCATGTCCATGGTCTCAGCTGTTAAGCTGGCAGGGACTGTGAAGGTGGCTGTGGCTTGAGTGCTGGCATGAGGTGCCATTGTGGCGCTTGGCCCCAAAAGTACAAAAGGGGATGGTGTGTTCAGGAAGCTCTCCGAGAGCTGACTCAGTCCCGTGAGGTTGAGAGGCCCTTCATCAAGTGCCTGAGATATGAGGTTCAAGACTGATGACAGATTGTCCGTTGATGGGCTTGGCTGTGGGGTGGAGGAAGGAGGAGTGTAGTGGGGCTGTCTGGTCTGCAGCTGGGTGAGGTGTGGCATCTGTGGCATGCGATGAACCTGGGCCTGGACTGGGAAGGTCTGTTTTTGCTGTGGGAAGTCCTGGTAGTCGTAGCCTTGGTAGGTGAGAGGCTGTTGAAAGCCGTGGAAGGGCTGTGACATTGCCTGGGGTGGAGGAGCAGACCTGGACTGGGTAGGAGCAGCTTCAGCTGGGCCTTGAGGGTTGTGCAGAAGTGCTGTTATCTTCTCCTTCATCACCTGGTACTGGGCCTCGGGTAGGTCCCTGAGGGTGTGGTTCACGTAGGTGATGAAGGTGTGGCGGACCGAGGATCCTCTGTCCAAGTGGACCATCTGAGAGAGAAGTTCTGTGCTGGTCTTCATTGTGTCCCTGATCTCCAACAGGACTCAGTGGTTCTGGCCCTCCAGTCTGCCTCTTTGCCTGAATCCTGTGGAGCTGGGAATGGGGATGGGTTGGTCTCTGGTGGCTGCTGCTTCTTCCTCCATTTGTGACAGGGGATCCTCCAAGTCCACCGGCATGGGAAGTGCAGCTGTCAGGGGGTCTTTGCTGTGGGGCCCTCTGAAGACACCTGCCTGGACAGGCTCGCTGGCTCCTGACTGGAAGAGGACTGGCTGTCTGTGGGCTGTCTGAGGGAGGGGTGTCAGAGGGGCTGCTCCTCGGTGGCGGATCTCACCCTCCAGGAAACTGCACTTGGCCATGACATACATCTCCCGGTCAGTGAGGTTGACAGCGGCCTGCCTGGATTTTTTGAGGTGTAGCTTGCCATCCCAGGAGTACATCTGCAGTGTAGCCTGGCTCTCTGCCTTGTCTCTCCAAGCTGCCTGCTTCTTCTTGGTGTCGCGATAGAGTCTGTGGCCCTTTCTCCAGAGGTACTCGTTCTCCCTCAGCCATTCCAGCACCTCATCCTCATGTTCCTCGGAAACGGTGTACTGTTTCCTCTCTCCCTTTTTCTTCCCTTGCCTCTTCCTCCCTCTGGCAGGGCCTTCAGCAGCAGGGCCTTCAGGGGCTTGAGCAGCAGAGCCTTCAGGGGCTTGAGCAGCAGGGCTTTGAGGGCCTTGGGGCTGGTCCACCACAGCAGCAGCAGCAGCAGTTGCAGTAGCAGCACCACCACCACCAGCAGCTTCAGAGTCAGTGCCAGAGGGTGGGATGCTGGTTCTGTCCTTCTTGCCAGGGTTGGAACAAGTAGGCACGGGCTTCTTCTTCTTGCCTGACGAACCATGGTGTTCCTTCAAGATGTATGTGGCAGCACGTCTTTCCTCTGAATGCTGACTGTATGCGTGCTGCATCCTTTTATATCCGCGAAGCTGATGCAATTCATACTCCCCACATGCGCAGTGAACGCTTTGCATCCGATATACACCTGCGCGGCATCCACTTTGCTTCCTATAGGCATCCGGGATGCATCCGTGTCATCCGCTACGCATCCGCCCCTTCCGCTATGCGTCCGCTTCACAATTCTCCCCCGGAACCCCTTCAGAGGTGTCATCCGCTTCCATCCGCTAGGCTTCCTATGAACATCCCCTCTACGTACTACCCCCATCTGTTCTTTTCCGTTCTTTTCCGTTGTTTATGCAAATTTTTGCCACTTTTGGGAGCGGATGACAACGGATGGAGCCACCCCCGAAATTTTGCTCATCTGCTGTGTCCTTTATGCATACGTTTTGCGTCCGTTGGCCAGTGGGACCTAGCCTTTACCTTCCTTCTAGCAGTTTAGGAGATTAAAAAAATCTCTTTAATATCTACAGTTTATGTTTTTCAGATAAGTCTTAGTAATTTGTTCCTTTGGATTTTATTATTTAGGTGAGTCACCTAAAATGACAAGTAGGGCCAGGCTACAAATAAATTATCATGATCCATCCTTTATTTTGACCTCTATTTCCCCCAGTATATTCATTTGTTCTCAGCGGAACAAAAATCCAATATAATTGCAGAGTGCTCAGCTCTTCATTCCTGTTTTCCTTTTTAAAAGACAAGACATAGATAAACTGTACCTTGATCTCAGCCATCCCAAGAAACTATTTGTTGAACAGGAGAAAAGCTGGAAATTATAGGGTCTGTTAAATCCCGTAATGCAGACTCAATGTAAGTATGAAAAATGCAACCCAGACCCAAATGGTTTCATAAATCTATAAATGGAAATTCTAATATTGGGAATTTTTAATAGGTTAGCCAATATCCAAAAAGTTGCTTCACTCATGCAAAATAGTCTGATACTTTAAATGCCATGGGCAATGTATTTATTTTATTTTACTGTTTTAATTTATTGAAAGGAGAAATAAGGCAGCTTAGTTATTCAAACAGAGAGGAAAAGTTAAAAGTATAGTTGAAATAGCACTTAGACTTATATACCACTTTACAGTGCTTTATAGTCTTCTCAAAGCGGTTCAGAGTCAGCATTTTGCCTCTTTATTTTACCAATCTTGGAAGGATGCAAGACTGAATCAACCTTGAGCTGGTAACATTCGAACTGCTGGCAGTTGGCAGAATTACCCTGCAATACTGCATTGTAATCACTGCGCCAACATGGCTCTTAGTCTCCTGATATATGCTCATCTTTTCTTAATACTAATTGTTAAAGAAAAATATATATTCTGAAGACATTCCAATTTAGGACATCGCATAAATGGTAAGAAGAAAGTCACAGCTGAGTCTTTGTTTCCTTGCTGAGGTCATCCCAATTCATGTTCATTGATGAACTGTCTTCCCAAATAAATAGCTTTTAGAGAAAGGAGCATCTTTCACCAGGACTAAAAAGGCAGGAGTTCCAGCTTTTACAAAGTACCTGAAAAATATTATTTAGAAAGTCATGTTCTGCTCTTAGCTACCTTATATATTTAACAATAT
The DNA here is from genome assembly GCA_015471245.1 of Laticauda colubrina. NCBI lineage: Eukaryota > Metazoa > Chordata > Lepidosauria > Squamata > Elapidae > Laticauda > Laticauda colubrina. The sequence goes on along the minus strand of BLBF01000020.1, from coordinate 38,669,443 downwards.
TCAAGAAAAATCTAGATTGGTGTTTGAAAATGTTTGCTTTATAATAATGACTGTTTTTGTAATTCCAAATTGTTAGCTACTACTACAAACCCACAGGTTAGATCAACTTTTCCCAACCAGATGGTTTTCAGGTTATGTAGAGCTCCCATAAACTCCTGCCCCAAATATCTAGGCTTGTACTGAATTCTGAATAATGGGAGCCTAATTACAACACTTCTGAGGGGGATTAGCATTGGAAAACCTGTTCTGATGGAGTGTAGTTCAGACTATATGCAAGAGACTTTGATTTTGAAACTAATAGGCTATCCCAGTATATAGAGATGCTTCACCTACAGAGATTCTTGACAGATAGACATAGACAGATAGATAGACAGAGAGAGAGAGAAAGAGTTTTGCAAGCAAATTCACAAAATTAAGTCACAACACACCATCTATGTAAATATTGATTTTTTTTTAATAAAGAAAAGAGCAACTTTTACCCAAAATCAGGCAAAGCAGGCAGGCAGATTAAGTTGCTCACAGAATCACAGATTCATTGAGAGATCTATCTATCTGTCATCGGCTAGCTCAGTCTGTCGCATACAATTTTCTTGCAAACTCACAAAATTAACTCACAACATACCATGTATGTAAATATTGAATTTTTTATTAAAAAAGAGCACCTTTTACCCAAAATCAAGCAAAGCAGGCAGGCAGATTGAGTTGCTCACAGAATCACAGAATCACTTAGAGAGATCAGTGTTTCTGCCATCGGCTATCTGAGTCTGCAACTGAATAATAGAACCTCCAAAGGAAGAAGATCTAAAGATTAGCTAGAAAGCAAGAAATCAAATAATTTTAGATTTTTAGATAAAAGATTAGCTAGAAAGCAAGAAATCAAATGCTTTCTAGCTAAACTAACTCTCTTGGCACAGTAGAACAGCTGATGGTCAGAAAAAAGAAAAATACCAACTTAGCAAACAAGTTTGCAAGGTAAGGAGTGAGTGGGCAAGGTGGGTTCCCACAGGCCACTTGGGCAATGCAGCCTTTTTTTTCTGCGCAGCCTGAATTAATTGCTTTGGGGGCTGCTCTGGGGGTGACATTTCTCTGTGGGCCACCAAAATTTTCTCGCAGACCACCAGTGAGCTGTGGCCCCCAGTTGGTGACCGCTGATCTGAACATTTTCACTTCAGAGATGTGTTAGACATCACAATGCAACTGAGAAAGGAAGGGGTTGCTTGCCATTCCTTCTGTGGCAAGGTGTACCTATAGAAATATAGGTAGGAAAAACTATAGGATTTTTTCCATCTTTTTTTATTTTATTTATTTAACTATTTTGAAACTAAAGGCTTGCTGGGAAACTAGCCAGCCATTATAGTGCTGTGATATGGAACCATTAAACAAATGTCCGGAAATATTAAAACTATGTTTGGAAAACTTCAATGAAATATATTAGCTAACTGAGCTGGTACATAGTATACAACACAGGCTAAGTTCTGTACTGCTTCTTTACTTTAATAACGTATTGTTGATAATCCTATGCTTTTCAACAGTAGGGTATATAATTTTTACCACAAGTTTTGAAATAAAAACTAATACCAATGATATAAAATAAGGAAGAAAAAAGAAAATGAAAGCAAAAAACACAAGAAAAGAAAAAAGTTAAAGAGAGTTAGAAAAGAACTAAAAAAGATATAAGGAAGTGACTTCTGATATTCTTCAAACCAATTACAAGTACAATTATGTTACAATCTATCTCCATAAAGTTACATCATTCTATAAGCTTTATTATAAATCACGTTTGGTTTGTTTCGTTTTCATGCAAAAAATCCATAAGAAGCTTCTAATCACCAATAAATACAGATGATAAGTTTTCTGCAATCAAATTTTGATTTATTTTCCTTTTGAAATCATTTATTCAATACTTTCCATTCTGAAAGTCAAGGTTAATAAAATGTCCTCAGTTGCTTTTATGTTTTTTTCTAGTTTTGTATGTTGCCCAGAAGCCATTAGAGTTGGATGGTCAATAAATAAAAAAATAAAAAAGCAGCAACAACACTCAAGTCATAGTTGAACACCTCACCTTTTGTGCTGCAATACCTCTAACAATGTGGTTTCTGGGTTTATCTGGTATAGATCTCCTCTTTCTTCATCCTCAAAATAAAGCTGTTCATTGTCGTAGGAGAAAAAAAATTAACACATGAGATTAATACATTATACAGATGAGGCAGCACTTATTTAAAAAACAAACAAGCAATTAATTGGCTGATGAGAAACTGAAGACTTAATTATTTTGTTCTGGTTATATAAAGGTGGGTGAGAAGTCTGGAGCTTTTAGTCACTTGAGAACTACTAAAGATAATGAACTGAAGGAGAATGTTACTGGACAAAGTCAAGAGACAATCTAGTCTAGCATTGTGTCACATGTGATCAGTGAGTTGTGGTCAGGAAGATTAAAAACAGGGATAGTGAGTAACAGATCCTTTTCACTGCTATTAGTCCCGAATAGTTGGTATTGAAGATAGACTACCAATGAGTCAGAAGGTAACCCACAGCCATCAGAAGAATCTTTGATAGCTCATTCTTCCATAAAATTGTCCAGACTCCTTTTAAAATCACCCACATGTGTAGCGATCACGCATCTGAGAGCAGAAAATTCCATCCACTCATTTTACTTTCTGGAACTTCTCTACTGAAATACATCACATTCAAAATGAGTTATTCTTTCTAAGCTTAATCTTTTTTTTTGGAAATAAAAGATATTTATGACAATCAAGAAGGAATTATTTTAGAAAGATTCTATTCACCATATTGGCTTGTCTAAGATTAATAACTGATCATATTATGAAATTGGCCTAAGTATGCAAACTTCATGGAAACTTAATGAAGACACCATATATTATTATTTTTTTAAAAATTGCTCCTTAGGATCTATTATGCAATATAGACATAGAATTTAAAATATCCCTTCCCCAAAAAGCTCAATTGAGAGTAAGCAAGGAATCCAATGTAATACATACATACATGTATACCAATGAAACATAATTCTAATGTAATGATAAGAACATATCATTTAAAAAAAAGTCCAAGTACTGACTGTACTTTTGTACCTCTAGTTCTTTAGGAACATATTTTCTTTCTGTATCCCAGGCAGGAGATTCTTCAAACATAACAACTAAATGGTCAGAAAATCTGAGACACAAAATGCATTTAGTGAAATAGTGCTTCAACTTGAGCAATGTTTTGCTGTTATTTCAAAGCAACATAGTTAAAGCAACATTAAAACTAATATCAGGTATCAAAATCTTCAGTATTATATTCCTATTATATTATTTCAAAGAAAGATCAGGATGTCATTGTCTTTTAAGGCTGTTTTACTAAAATCAAAAGTGTCTTATATAGTAAAGAAATAACAGAACCACTGATTCACTATTGAAATGAGGTTTCACCTTGATAGCTTATGCTGTATGGTGGAAAAACTCCTGTTTTGGTATTATCTGATAGAAAAGAACATAAAAACATTCTAGGAGAACAAGGGAGATTTACAGAATTAAAATATCTTCTCTGATATTCCCCAGAATGGTAACACAGCCCTAGAATTTTTCTCTTTCTATTGCCTCAAGTGTCATCATTTTATGTTGCTCCAAGTGCAACTATAGAAAGACAAAACAACCAACCAAAACAAAGTATCGCTGAAAATGATCCAAGAAAGCATTCCATTTCCCTTTTCACCAAGAGAACAGCAGAGTTCCTCAAGAATGACAGGAGTGCTCCACTCATCAGAACCTATTTCTACAGTACTGTGGTTGAAATATCTAGAACAAGATATATTTGCTATTCCACTTCAACATGTACAATGGGCTAAGCCAGCATGCATAAACTCATTCCTCTATATATCACTGGCATAAACCACTCAAGTGTTGGATTGGAAAATACCGTGAATAAATCATACAAACTAGACCTACGATTTAATATGCTATTTTGCGCTTTGAGAAATATTAACCTGGATTCTTCATGAAAAGCAGAAATGAAGTCAGTTTGTCCATGCTCAGGATACAGGAAGAGCACTGCCCAGGTAAGGCTGCCAGTGTCTTTTAGGTAGACTTTGGCCCCACTACCACTTTCAGAACTGAGTCCATCTAAAGACATCTCCGCGAGGTCTTTTGATATGGCCATCTCATCTGCTGAGGGGACCGGAGATAATTTGATGTTTCGATCCTAGGTCAGAAAAGTAAAACAATCCAGCTTGAGGCATGAATCTAAAACAGGGGTCTCCAACCTTGGCAACTTTAAGACTTGAGAACTTCAACTCCCAAAATTCCTCAGCTAGCAAGCCAACAAGTCTTAAAGTTGCCAAGGTTGGAGATCCCTGATCTAAAACACATCAGGAAGAGTTCACATTTCAAGGGTTGCTTTCTTTTCACAGCTACCTTAATAGCTTTAAGCAAAGCCACTTTCTGAGACTGTTCCTTCTTTTCCTGAAATTTTGCTTTTCTTAAATCTCGCTCTTCAGTACGCTGCAAAACAAATAAAATTCTGTAGTGATAGTGTAAGAACAGCCAATGCTTCACCAAACTCTTTATCAGAGGGACTACATGTTTTTATTTTTAATCCTTTCTAACCTTAAGTCTGTCTGCTTTTGTTCTTATTTCCAGAAGTTTTTTTTCCTGTGGATCTAATTTCAGACCCTCCTCACACCATGCTATAGCTTCAGAGAAATGCTTGAGTTCCACGTGGCACAGTGCTCCTATAAAAGTACAAGCTTTTTTTATACTTGTATTCCATAGCAGACAATATACTTTAAACAGGCCAATGTTTAAATGTAGTAATGTTGGTCATGTTTTTTAATGACAAAAGTGGAGAAAAGTACCAGAAAAAAATAAAGGTGAGATGTAAAGACTCAACTGAGGGATTGAACCATTAATCTAAGCCAGAGGGACTATTTTTCATCATTAAACTACCATAGATGATAATTTCCAGTGCTTCTATTTAGTTTGTCTCTTGCTGACCAGAAATGCAAACAACCCTTAAAACTATATAGTTAATATCTGAAAGGTTCCAACTTTCCACAAAAATATTTCATATTTCACCCTGCAATATGCATGAATGCATTGCTCCATATCTTTTATTTTGATAAATAGAACTCCCTTAATTACATGGAAGCTCATATTATACTGTGAGAATTGAGCACAAAAACAATAGTGGAGTTTCTTACCCCTTATCATTGCTTTGAGGTGGCTGGGATTCAGTTTTCTTGCTGCAACAGCATCATTAAGAGCTGAACGATAGTTGCCTAAACAAAATATAACCTGAATTTAAAAGTTTCACCTATGCAAAGCCTCTATAGTGCAATCTTCATTAGAAAAAAATTGAACCGTTCTGCTGTAAGACTAATTTAGTATTGGAATACAATTATTTTAATTGATTAGGGCAAATTATGATGTGATCTCTCCCTCCAACTACCCATGTTGATGTTGGGAGAGGTTTATTTTGTAAGTGTATCTTTGATTTCATAGTACAGGGCAGTTTCTGATGCTTTGATTTTCCACTGTAACACTACATACTCTACTTTACCAAAGCTAACTGTATTAAAATGAATTCTCTGAAGAGATAAATATTAGAACAAATGAAGAAGGGAAATATATTTTCATTAAAAGGTTACAAAAATTAGGTACAAATTGGAATGCATCACATTACCCAGATAAAAGTGGGCTGCTGCTCTGTTTGTATGAAGTACAGTATTCAATTCCAAGTCACTGCATTTCTTTTTCAATCCTTCTGTGTAAGATATCACAGCCTTCTTATAATCCTTTTCTTTGAAATAATTATTACCTTCATTCTTATAAGTCTTAGCTTGCTCTGATGAGGAAAACACAATAGACATCACTATTTTTAGAAAGTGTCTGGTATGAATTGTTTCAGCCACCAATGCAATTCCAAAGAGGGAAATTATAACCTGTATTGTCTTAAAATATTATACGTAGTATAAAAGGGTACCTTCAGAACTCTGTTCTTCATCAAAAATGATAGACTGAAGGCATGCCAGATCAGAATTTTGTTTTGGATTTATAACAGTGGGAGCATTCTTCATGAATATTGGAATCTGATCAAATTCCTATGAACACATAACAAGATAGTAAGAATGGAACAAAATAAACAATTCAAAACTTTTACTCGATTTTGAAAATATACCTGATATCTGATGGGTTTTTTTTAGAATAGAATAGAAAAGAATTCTTTATTGGCCAGGTATGATTGGACACACAAGGAATTTGTCTTGGTGCAAATGCTCTCAGTGTCCATAAAAGAAAAGATACATTCATTAAGAATCATAAGGTACAACACTTAATAATAGTCATTGAATACAATAAGCCATCAAATCATACTAGGAAAGAGCCAATATAATGTTAAATTTCTTAAAGAACATATGTTTTGCTTATGCTGAAAATCTGAGGGCCTCATTGTTGCAGTTCATTAAGCCAGCATTGGCAAAACTGTACATTTCAATTAAGCACATCTGGAGAATAAGTTCCTCACACCTGGCTGGAAAATTTAATTGTACTTTTGATTTTTTTAAAAGATGTTTTAATTTTTCAACTGTCAACTTTGTAAATGAGTACAGCCATTGTTAGGAAATACTGCATTTAACCTTCCCTAAAACAATTGTCACTAAGAAAAGTTATCTTTGTGGTTGTTAAGTATCAATGCCAATTAGAGGGCAGATAATCAGTAATCCATCAAAAGAAGCAGATCTGCAATCAGACGAGTCTGACACTGAATGCAAAAGGATATAATCCCTGAAAAGATGCATTTAAATCCTCATCTGATGACCGGCATAGCAGATCACAGGCTGTTCACAGATTCATTTGCATTACAGGTAGTCCTCGACTTACGACCATAGCTGAGCTCAAAATCTCAGCTGCTAAGCAATACAGTTGTTAAGTGGGTTTTGTCCCATTTTATGACTTTTCTTGACACAGTTGTTAAGCGAATCACCGGAATTCTTAAGTTGGAAACACAGTTGTTAATAAGTCAATGGGGAAGCCAGCTTCACCTGTCTGTCAGAAGGTTGCACAAAGTGATCACATGACTTGGAGACAGTGCAACCCTCATAAACACATGCCAGTTGCCAAGTATCCACATGATGATCATGGGACCATGCAACCCTCCTAAGTGTGAAAACCAATCAGAAGTCAACTTTTTCAGTTCAGTTGTAACTTTGCACGGTCACTGAACAAACGGTCACTAAACAAACAGTCAAGGACTATCTGTATTATCAGGAAGATTCGCTGGAGAACCCTATCCAGCCGTGGTGGCCTTAACCAGGGTCATCCCCTTCAATGTCTCCATCTCTCAGCCCACCTTACAGGGCTATTCGGAAGAATCAAAACGCCCCTTCGGGACCTCTGGAGGAAGAACCGTCTAAATCAGAGGTCTCCAAACTTGGCGACTTGAAGACTTGTGGACTTCAACTCCCAGAATTCTCCAGACAGCTATGCTGTCTGGAGAATTCTGGGAGTTGAAGTCCACAAGTCTTCAAGTTGCCCAGCTTGGGGACCCCTGGTCTCAATCTCTCAGAAAGAGAGGCGATCTCGTCCCTGGATCAAACCCTGCAGCTTTGCTTCGCCTCACCCGCTCTTTTCCAACCAGCGCTGCCCACTCCAGACCCGAAACGCGCCTCCCCGGCAAAGAGCAGAGCCTCCCGCCAGGCAGTGCTCCCTGCTTCGCAGCAGCTTTACCTGCTCCCACGTCGTGGGATCGAAGGCCCCCTCGTACCGCTGCGGACCCTGAAATTTGTCGAGGAAGGCATCCCAATCCGTCTCCTCGCTTTCCGCCATGTGTGAAAGCGTCGCTTCGCTAGGCCGCTCCGCCCTTCCGGAGGCGGCTCTTGCAGCCGAAAGCGGCGAGAAAGGCGAGCGCGGGCTGTCGAGGCTTGCGATGGTGCGCGAGACCGTGGTTTTTTCTCCCCTCGCCTTTACTGTCTGCGGCTACCAGGCCCGCTGGACTACAGCTCCCATTATCCTTCCTTGGATGCTTTCTCTACTCCGAGGTGGGGGTGGGTGGCTCAGGAATTCTGGGAGTTGAAGTCCACAGGTCGTAAAGTTGCCCTGCTTGCTCATCTTTGCTCTAATTAGAAAACCTGGCTGGAGAAAACAACTCTTATATAACCGTTCCACACCCTCTTAAGTGTGTAGTACCTAGTTCACTTTTGTTGAATAAAAGATTTCTGCCTTCCTTGTCCATCAGCCCAGCTTTATTAGCATTTATATACTGCTTCACAGTGCTTTCCAGCCCTCTATAAGCGGTTTACAAGTCAGCCTATTGCCCCCAACAATCTGGGTCCACATTTTACCAACCTAGGAAGGATGTGTTGAAAGGCTGTCAAAATGCCTTTCTTCCAAGGATCCGAATTTTCCCGCTGGGAGAGCTCCGGCGCAAGGATAGGACAACTGCTTGAAAGCTGGATCTTTTTATTTTTCAGGAAGGCGAGAGATAGCGAGGAGGCTGCGTTCCTGGGCTAGCTAGTTTCTTATGGGAAGTCCCTGGTTTTTTATACCTTTTTCTCCTTTTGTGTGTGAATGTTCGTTATTCGTGTTTCATGTTTAAAATCCTGTCAGAGCTTATCTTTATTTCCGCCTGAGGGCAAACTTCGTGAGGTGTGGAAGACAAACTCTGCGGGGTGGCTTGATTGTATTATCGATTCTTTCCTAATCTCTTTTAGCTTTATAATGGTTTTTTCTATTTGTTTTGTGGCAATCTCCTGTCTGTCTCCTTTTGTGATATATTTTGTGTCTTTTGTCTGTTTGTTTTTGCTGATTTGGCATGCCTTGTGTTTGTAAGGGTTTTCTTTTCTTGTTTCCCTAGTTTTCTTAATTATTTGGGCTTTTGTCTAAGGGGCTTCTTTAATACCTTTTATTTGATTCCTTTTCCTATGCAAGCTTGTTTTATGGCTGGCCTGATATTCCCTTTGGACTTTTCCTGTTTGGGTGACACCACTATCCTCGTGAAGTTCCCTTTCCACAGAAGGAAAGCTGACTCAACCTTGAGCCGGTGAGACTCAAAACTGCCAAGCAGCTGGCAGTCGTAGATTACAACTCTTGTGCCAGCGTCACTGCATGTAAACTCTTGAAAGTTGAAAATCCTGTGTGTCCAAGGCTGAGAGACTGCTTTCACTTTGCTCCACAGCAAGGTAGCAAGCCACGATCTTAGCTAACCTCATAAAGCTAAGCAGGTTTATGTCTCATCCTAGTGTTAGGATGAGCCACTAGCAGAAAACCTCAGGACTGCAGGTGAAATTAAACTTTAAAAATCACACGTGACAGTGCCAAATATTGTCCTCATTTTTTGCCCAGAAAACACCACTGTTATAGGTCCATGTAGTTGTCAGCTACTGAATTTAACTCAAGGGAGATTTTTTTCCTCTCTCCCCAGCAACATTTATCCCGATAGAAGTACATGACACATTTGGTTCTATTACTAAGTAACTTTGTCTGAATTCCTACAGTACATTGAATTACCAGCTCACCATGGGTTTGCATATCAGCCTGAGCCACAAAAAGACCCAACCTCAAGAAAATTGAATATATAATATGAATACACTTGAAGACTTCTGCAACTTACTCTCATGGTAGATCTAAGGGTATGTTTTGGAAAATAGATCTAATGAGTTTGGTGACATTTTGAAAGACTAGTTTCTAGAATAAGTTGTCCCAAAGGTGCTCTTTCAAGAGGCAATTGGAAATTCTTTTAGTTTTAGTTTACTTTATTGTCTTTGCACCTTGTACAATGAAATCAAACACTGTCTTGCTTTTAAAGAAAGTCCAGTTGCCTCTTGAAAAAAAACACCTTTGAGACAACCAGGACTTGGATGACTGAGAATCTCCACTGTTCTAGAATAGGATGCTCTAGAACAAAGGTATTAAACTCAAGTCGTCATCATGTGATGTATTGTGACTTCTCCCCCTTTCGCTAAACCGAGTATGGCCAGCACAACACATCTGGCCCACGGGCCGTGAGTTTGACAGCCCTGCTCTAGAAAAAAGATGGGTTTAGTGCCATAAAGATACTTCAGACTAGTTTCTCTTGGTCTCTAGACTAATTTTCTAGAAATGGCTACTTTGGATTTATGGAATAATCAAATAGTTCCTGCTTTCTATATGAGAGGGTGCGGAAACTATGGCAACTTTACAACCTGTAGACTAGCTGCCAAGCTAGCCAATTCTGGAAGTTGAAGTCCTCAAGTCATATGAGAAGGAAGAAGACAAAGAAGAAAGCTAAATCAGATAGGACAGAAAAGAACAGCCAGTTTCCGATATTTGGACGCTCTTCCCACTCATTTTAACTACCTATAATGGCATAAGCGTCGACCAATTTATTTTGAAGGAAACAAGAGATTGCCTTTTGGTATCGTAAAACAAGGCTGAAGTCAGCCCAAAGTAGATTCTGAAGCAGGCAGAACCTTATAGCAATAGCATATATGCCTCTTTATACTGCTTTCCAGCCCTCTCTAAGCAGTTTGCAGAGTCAGAGTCAGCATATTGTCCCAACAATTTGGGTCCTCATTTTACCCACCTCGGAAGGATGGAAGGCTGAGTCAACCTTGAACCTGGTGGGATTGATTCCATCTGCTAAATTGCAGTGGGAATAGCTTGCAGTCCTGCATTCTAACTACTGCGCCACTGAGACTTATGATCAAGAATACAAGGCAAAAACTCTCATGGAAAAAGTTTGATCAGGTATGCAATTTGAACCACAGAAGACTTTTAGGGACTTGCATTCCACAGATGTGCCTTTTGATATTTTCAATCGGTATCTCTCGACTTCAGCAAACATAAGAAATGTGAACCTCAAGTCCCAGAATTCCCCAACTATCATAAGGTATTCAGGTCCACACTTCTTAAAGTTGCTGAGGCTGAGAAACCCTGGTTTAAATTGTTCTCAAAATAAAAAATGGAACTCAAAACAATGTGGTAACTCACACAAACAGGTAGTCTACTCTCATTTAAGAAAGAGAGCAGCTTTTTTTAACTTAGGAATGCTAAGGAAGCCCTTTCTACAGGGAGAAGTTCACTCTCAAGTATAAAAAAAAACAGTAAAAGAATCTCTGTAGGTTGGCCTGCTGTTTCTGTACCTCAAATGTACAATTAGCTAGAAAGACAGAGCCACTTTGGTCGAATGGTTAAGGCATTAGGCTAAAAAGCAGGAGATGGTGAGTTCAAATCCTGCCTTGGCCATGAAAGTGGGCAGGATGACCTTGGGCTAATTACTCTCATCTTGCAGGGTTGTTGTTGTGGGGAAAATAAAAGGAGGAAGATGTATTGGATATGTTTGCTGCCTTAAGTTATTTCTAAAAATATAAAATAATAAGTAAATTAAAAAGCAGCCATAGGAGGGGCAAGAGACTGTCTCTAGTTTTGGGATTATAAAGGGGATGTGGGGAGAAATGCCCAAACTTGAAGGATTCTGTTCATGTAACCCCCCAATAAAGTACAATTTTCTTTTCTGATCATGTTTCCTATACACCCTATCTAGTAAGGGTGACACACGCAAAGTTTCAGCAAAATAGGCACCATCATTCTGCTTCATTGGGATGCCTGGGTTACAAACTAGAAATCAAAACAATAAAAAATCCAACATACCCAAATTATTGTATGCTTTCATATGACAAAGTTTTAATATTTTAGAACCATCACCACCCCCAATTGAGTCTTTAGGGAATTTGGATTTTACGTAGCAAGTCAATTGTGGCCTCTTTGGTGAGGAATAGGGTTTCATCTGTGTTTTGGTTGCATACTTCAAAGAGAGGAGGGTCATTCAAAGCCTTCTTCCCACATACTATAACAAAAGGATAGCCAAGTTTGTCCGCATCTTTTAACCTTTTCCCAATGGTCAACTGAGTCCGGTCATCCAGCACAAGTTCTTCTTTAAGCTGGGGTATGGCTTCAGCAACACACCTGTGTAAATCTTCTATGAGTTCTGTTGTTTTCTGTGCCTTACTGCCACTTTTGGGAGGAATAAGGCAAACCTGGTAGGGTGCTATGAGGTTCGGCCAACGAATGGCATTCTCTGTTGAAAGCAACTCAATGGAGGCCGCAAGGATGCGGGTGACACCCAACCCATAACATCCCATTTCAGCTAGAACAGGTATATTATCAGCAGTTTGGACAGTAGTTTTAAAAACTGAAGAATATTTAGTTCCCAAGAAGAATGTGTGGCCCACTTCAATCCCCTTCTTCTCAACCAGTTCTCCTTTGCAAACAGGGCAACGCATCTCATCTGACTTGACTAACTCTAGATTGGCTGAAAAGTCACAGTTGGTACACATCGCCAATCGGTCCTCACCCACATCAGAAGGTAGCTGGAATTCATGAGACAATGTTCCTCCGATACTTCCTGTTGCTCCTTGGACTTTCAGAAACTGAAGCCCCAACCGGCTGAATATGTTACAGTAAGCTTTACACACAAGAGAATAGGTCTGGAGGGCAGCCTCCTCAGAGATGTCAAAACTATACATATCCTTCATATAGAACTCTCGACCACGGAGTAACCCAAAACGAGGTCTCGGCTCATCTCGAAATTTCCTTGTCACCTGATACAACAAAAGAGGAAGCTGTTTGTAAGACAAGGAGCCTTGAGAAGCTACTAGGTCTGTGATGGCCTCTTCATGGGTAGGCCCTAAACAATATTCTTGACTATGCCTGTCTGTCACTCGCAGAAGCTCTTTGCCCATCAATTCCCATCTTCCACTGGCTTTCCAGAGCTTTCCGGAACATAATGTGGGCATGTTCACTTTTTGGCCACCTATGGCTTGCATTTCTTGGTCTAAAACTCTGATAAGCTTCTCCAACGTTCGGACAGTATAAGGCATATAGTAATAGCATCCGGGATTGGCAGGACAAATCAATCCAGTCTGTAACATCAATGTTTGGCTTTTACACATCGGTTCTCCAGTTCTGCTCTCCTGGAATGCTTCAGTGTCATCCCGCAGATTCATTTGTGGAAAAAGCTTTTGTTTTTTATGAAAATTGCCGTAAGACCTGTAACTCTGTCTTTGACACCACACGACCCAATTAGGTAAACAAGGCAGTACTATTTTTCCTGTTTTAAAAAGTTGATCCATTTTAAGATTCATTGAGGAAGCTTCAGATCCAAATCTGCAGGAAAAGAAAAAGTAGCAAAAACTAATTTCACATAATTAAGCTTAAAAGCTACACTGTGCTGTATGCCATTGTATGATAAAATAATTCATACTGCGTTGACAAGTAAATAAGAACTATTCTGGTTTGTAAAATGATATGAAAATATGGTGTTTCTGGAAAAAAAACTTGAAAAGCTTGTTTGCAGAGACTATCTCAAAGAACCATCAAAAGGTGTCCCACCAACCTTCTAAATACATGTACGATAAATAAATCACATTTAAAATCCTCATATGAATTTAAATATATTTATAAGTGCTAATTATCTCTAGACCCCCAACCAGTAGGAAGAATGGAAAGAAACCCAAGTATATCCTTAACCTACTTCTTAGGTTTAAAAAAAAACCCTAAACATTTTTCTTTTCTAAACCTTTTTAGGGACATGAAAGAGAAAGAGAGAAAGTGGGTAAAGAGGAGTGGAATTTTCCTTTTATATTTTATGATAAAAATTGTTACAACAACTTCTGCTTATAGTATTTAGATAAATAGTAGTTTGGACTTTAAAAAATGTAGCTGGCAATTTAACTGGATCCATCCTGTACTCCAATTGAGCAACAGACAAAAAACCCAGATCTCTCAAATCACATTTTGATATTGTAAATTGTGTAACAATTACAAGGAAATATAATTCAGGAATCAGCTAGCTTTGTATTTGCTGAAATGAGCAGAAATAAATAACTTTAAAATGATCTGAGAAATTACATATATTAATTTGACTTTGAGTAAAGTTTTAATATTCTTGGATATCCATTTTTAATTGCATTATCTATTACATGGAAATTGATGGCTGGACAACAGACAGGGGTTATTGGAAAGGTGCATTAATGACCCAAATTACTCAGTGGATTGATAGTACTTGCAACTAGAACAAACATAGATTACATAATGAAGGGCATAATAGAATATGGCAATCTTTTATTAGAATTTGACGAAAATGTATGTATGCACTGTATATATTTCTGGGTTGATATGTTACTTCCTTTTCTCCTTTCCTTTCTCTTTCACTATTGCTTTATTTTTATTTCTACTGCTCTACTAAAACAAGCAACCCTTTCCTTAATAAGCACCCAAATAAATAAAATACATTAAATATTAAACATCCTAACTCCTACTTAAACATTACTCCATTCAATGTACCTAAAAGTTGGGTAAGTTTTCATTATCTTACTGCTTTGTATGGACATGGTTATTATATTGCACACATTTCTTGTAACATTAGATCTTGCATAATTTTGATGCAGAAAGAAACAGTTATTTCATGCCACTCATTATTATGTTTACAGTGTTATCATACAGTATGACAAGGAAGCAAATAAGCATTATTAATGATGAGGTAATTGTGCACAATTCTAACTCAAGGCAAAGGTTACCCAGCTCCATTTAGAAGACCATAATGGTGGAAAAGGCAGAAAGAAAATAAAGATGAGGACAACCAGCAGTAACCTGGCTGCCTGATTACAGTGGTGGATGAGTACACTTTTGGATGACTTGAAGAGTCAACTGGTAATAGATATCCTGTAGAAGGTTATCTTGTAGAGAATTATCTTTCAACCTCAGCAAATATAAAATAAGTGCATTTCAACTCCCAGATTTCCCCAATCAATATGTCCATACATGTTAAAGTTGTTGAAGTTGGGAAACATTGGTCTATGTGGTTGCTAAGGGTCAACAGTGACTTGAAGGAAAATAACAAATCAATCAACTGTAAAGAATGCAAATGGGGAATAAAAGGTCTCCATTCAGCCATACCATCCAGTTACTTTTCAGAATGAAATTGGCATTTTAGCAATAGCACTTAGACTTATATACCACTTCAAAGTACTTTACAGTCCTCTCTAAGCAGTTTACAGAGTCAGCATCTTGCCTCCAACAATCTGGGTCCTTATTTTACCAACCTCGGAAGGATGGAAGGCTGAGTCAATCTTGAGCTGGTGAAATTCCATCTGCCAAATTGCAGGCAGCTGGCAGACAAAAGATGGACAGATTTGCTGAATAGGATGCATGGTGCTTCAAATTCAGTGCCCCCAAAGTGCTTGGGATAATGAGGGCATGGATGTAACCCGTCTGTAACTTTTTAAAAAAGAAGTTATATTTTATCTCAGGAACACCCAATCTTTCCTTAGCTGTGGCAGGATCCAAGGGAAAAGATAGGGCAGGTTTAAAGACCCACAGGCAGATATTGCATTCATGCTCCTATGTATTCCAAGCACTTTTGGGATACTGGGATACTTTTGGAATACTGAATATGAAACACTGCACAGTCTTGTTGACCAATTGTAACTCATGGCTGGCCAGTGGGGACAGCTAAAACTTCAGCTATATCTGGAATAGTGCAAATTGTCTACCTCTGCTTTATTACAACCGTTCTCAATCTAGTGCATTCCAGTTTTCTGGAAAAGCATGGGAGTGCAGTAGTACAAATACAGGAGGTTTGTCCAATAGGTACTGTTAAATTAAATGTTTCCTGACGTTTTTGTGAAGAACATTAGCCACAAGCCTCCAAAGGAAGAAATTGTGGGAAATAAGTTGCACTACAGGCAACAGGCATGGAAGATCATATATTTCGAGAGATTCAATCTAGAAATAAGGATTACTTTTCTGACAGTGAGAACAATCAACCAATGGATCAGCTTGCCTTCAGAGGTTGTGGGAGCTTCACCCGCTGGAAGCTTTCAAAAAGAGACTGGATTGTCATCTGTCAGAAATGGTGTAGGTCGGATCTCTTGCTTGGGCGGAAGGTTGGACTAGATGACCTACAAGGTCCCTTCCAACTCTGTTAATTCTGTTATCTGTTACTTAAACTGCACCGCTGGCCCAACTGCAGATATACAGCCCGGTGTCTGCAAAACAACAGTCCCGTCAGCAAACTCGCCAGGAACAGCCCGAGAACAATCCATCCCGTTTCATCCATCTTGCGTTCACTTACGGCACTCTCCACTCTCGGATCGCTCTCCTCGTTGCAAAAGTCGCCGATGCCATTCAAGGCGGAGCGCGACCTTCCAGCAATTGGAAGACATTCGATTGCAACTACGCATGCGTACACACAGCTTCCTTTTTTATTTCGGAACGCTTCCGGGCTCACATAGCGAAATGGCCGACATTTTTGCCGCGTCTAATATTCTTGGAGGACTAAGGCAAATCCTTCTGGTCCCAATTCCACCATATGACATACAAGGAAGCAGTACAAAGTTTAAAAAAAAACCAAAAAACATTTTGGCGGCAAGCGTGTGCACACGTTCGCCAGGATGTTTTTTAATCTTACTTGAGACGTATGCGTGGTCAAAAGATTTAGGTATAAGCACGATATTCTGTTACATACCCACGCCCGCGTTTCAGGATTATAAGAGGTTTTGTTTTCGTGCCTGTTAGGTTGCAAATATTGCAATATTCTTTAATTTTAACAACTATTCTAGAAGGGCGATTCATCTACGAATCAGCTGCAGAGTATTGCAGCATGGGCTTTGCTTCTGCGTTGCTGGTATGCATCCAGTATACGTCGGGACTGAACTGGATCGCTGGGCAGCGGTGCAGTCCGGATGACATGTGGACAATGCGTGATAGGCAAAGGAGCAGCTGATTATTTTGGCTTTGCCGATTTTCCTCTTCCCCGCTTTTCCAGCTGGCGGAAAGAGAGAAAAAAAACCTCCCTGCCAGATCATATCAGAAACGGGCAGATCCAACTGCAAGGCTTTCTGCCCATTTCTAGACTCCTTGTGCCCCTTATCCTGCACCCCATTCCTTGTAACCGGAGCTGAATGAAATTAAAAAGAAAAAACAGATTGAAGAGAGAGGAATCACGCTCAATATTTTGATTTAGAACTTTTCTCCCCATATTTTCCTGAAGCACCAAGAGCAGACTTGCCAATTCTTCAATGTCCCTTCTGTTCAGGAGGCAATCAGGGATAGTCCTGTCATTACATTCTTACTGTTTCAATCTTGCAATAAGCTGGTACGAATTAAAGCAGTTATTCTGAGCAATTCTGTGTTGCAGTGCTGTTTTGCTACACTTAATTTTACTACCTGGCTATTGGTTTCATCATGAAGGATGTAAAGTGATAACCTCCATGTTATGCTGTGCTGATTGGTAGATGCCTGCTTGTGGTAGAAAAGTTTAAGCCAGCTACAGCAGAGCTGATAGAGAAAGGCAAAAGGAATCTATTTTTTAAAAAAGAAGCTTCACTTTTTTTTCTCAGATCAAAATAACAACAACAACAACAACAACAACAACAACAACAATAATAATAATAATAATAATAATAATAATAACAATAATAACAATAATAATAATAATATAAATAATGTGTTATCTTGGGGTCTGGAGTCTGCAGATCTGAATGGGGAACACTAGGGTTCAGCTGAACTGTGGCAAGACTGGCTTTAGATTTTGGGGACCTAATGGTAATACAATGCCACCTTTGCTGCTGAATGGGATGGTATTGCCTCAGATCTGGTATGCAATGTGGAGGTTTTTCTTAGATGATGGGTGTCAAATTTTCCATGTGAGGTTGCCATCACCTGATGTTTTGTGATACCTTTTCCACTTGTGGAACGGGTGGGTGTGGCCTGTGCATGATGTATCCGGCCCATGGGCTGCCAGTTTGACATCTCTGCCTTAGATTCACAACTGCTCAATGAACAGGTGGCACTCGTGGCTAGGAGGGTCTTTGCACAGCTTTGTCTTAGGTGCCAGTTGATCTGGATTGGGAGGTTCTGCTCAGTCACTTGTGCCCGAGTCATCTCCATATTGAACTATTGCAATGTGCTTTATAAGGGACAGCCCTTGAACAGCGTTCAGAAACTTCAATTGTTGCAGAATGGAAGGCCACTGGATGATCTTGGAGCTATACATTAGACCAAGGATAGCTAGATAGCAATAGCACTTAGACTTATATACCGCTTTATAGTGCTTTACAGCCCTCTCTAAGTGGTTTACAGAGTCAGCATATTGCCCCCAACAATTTGGGCCTTCATTTTACCCACCTCTGAAGGATGGAAGGCTGAGTCAACTTTGAGCCTGATGAGAATCGATCTGCCAAATTGCAGTCAGCTGGCAGTCAGCAGAAGTAGCCTGCAGTATTGCATTCTAACCACTGTGCCACTAATATAAAGACTGATAGATACAAATTATATGATAGATAGATAGATAGATAGATAGATAGATAGATAGATAGATAGAT
>BLBF01000020.1:38623484-38649730 GCA_015471245.1 Laticauda colubrina | reverse complement strand
GACAGACAGACAGACAGACAGACAGACAGACAGACAGACAGACAGACAGACAGAATGCGACAGCAGTGGCACTTTGGGAAAGCGGTAGCAGAGGCTTTTCCCAACGTGCTGCTGCATTGAAGGCACCGGTTCTGGAGCATTACTACAGTCAGTGATGAACCTGCAGGGCTGGCGCCTTGAACACCCCCCTGCTGCCTCCTAGCGTCCCCAAGGGGACTGGCACAGGGGGGCTAAGAGACGGCAGGGGGGCATTCGAGGCACCAACCAGCCCTGCAGTTTCACCCATTGACTAGCACCGCTCCGGAGCTTGCACCTCCAATACGGAAGCGGTGGCACGTTACATGCAGCCATGGCCGCATTCGACACGACACCCTCTACCGCCTCTTAGCGCCCTTCTGCTGACCCCCTTGGGGATGCTAAGAGGCGGCAGGGCGGCGGCGCCTCGAATGGTTGAACCTGAAGGACTGGCACCTCGAATGCCCCCCTGCCGCCTCTTAGCATCCCCAAGGGGGCCAGCAGAAGGGCGCTAAGAGGCGGCAGTGGCGGCACATCAAACGTGGCCTTGGCAGCACATGATGTGCCACCGCTTCTGCATTGGAGGCGCTAGCTCTGGAACGGTGCTCCAGTCAATGAGTGAACCTGCAGGGCCGGCACCTCAAATGCCCCCCGCCATCTCTTAGTGCCCCCTGCCAGCCCCCTTGCCTCTTAGCACCCTCCTAAGGCATCCCACTACTCCCCAGGGGACAGTAACACCCATTTTGGGCACCACTGGTCTAGTCCATCCATCCACCTCTATATGAACTTGTGCAGTTATTTAGATAGCTGGAGACTGAGCACAACTTTACCTCTAATTTTGGTTATCAAGGACGTTCTCAGTTAAACTTTTAAACTATTACATAGAAAACTGATTCTTATCCTGTGGGTTATTAATTTTTCTGCAATTCCTGCTTTACTATTACTTGCACAATATTCAGTTTTTACAACCTGATCAACAAGTTTAGATAACTATTTTATAATTTTTTTTCCCTAGTTACAGAAGCCTGCAGCAATTGGATACCATAAAGTTAAGTAATATGGGACTGGTATATTTCCTTCTTGTTTTTTTTGTCTTAGGCTGTTTTCCTCTAGGCAATTTTGTTTAAACAGTGTAAGTGGAATAAAATCTGTGCCTCTAATAATTCTGCAGTTGTCAAAGGCAGTACTGAATATTAGAGTTCTGATATAACAATTAGCAATGATATGGTTTGTTTGGTTTTTATTCACAAACAGCACAAGCCAACCCAGTGTATTCTGTAAAATGTGTTTGTGTCTTAGCAATGGTCCTGCTAATTGTAGTTTAAGCTAATAACTTTATAAGTTGTGAGAAGCTAGTCTAAAAGCGCAAATATTCATCTAATTCAATTTATTTTAATCATCAGAGGTCAACAGTAGAAACAGCCAGATAAAATCAAACATTTAAAAGGAAAGAAAACATATTATTGAGTAATTTTTGCTGCCAGGTTTTGCTACAACAAATGTGGCTACAACAACAAATGTGGCTATTGTGTAGGTGGTTTTAGGGTATGACTCTGAAAGTAAAAAGTGGATTTAAAAATAGTCTGTTCTCCCAGAGTCCCTTATCAAAGAGGATTTATGATGTCTGTCTGAAGACTATTATAAAAGTTGTATTAAAGAAGAATATATTGAATTAACTCAAGTTACAGTCATTGTAGTCACAAGAGTAAGTGTGTTGAAATAGGAGAATGAGAACACATCTAAATTGGGTGAGAGAAAAAGGTGATATATGATCTGCATTAAATATATAATCTTAAATTATCCTTGTGGAAATCTGTCACTGCTGCCTCTGTTCATTTCCTAGTGCTGGAAGTTAAAACTCACCCGTCTCCTCGGAAAATGAAATATTTTAGAAAATATTAAAAAGGCAGAATATTTCCCCTAAAAAGAGTAGAAACTCAGAAGCAGAAACTCACTTCAGAAGCAGAAACTCATCCCCAGCTTTATTAATAGGTGGGCCATTAAGGCCTGGGCCAGAGTATTCTACATAATAAAGGCAAAACGTAGTCACCAAACCAGTAGTAACACCAGTTGAATCCCACCCCTGGGGCAAGTCCATGACATCCACAGCCCTACTTCTAATATAGAGAAATGGATGAGGATGCAAGAGAAACTTAAGAGATTGCTCCTCTGTGGAGACCTTGGTGCTTTCTGAGCTTGGTTGTTTTCTTGCAGACACTTCATTACCAAGTTAGATAACATCTTCAGTGCTAGAAAAGAGAGTGGGATTTGTTCTCTATCTATATCTAGTAACTTGTGCTGCCAATGAAGATGCTGTTTTTTCTTGATGTTTTTTTTTAATTAGGATGTTCTTTATCTGGTGTTCTCCTGATATTAATATTTGCTTATCTGGGAGTTGATTGCTGGCAAGGAGCTTTTCTGGTCTTTTTGTTTCCTTTTTAGCTTTTTTATTGCTTCTTTTTAACTTTCTAATTGCTTCTTCTATTTATTTCTTTTTCTTGTTTCTAGTGTGTAAATGCTATTATCTCTATGTGCTTGTTGATGGCCAATTTGTCTGAGTGCCAGGCTTCCTTGCATTTTGGGATTTATTTATTTATCAACTTCTTAACCTAGCATCAACAATTTCCTAGCATTTTGGGATTTATTTATTTATCAACTTCTTAACCGCCCATCTCCCTTATAGACAGGCTTTAGCGTAGTCTAGAACAGCGATGGCTAACCTTTTTGTCATTGTGTGCCGAAAGTGTACCCATAATGCAATGCACATGCGACCTCCCCACCCTCTGTGCATATGTCTCCTGCATGCGCCCCACCCCCTGCGCATGCATGGGAGATACCCAAAAATCAGCTGGTTGTGGCAGGTGCCCGTGCATGCACAGTAGAGCTGAGCTGGGGTGACAGCTTGTGTGCCAGCAGAGATGGCTCTGCATGCCACTTCTGGCACACGTACCATAGGTTCGCCATCACAGGTCTAGAATTGTGATGCCCCTGGTGGAGACTGACTCTGAGGGAGAGGAGGAACAGCCAACAGGGAGTGGAAGTGTGGCTCCAGATGTTGTGGAGGAGGCTGGGGAAGGGCAGAGGCTGTATGAGCAGTCAGAGGAGGATCCAGGCCCATCCCCTATCCATCCTAGGTCATGCAGGGGGGAGAGGATCAGGGTAAAACATGGTCTACTCAGAAGGAGAGGGACATGATCCTCTTCATGGGTTGCAGGTGTGAGATCTGCATAAGAGTTTGGACCTGTGTGCTAACAAACGCTGGAGACAAATTAGTGTTTTATTCCTAGATTAGGTTTATCTTGGTTGGCGTTCTTCCAACGGACTGTACCTGGTTATCTTCCTGAAGTTTGTAATTATTTGTCCTTGCTCCGTCCGGAAAAACGCGAGGTAGACTGGGTTCCAACAACAAAGTCTTTATTTGTTTTACACAGTAAGAAAACGGAACATTGGCTCAAGCCGCGACAGCCCTTTTATATGTTTCTGTCTGCCGGCTTGTAGCCAATGACAAGCATTTGGTTTTGCCGCCCTTGGGCACCTTCGTGGATTGGTTCCTATTGAACCAATCCCCTTTTAGTTTTTGTTAACCAATCGGAATGAAGTATTTGGAGTCTACTGTTATTTATACAGAACACCCCTCCCCTCTTAGTTCAGTCCTACGTGGTGACGTAGTCGCGCAGGTAGGTGGGGCTTCTTTTGATTCAACTGGACTTGCGCAGTTCATCTCTGTCGGAGACTTCGACCGGTTCGGATGGGGTTGCTGTTTCTCCAGTCTTTCTCCATGGAACCATCTGGAAGGGTGAGTCAGCCATTTTACTGCCGCCTGAGTTTCTTAGGCCGGCGGTTTTGCCGCTCCCTCCCGTTTCCTCCGGGCAGGTCGAGCTGGCCTGGCTGTCCCCTTCGAATGGACTCTTCTCGCAACTTTCTTCAAACAGTGAGTCTCTTATTTGCTCTTTTTGATTGTTATTGTTTTCGGAGTTTAATTTAAATGGTTCTTTATTCATTTCTCGTATTCCCCCCCCCCCTTGGTTTGAATTTCGTCGTTTTTTAATACTTGTGGTTGTGTGTTTGCACTTCTTTCTATGTTTCGGGACCGAAGCTGGTCTATGTGCCACTTCCATTCCCTGCCGTCGTCTACCGTTAGTCGGTAGGACCGGGGGCCTGTTATTTGTGTGATTTGTCCGGGTAGCCATAATGGGTCTCCGGTAAAATTTTTTGCATAAACTAGGTCGCCTATTGCAAAATTCCTGAAACGGGTGGAAGAGTTGGGGGGGGTTTCTGGTGTATAGTTTGGGTGCAATCTGTCTAGTTGTGACCTTAGTTTCCTTCCCATAAGTAATTCTGCCGGGGTTTTGTTAGTTGTAGTACTGGGTGTGATATGTTGGAGGGTGAGTGGTCGGTTTATTTTATTTTGGACATCCCCGGTGTCCAGTTTTGCTAAACCCTCCTTGGTAAACCTGACCATTCTCTCTGCCCTATCATTTGCAGCCGGGTGGGCTGGCGCGGTTAGGGCATGTCTTATACCAAGGGAGGCTAGGTATTGCTCGAATTGGAGACTGGTTAATTGTGGCCTGTTGTCGGACACTAGGACGTCTGGTAGGCCATGGGTTGCAAAGAGTTTGTCAAGTTGTTTTATAATGGTTTCTGTTGTCGTAGATGGCATAATTTTAACCTCCAGCCAATTAGAGTATGCATCTATGACAATCAGGAAAGTATGCCCCTTGATAGGACCCGCAAAATCGATGTGGATTCGTGACCAGGGGCCTCTTGGGGTTTCCCAGTCCCTTATGGGTGCTTTTGGCGGGGAAGGCCTGATTCTTTGGCATTTATTGCAAGAGTTCACCCAGTATTCGATGTCCCTATCTATACCCGGCCACCAGACATAGCTTCTAGCGAGGCTTTTCATTTTAACTATTCCCGGGTGGCCTTCGTGAAGCATACCCAGTACCTTAGTTTGCAATTTGTTAGGAATAATTACCCGATCACCCCACAATAAACAACCTTTTTGGATTGAGAGTTCAGTTTGTCTGGTCCAGAAAGGTTTAAAGGTCTCAGTTTTTTGGTTCTCCGGCCAGCCTTTACCTATCCAGTTTAGTACGCGGGCAGTCAATGGGTCTCTTGTGGTGGCTCTGGCGACATCATTTGCAGATATGGGTAGATCGGGGCAAGTCTCTATCTGCAATGTGGTCATCGTCGGTGCTGGGTCTTCCTCTGTGGATGGTAATGGTGCTCTGCTCAAAGCGTCTGCATGGGAAATTTGTTTCCCTGGGCGATGTGTCAGAGTATAGGAGTAGGCTGCTAGGAATTCTGACCATCTAGTCATTCGTGGGGACAAAATATTCGGTGTGGGCTTGTTTCCCGCCAAGATTCCTAGTAGCGGTTTGTGGTCCGTTACTATTTGAAATGTTCTTCCATATAGGTACTCGTGGAAGCGTTTCACTCCGGCGACGATTGCCAGAGCTTCTCTGTCCAATTGACTGTAATTTCGCTCGGTTTTGGACAGGGTCTTTGAATAGTATGCGACGGGTGCCTGTCTCCCATCCGGCAATTGGTGGCTCAGGATGGCACCGACTCTGAATGGCGAGGTGTCACAGGTCACCGTCAATGGTAGTGTGTTGCTAAATTGAATAAGAACGGTGTTCGATGTTAACAAGTTTTTCATTTTTTGGAAGGCTTTCTTTTCTCTATAACCCCAAGTCCAAATTGCTTTTTTGTCCAGTAGTCAGTGTAATGGTTCCGCTATTGTCGCCTTGTGGGGTAGGAATATATTATAAAAATTTATCAGTCCCAGAAATGCCTGTAGTTCGGTTTTGTTCCTTGGTTCTGGTGCGTCTTTAATAGCTTTGACTTTTTTGTCGGTAGAGTGTATACCCTCTCCGTCTATTAAATAGCCCAGGAATTCGACGCTATCCGTCATTAAACAGTACTTTTCTTTTTTTACTTTGAGGCCAGATTCTCTGAATTTAGCTAGTACTTCTTTAAGTCTTTTTCTAAGCTGGGTCGCATCTTTGGCCGAAATTAGGACGTCATCAAAGTATGGCACGACCCCTTTTATACCATTTAGAAGGCGTTCCATGAGGCTCTGGAATACGCCTGGGGCTACACTCACTCCAAATTGGAGTCTGTTGCATTTGAAGGCCCCTTTGTGTGTAACTATGGTTTGTGCTTCAGCCGTTGAGGGGTCTACTGGGAGCTGTTGATAAGCTTGCACCAGATCAAGTTTAGCGAAAATTTTTCCTCCCCCAAGAGAATGTAATAAGTGCTGTACGACAGGCACCGGGTATGCACTTTGCTGTAATGCGTGGTTCAGGGTAGCCTTGTAGTCACCACAGATTCGAACCGACCCATCTGGTTTAATTGGTGTTACGATTGGCGTTTCCCACTTAGCATGGGCCACAGGCTCTAACACCCCTTGGGCTATCAATTTATTTAGTTGTTCCTCTATCTTTGCTTTTAGAGCAAAAGGAACTCATCTGGCCTTTAGTCTCCTCGGGGTTACTTGGGGGTCTAGACTAAAGGAAATTGGGGTTCCCCGATACTTGCCAAGGGAGCTGTCAAAAACGTCCTGGAACTCTTGGATCAGGTTTTCTTCCCAGTCGGTTGCGGCCACCCGGTCTACTCCCGTCATCCCGATGCCCAATGGTGCGAACCATTTGATGCCCAGGAGGCCTGGTCGGTCTCGGTCGACTATTGTCAGCGGTAGTACTTCAATATGTTGT
Organism: Laticauda colubrina; assembly: GCA_015471245.1. NCBI lineage: Eukaryota > Metazoa > Chordata > Lepidosauria > Squamata > Elapidae > Laticauda > Laticauda colubrina. The sequence continues at coordinate 38,642,999 of BLBF01000020.1, read as the reverse complement.
TTGTAGGCGACTCAGAAGTGTCCTAGGCCAACTACAGGAATTCGGTTTCCCTGGTAGTCCTTGAGGGTTAATTTTTGCCTCTGGAGTTCTTTGAGTTTGATATCTGGGACTAGTTGTTTGATGGTGTCCCATGATACCATCGATAGGAAAGATCCAGAGTCTACTTCCATTTCGCAGGGCTTCCCTTCTATTTTTACAATTATTTTTACTTTCTTCCCGCTTTCCGTCTGAGCGCTTCCTATAGTGAAAGTCTGATGTGTATTCCCTCGGTTAGTGGCTCGCTTGTTCCGATGCCACTTTCTCTCAGTTCGCTTTGGCTCAGCTTGTGCGGGGGAGTTGCTGCGTCTATTAGGGCTGTAATTCTTTTTGTTCCTGCAGACTTTCTCGATATGCCCTCATTTCTTGCAAGCTCTGCAAATGGCATTGAGAAACCTGCACTCGGCTCGAGGATGGTTTCCTCCGCAGCCAGCGCATTCCCGCCAATTCCTTTTTTCACGCTCTTTCTTGTTGGCGTATAGGCGGTGGACCTCATCGTCTTCCTCCCCTGATTCTGATGTCTCATCAAAATCTTCGTGGTGAGTGGTGGTGGGACATTGTTTCTTCCCTCTGGCCAGGCTCGTGTCGTCGCCGCTCATGTTCATTTGCTTCATTTTGACAGCCGATTTTTTCGCGGCTTCAGCGGCTGTGGCTTCTGCGATGGCTTCGGCTACGGTTATGTTGGGTTTATTTAGCAGCTTGTTCTGTGCATTTGAGTCTCTTAAACCCAACACTACTCGGTCCCGCATTGCTTCATCTAGATTTAGGAACTCGCACTCTCCCCCTATTTGTCAGAGGGCTGCTACAAAGTCAGCGATGGTCTCACCTTCCCTCTGGTCTCTTTGGTAAAATTCGTGCCGCTTGATAAGATTTGACACCATCGGAGCGTAGTGAGCCTTAAGCATTCTTTGGAGTTCTGGCCACGTTAATTGTTTCACATCTCGGGGCTTCGCTAAAGCCTTGGCCATCTTGAAGACTGTGGGCCCACAGTGTGTCAAGAATACAGCCCTCTTACGCTGATCTGAGATCTCTTCCATCTCATTGCTTTCCAAATACATCTGGAAACGGTCTACATAGGATTCCCAATCCTCTTCGTTGGGATTGAAAGGTGTGGGCAGCGCATTGTTTCCAGCCATTGTTTTTTCGTCTGGATTTAGTTCTTGCCGCGTGCTTGGTCTCGTGTTTAGGACGATCCCATCCTTGTCCCCAGTGTTCCGTCCAGAAAAATGCGAGGTAGACCAGGTTCCAACAACAAAGTCTTTATTTGTTAACACAGTAAGAAAACGGAACATTGGCTCAAGCCGCGACAGCCCTTTTATATGTTTCTGTCTGCCGGCTTGTAGCCAATGACAAGCATTTGGTTTTGCCGCCCTTGGGCAGCTTCGTGGATTGGTTCCTATTGAACCAATCCCCTTTTAGTTTTTGTTAACCAATCGGAATGAAGTATTTGGAGTCTACTGTTATTTATACAAAACAATCCTGGTCTGTCATGGAACTTTATTCAGTGTGGTTTGTTTTTGGTTTTTGTTTCATTATCTGCTCTTTGAATTTGCACTGTATTTCTTTCATTTGGAATGTTATTTTGAAAATAGTTTAATCTCCAACCGTGAACAATTGAACAGTGAAACCAAGTTGAAGGCATTAAAGGATCTTTATTTAGGTTTTGGTTTTTGTTATATTTGTGGTACACACCAGGTCATCACAAGAATGCTCATTTCCTACATAAAATTACTGTCATATTGTGAAAATACAGATTGCTACTGTTTCTGATCCTGTCATTTGTCCCCTCACTCATCTCTCTCACACATACCAAAGTCAATTTTGCCTAAAGGCAGGGTTGCTCTTGGCTTTCCAGTTGAACATAGCTTGTCATGGGTGCTTTCAGTTTTTTGACTTGGTCTTCCTAAATTGCTTTCAAAGTTCTGTAATTGATTTATAGCATATGACATGGGGGGCAAATCTCTGCTCTGGGATTTGTTTTCAAGTCAATTATAATTTTTTTTTAATCTTGTTGTAAAAATAAGATTAGTAAACATCCTGTCAAGAGATGGTTTTTATAATACTGTAAGTCCAGATGGAAATTTGACTGGGTTGTATCAGTGAAAATGCTATCCCAGGCTGATGCTTATTTATTTATTTCCTGAAATAAAGATAATTAAACAAAATGAAGGAGGGTTGCTAATAGATTTAGCACTATTAATTTGTTCTTTTTATAATAATTAAAAGATGCTAATTGAAAGTGTGCCACAAAAGGAATGTAATTTGAGTGTCCAAAGACTGTTCTGGTCCAGTTTCAATCTGGGTTGAGTAAGAATGATAATGGACACACAACTGGAGAGGAGGCAGATAAGTTTATTTGAAAGCATAGAAGCAGAACTTGAAAATAGCTTCAAAATGGAGAACAAAATATCAGGTACTTTTACAGGGAACATGGTCTTTGTGAGGGGGTGTAGGATATGAGTAAATATGCACCTCTGGTGATGTTTAACTTGGTGCACATGGAACTCCGGTGGGGAAGATATTTTAATTAACTTTATATAAAGTATTTTCTGTTTGTTATTATTTGTGCTGGTTAATGTTCTGTTCAGAAATAAGGAATTTACATTTTTCTCTCTTGACTTTAAGCCCTGCGTCTCTGAATCGTCGCAAGACTTCTTTTAGTCTACTTTCTAATTGGTTTGCGTTTTTGCTGACACCAGTACATCATCAAAATAGGGGACGACTCCCTTGATTCCGTTTAGAAGGTGCTCCATGAGACTTTGGAAAACGCCTGGGGCAACGCTAATGTTAAATTGTAGTCGGTTGCACTTGAATGCCCCCCTGTGTGTGACTATAGTCTGTGCCTCTGCAGTTGCGGCGTCAACTGGTAGCTGTTGATACGCTTGTGCGAGATCGAGCTTCGCAAAAAATTTTCCTCCCCCTAGTGAGTGCAATAAGTGTTGCACTACCGGTACTGGGTATGCGCTTTGCTGGAGCTCATGATTTAGGGTTGCTTATAGTCTCCACAGATGCGCACTGACCCATCTGGCTTGACAGGAGTCACAATGGGTGTTTCCCACCTGGCATGGTTGATTGGTTCTAACACCCCTTGTGCTATAAGTTTGTTTAGTTGTTCGTCTATTTTTGGTTTAAAGGCAAAGGGAACGCCTTAAACGTCTGGCTTTGAGCCTGATGGGAGCTATCTTTGGGTCTAGGCTAAACGAGATTGGGGTCCCCTTGTACTTGCCCAGGGTCCCGTCGAATACATCCCAGAACTCTTGCAACAGGCTCTCTTCCCAGTTGGCCGCAACAACGCTGTTGATCCCGATCACTCTGATTCCCAAGGGCGCGAACCATTCGATACCCAGCAGGCTAGGGCGATCACGGTCGATGATTGTTAAAGGCAGGATTTCAGCGTGATTTTTAAATTAAACTAGGAAATGTCCAAGGCCCACTACCGGGATTCGGTTTCTCTGGTAGTCCTTTAATATCAGTTTTTGTTGTTCCAGTTCTCTTTGCTTGATGTCTGGTATCAGATGTCTGATAGTTCCCAAGATACCATTGATAAGTATGATCCGGAGTCTACTTCCATCTCACAGGACTTCTTTTCAATGTTCACCTTTACCCAGACCTTTTTTACATTAGCTGCCCTGGCATTTCCGATGGTTATCGTCTGGTGCATCTCTTCTCTGTCGCTCGTTTGTCGGTTTCTGCTCTCATGGTTCCACCTGCTTCCGGCTTGTCTCTCTTCGTTTCTGGGGAGGGGGGTATGTGCTGCCGCATCTTTTAGGACTATAGCTCTTTTTGTTTTGGCAGACCCTTGCGATGTGCCCCCGTTTTTCACAAGCTCTGCAGATGGCATGTAGGAACCTACATTCTGAACGCGGGTGGTTGCCTCCGCATCCAGCACACTGGAATTTCCGCCTGCTTTTTCTTTTTTCCTGTCATTTTTTGTCCGAATGAAGCCTATGTACATCTTCATTGTCGTCATCACTGTCGCTCGGGGAGTCGAGATCTTCATAGTGGGTGGTCACTGTGTTTCTTGCTTCCTTCCGCCCTCTTTTCTCTGGGTTGATTCGGCGGATCTGGAGTTGCGTTCATCTGGCGCATAGTGGCTGCGGATTTCTTGGCTGCTTCAGCGGCGGTGGCTTCTGCGATGGCCTCGGCCACTGTAATATTTGGTCTGTTAAGCAGCTTGCTTTGGAGAGTAGCGTCCTTCAAGCCGAGGACCACGCGGTCCCTCACGGCCTCGTCCATGTTCTGGAACTCGCAGGCTCCTCCGATATTTCTCAGGGCCTCTACGAAGTCTCCGACGCTCTCGTCTTCCTTTTGGTCTCTTGTAAAACTCGTACCTTTTGATCAGGTTGGAGACTACAGGTGTGTAATGGGCTCAGAGCATTCTGTTCAGCTCAGGCCATGCCATCTGCTTAATGTCTCTTGGTTTAGCTAGCGCCTTTGCCATTTTAAAAATGGCTGGTCCACAGTGCATGAGGAATACAGCCCTCTTCCTCTGGTCAGATATCTCCTGCAGCTCATTGCTTTCGAGAAACATTAGGAAGTGATCAATGTACAACTCCCAATCTTCCTCAGCTGGGTTGAACGGTGTGGGCGGTGCATTGTTACCGGCCATCTCTGTTGCTTGGTTCTGGTTGCCGCGTGCTTCGGTCTTGCCTTCTACGATGATCCTATCCTCATCGCCAGTGTTCTGTTCGGAAATAAGGTGCATGAGACCGGGTTCTAACAAACAGCTCTTTATTCAAACAATAAAGTAACTGGTAACAGAACATTGGCTTGAGCTGCGGCAGCCCTTCTTATAGCGGCTTGCTCACGGCTTGTGGCCAATGACAGTTGTTTGAGTGCTCACGCCATTCAGCGGGCCAATCGGAATGGCTCTTAAGTAACCAGTTCGAGAATGGCCTTCTCGGCCAGTCAGATCGAGGTATTTGGAGTCTACAAAGTTCTATACACAACAGTTAATTAGTTTAGCCTGGTCATTAATTACTAAAGGAGGTATTGATCGGTGATCTTTGCAACATAGTTTTCAAGTTTGGGTTACTGGTGAGTCATGTTAATGATTAAAAGGAGGGTTGGAGACAGTATAGGAATAAATATAATTTTGAATTAAAATTCTTTTTACAATTATTAAAATTCTTCCCACATGAGAAAGGTCTAAAACACAACCTTCCCTAATTTTAATTACAAAAAGGAAGGGAAGGGGGAAATATCATACATTCACAGATTTGCAAGATTCTTATAATACAAGTTGTATTCATTTGTATATCTGGTTTCCAAGTTTGGTCTAAGTCCAAGTTTGGCCTGGCAGTTGTTTGCTGTCAGTATTACCTGTGAGAAAGAACAAAAGGGCCATCTTCTTTAAATAACAGAATAAGAGAGTTGGAAGGGACCATGAAGATCATCTAATCCATCCAACCCCTTGCTCAAGCAGGAAACCCTAAATGATCTCAGACAAATGATTATGCAATCAGTCTCTTCTTAAAAACCTCCAATGTTGGAGCATCCACAACTTCTGGAGGCAAGTTGTTCCACTGATTGTTCTAACTGTAAGGAAATTTCTCTTTAGTTCTAGGCTGGTTCTGAGATGACGATCATTTCTAGAACTCCTCAAACAGCCTGTAGCTGCCCGTTATTAAGCTTCATAAAAGTGTAAGAACTGGTACTGGAATTACTTTGATTTCCCTTTCCCATTGTGGCCCTTTTTTCCTGGGGTACATATTTTTCAGTGTGTCAGCAGCTTTTTGGATAGGAGATAGGGGAGAAATGCTAAATAACTAAATAATTTGTAAAATTAAGAGGAACCTGATTCTGGGCAATTTTGCTTGACTTTTTGCATTTCCTGAAAAACTGACCTGCGTAGGTCAGACAGGGCCTCATAAATCATAACCTGTTATTTTCCTATGCTGTTGGGCTGGTTTTATCAGTTTATTATTTTGACCTTGGACACTTCCTACAATGTGAATTGTGGTGGAATAACAGATAAATACATGTTCAGAATTATCAGAGAAGGAAATTTGTGGCGGATTCCAGAGAAAGATAATCCTTGTGAAAGAAGCAAGTTTACAGTTTCCCTGTACATATGATAGAGCGCAACTGCAACTCCTCCCATTCCTAATACTAGCCTACCCTTAACTGAGCCTTGTTGATGCCCTTGTTATGACTGGTCAGGTACCACAGAACTGCTTAAGTGAATCTTAATTTTTTTTTTTTATGGATAAGAACTCAGGTATTTTAGGGGTTGTTACAGTAGAATCTGATGCAGAGTTTCTGAAGGGAGGAGGGTCTTTCAGGAGAAACTAAGAGACAAATTAGTCTGGATTCCTTAGTATTCAGGAAGAGCTCCAGAGTAGACCCCCTCCTAACTGTCCAATGAGTATATCTGACAGTTATGGAAGTTGTGCTTTAGTCTAACAAGATTCTTTTGATGGGTGAACAACAATAAAGAAACTACTCTGAATACATCATAGTAGTGTTCTTGGTTCCTTACATCTGACGGTCTCTTCTTATTCCAAGGATATCAGGTTTATTCCAGCAACTCTGCACCAGATTTCATTGCAGTTGTGATAATTCAGAAACAACATCTCAACTTTAGATCTTGAATCACCACGATCTTGCTTGGCAACTCTGGCCATTCCAAAGAAACATCTTCGGAGCATTCAAAGCAGGTGATTTCAGACATCAAGCAAGAAAGATGTCAGATAACATGTAAGTTCAATTTCTCTGCATATTATGACTAGAAGAATACATGTGTATCAGGGTTTACTCTGCTGTATTTGGAATGGCTAAAATGTAAAAAATCCTCAGTGTTATACAACAGGGTGAACTGAATAGGCTCGGTCAAAGAATGTATTTTGAAAAATATCAACCCTAATAAATAAATGTATGCTAAAAAAGCAGGGGAAAATGCAAAGAAAGTAAGTTTGACTTTTCTTGATATCGAATACTGCCAACAGTTGGGAAGAATGGATTGCAATTCACTGCACTATTAATAGGAAATAAGTGGTTACATAAACATTATGCTTAAAATCCAAATTCTTATATATGTGCTAATGAGTGCTATGAGTCTAATTGAATGGGTTCACATATCACCCTAAGCCTTTATGGGATTGGTTTGATTTTGTTTTTGTTTATAACGTTAGCTAGGTTATACAATGGGTTAGTCAGCAAATTACAGTTAAACAAGTAAAAGTTTAGCATAACATGAAAATCAGATGTCTGTAGATATGAAATTGTACACTATTCTTGATAGTTTGCTATGAATATTTAAAGAATCAATGAGCTGGATACAGTACATATTAAAAGATGAATGTTATAGTAATTCTGGTGGTTTTAAAATTAATATTTATATATATTGTATATCAAATTAATATTTAAGCATATTGCTTGTGTAATGTGCTTTGTTCTTACATGGGTATACTAAAGAGGAATACATTCATAAAGCAGTAACTATAGTGCTTAGATTTATATACCACTCCATAATGCTCAGCACTCCCTGAGCAATTTACAAATCCATATTGCCCCCAACAATTTGGATCCTAATTTTTTTGATCTTGGAAGGATGGAAGGATGAAAGGTTGAGTCAAACTTGAGCCAGTCAGGATCAAACTCCTGGCTATGGGCAGAATTAGCTTGCAATATACTTCATTCTAACCACTGCGCCACTATGCATAATCCTACATATATTATTGAACAGTTTTATTGATGATTATGGTAGCTTTTATAACATTAGGATATTTGATAAACTTATAAATTAAAGTAAATTAATTAAATATATAAAATATAGTTTTAGAAATCTTTAAACTGGAATCCTGGTTCCTGAACCCTATTCACCTGAAGATCTTTCCATTTTGCTTCCTCTACTGTTTAATATATTTTGCATCTTGCTGTTTTAAGTAAGTTTAGAAAGGGTTCCTTCCTGAATTTGAATAATGAAATGATGATATGGTATCACTGTTTAAACCTTCTCCTATCTTAGCAGGCTTTCTCTGTACAAAGGAGAAGGTGCAAATAAAATTGAACCAGAGACAGATCTGACTTGCTGGCGACTGAGCACAGTGGAAGGACGACATAAGTGGTATTACGTGTCCGAAAATGAGGAATGTGCCAGGGAACAGAATGCACTTGAAGCATATAATTTAGGGCTACATACAGTAAGTGGCTGATGATCATTACAAGTACACAAATAATGTCCACAGTGGCAAAGAAAAGAATGAATGCTACCAATAAAAGGCAGCCCTGATGCAATTTAGCAAGTACTAATGGTCTTTTTTCTGCTTGTGGTTTCCAATCTGACATGTAGTTTAAGGTTTCTTATAGTGAGAAAGGAAGTCAGTCTTGTGTACATACTACCCCAATATCTGTACCTTCTTGTATCCTAAGTAGAACTATTACTGGTGCAACACTCCTATTAGCCATAGATATAGATAATGTTAAAAGAGTGTTTTTATCTGAAGTGATTTGTGCTTTTAGAAAAGGAAGATCATGAAGACTCCTTTCAACTTGAGGCTGTATTAGGTTGTTGACAATGTAAAGCCCATGTCACACTGCACCAACGGATGGAAAGAGGATGTAAAACGTAGAGAAACACTTGCCATCCATTGGTTAACGCGGTTCATCCGTTCTGTACTCACTGCCTCCGTTTTTCATCCTCTCTATCTGTCCAGCATCCGTCGACTGTGGTTCCATCCGCTCAAAAAGTTTTGAGCTGCTTAAAACTTTTTGAGCGGAAAATGTATCCAACGCGTCCATTCTGCGTCCGCAACGCATACAGGGAACATCCGTTCTACATCCGTCGTCATCCGTTACGCGTCCGCTATATCCGCTAGGCATCCACTGCGCATCTGCGCAACTCAAATCCGCTTCAGTGGAAAATGGAAACAAGGAGGAAGCGAAATGGACGCGGAACGGACGTGCAGCATTAGTAGCACGGATGGAGAAAGGATGAAAGTGGATGCAGCTCACATACAAAGCATTTAAAACGGAAAAAACGTTCACAGAGGGGACCTATCTCGGATATTAAGGATGTCTAGAGGATGCCTAGAGGATGCAAAAGGACACCTAGTGGAAAACCTATATTACCTATCAAAAGGGGGAGGAACTCACATGGATCTCACTTTCAGACCAGCAGCCCTGCTGTGCAGACCTCTGCAGCCTTCATCTGGCTCTTGCTCTTCCACAGCATCCATTGATGTCCACCATGGATCATAACACAGTCCTTTTGGTAGCCACCATCGTTCTGCAACAGTGCGAAGCCATCTACATGCTCTTTCAACTGTTCTACGGGAAGAAAAGGAGGTGGCCAAGAAGTGTCTGAGTCCGAAGATGGATCGCCAGAAGAGCAGAGTACGGACTGTACAACAAGCTGATGGTGGAACTGAGGAACGAAGACTCTCGTGCATTCCAGAACTTCATGAGGATGCCTCCAGCCATGTTTGATGAAGTTGTGGAGCGGCTGAGACCCAAGTTGACCAAGGCAAACACCAACTTCTGGCCCAGCCTGGACCCTGGGCTCAAGGTGGCACTGACTCTGCGCCACCTGGCCTCAGGTATACAACGCCAGTGACCTCAAGGAGGGGCTGGAACGCAACCTCATCATGGGTTTCCCAGATCCAGACCCCCTGCCCAATGACACACAAGATGTGCCCTACTTCATCGTGGGGGATGACGCCTACTCCCTCAGAACCTACCTCATGAAGCCCTACACTTCCAGATGCCTCACCCGTGAAGAGAGGATCTTCAACTACAGGCTGTCCAGGGCAAGGCGAGTGGTGGAGAACGCCTTTGGCATCCTGGCCAACAGGTTCCAGGTACTTCTCACCACCATGCAGCATCGCCCAGAGACCGTGAGGATGATCGTGGAAGCTTGCTGCATCCTGCACAATCTCATGTGCACCCACTACCCAGTCTTGAAGAACAGACCCGTGGACCTCCAACAAGGCACTGGGGACATGGAGCCTGGGGAATGGAGGCAAGGGCGAAACCTGATAGACACTAAGGATGTGCAAGGCCCCAACAGAGCTTCACATGAAGGGAAGAACCAGCGCAACCTCCTGAGACACTGGTGCAACTCCCCAGCTGGAGCAGTGGAGTGGCAAGACAGGATGATAGATGATTAATGGATGCTTCCTTCAGCCTGTCTCATCACACTGATGAGATTGGGCCATCTATGTTGGGTGGGCCTACAATGAACAGGGCATTTAATAAAGAGTTGTGTTTATGTTGACATGTGTGGATGAATGATTACATTATTATTGATAATAAAGGGCCATAGGTGTGGCAGCTGGGAGGGTGGACCATACAGTCCCACCATGCTTGCACTGGAGGTTTATCTATCCCACAGCTATTACCCATCCCACAGGTATCCCTGCCCATCCCACAGCTATTACCCATCCCACAGGTATCCCTGCCCATCCCACAGCTATTACCCATCCCAAAGATATCTCTGCCCATCCCACTGCTATCCTTACCCATCCCACAAGCATGCAAAGGCTTAAATCATTTCTAAAAGTTTCCACCAAGACTTTATTGACAAAAATAAATGAAGCAAGTGTGTGAAGCAAAGATAATCTTTATTAACAACAAGCTGTAAAAGAAAAATGACCCAAGTTAAGTGTCCAAAGCAAAAATAAAGTCAACAGGTAGCCACCCAGTCTCTGACATTCTTCTCAGTCAGTCTGAGGCATTTCCATCATCTCAGGGGTGAAGGGTCCATGTGCTGTGGAGGTGGCTGCTGCTGGAGTGCTGGTCTGAGGCACCATTGGGGTGCCTGGCCCCGAGAGGACAACAGGGGACGGTGTGTTGAGGAAGCTCTCAGACAGCTGGCTCAGCCCCGTGATGTTGAGAGCCCCTTCCTCCATGACATGGGGTGTCAGCCCTAATACCAATGACAGATGTTCTGAGGCCGGGCTTGGCTGTGGGGTGGAGGAAGGAGCAGTGTAGTGGGGCTGTCTGGTCTGCAGCTGGGTGAGGACTGGCATCGGTGGCATCAGTGGCATGGGTGGCATCTTTGGCGTGGCTGGCATCGATGGTGTGGGTGGCATCGGTGGCATCAGTGGCACCGGTGGCATACGATGTACTTGTGCCTGGACTGGGAAGGGCTGCCTGTGCTGCTGGACCTCCTGGCAGCCGTAGCCTTGGTAGGTGAGGGCCTTGGAAGGGCAGTGACATCACCTGGGGTGGAGGAGCAGGCCTGGACTGGGTGGGAGCAGGTTCAGCTGGGTCTGGAGGGTTGTGAAGAAGATCGGTGATCCTGTCCTTCACCATCTGGTACTGGGGTTCCAACATGTTCATGAGGGTCTTGTTGACGTAGGTGAGGAAGGGCTTGCGGTTGGAGGATGGGGTGTCGGTGTGTACCAGCTGAGAGAGGAGATCTACGCTGCTCCTGATGGTTGTCCCTGATCTCCAGCAGGACAGTGTGGCTCTGCCCCTCCGGTCTACCTCTCTGCCTTTCGGTGGAGGTGGAGCTGGGGGTGGATGCGGGTTGGGCTGCTCCCACTGTGTCAGGGGGTCCTCCACGCGCTCCACCACAGGGAGTGCAGCTGTTGGGGGGATCTCCGTCGTGGGACGCTCCACAGTTACCTGCCTGGACACAGGAGTTGACTCTTCGTCAGAAGAGGACTGGCTCTCAGCAGGCTGCCTGAGAGAGAGGGTTGTGAGAGGGGCTGCTCCTCGGTGGTGGATCTCACCCTCCAAGAAGCTGCACTTGGCCATCACGTAGGTCTCTCGGTCCGTCAGCTTGACCGCGGCCTGGCCAGATTTCTTGAGGTGCAGCTTCCCATACCAGGTGTGCATGTGCTTCCACCAGCCGAGGAGCACCTCCAAAGTGTAGGCCAGGATCTCCACCTTCTCTCTCCAAGCAGCCTGCTTCCTCTTGGTGTCTCGATAGAGCCTGTGCCCCTTCCGCCAAAGATATTCATTCTCCCTCAGCCACTCCAGCACCTCCTCCTCATGTTCCTCTTCAATTGTGTATTGCCTCCTCTCCCGTTCACGTGTCTGCCTCTTCCTCCCTTTGGCAGGGCCATATGGGCCCTCATCAGAGGGGCTTCGAGGTTGTAGGGGCTGCTCCTCCACACCACCACCACCAGCAGCAGCAGCAACAACAACAGTAGCAGCAAAAGCAGCACCAGCACCAGGAGCAGCACCAGCACCAGCAGGACCAGGAGCACCAGCAGGACCAACAGGACCAGGAGCACCAGCAGGACCAACAGGACCAGGAGCACCAGCAGGACCAGGAGCACCAGCAGGACCAGGAGCACCAGCAGGACCAGCAGGACCAGGAGCAGCGCCAGCAGAGTAAGCACCAGCAGAAGCCCCAGCACCAGGAGCAGTGCCAGCAGAGTAAGCACCAGCAGAAGCACCACCACCAGAAGCAGTGCCAGCAGAGTAAGCACCAGCAGAAGCACCAGCACCAGGAGCAGTGCCAGCAGAAGCACCACCACCAGAAGCAGCATCAGCAGAAGCACCACCACCAGAAGCAGCATCAGCAGAGTAAGCACCAACAGAAGCATCAGCACCAGGAGCAGTGCCAGCAGAGTAAGCACCAGCAGAAGTACCAACACCAGAAGCAGCACCAGCAGAAGCACCACCACCAGAAGCAGCATCAGCAGAAGCACCACCACCAGAAGCAGCATCAGCAGAGTAAGCACCACCAGAAGCACCACCACCAGAAGCAGCATCAGCAGAAGCACCACCTCCAGAAGCAGCATCAGCAGAAGCCCCAGCACCAGAAGAGCGAGCCCGGGCAGCAGAAGCCCCAGCACAAGCAGAGTCAGGGCCAGGGGGTGGGAGGGTGGCCCTGTCCCTCTTGCCAGGGCTGGCAGCAGATGGCAGAGGCTTCCTTTTCTTCCCCATTGTTGTTGGGTTGCTGGCTGGCTGGCTGGCTGGCTGGCTGGCAAGCTGTTTCTGGAAGCAGGTCTTTCCTCTGAATGGTGACCTGCTTGCGAGCTGCTTCCCTTTATTTCCGCGGGGCTGACGCAATGCATCCTCCCCGCATGTGCAGTGAATGCTAGGCATCCACTAGGCATCTGCTAGGCTTCCGCTAGGCTTCTGCTAGGCATCCGCTCTTTCCGTTCCGTGTCCGCTTTGCTGTGCTCCCCCGGAAGCCTTGCGGATGTGCCATCTGCTCCCATCCGCTTCCATCCGCTAGGCTTCCGTGGAGCATCCGCTTTCCATCCGCCCTGCGTCCTCCCCCTGTCCGTTCCTTTCCATGTTGTCCGCTCTGGTTATGCAAATTCGGGGCACTTTTGAGAGCGGATAACAACGGATGGAACATTTTGCTCGTCTGCTGTGTCCTTTTTTACAAACATTTTGCATCCGTTGGCCAGTGTGACAGGGCCTTAAACATTTTCCATCTAGCTATAGAAATTTTCCCTAAAGAGTTTTAAACTGAAAAATGGGTAAAAACCCTTTGCTCCAATGTTTTAAAAAAGGAATGTAGCCAGAATAGAAAGGGTAAATTTCTCTTCCTCATTACCAAGATTCCAGACCTCTTGTTGTCTTCTGTGTTAACTTAGGTAAAATCTCCCTGAAAGAAATATAGTGAATATATTGAAAAATGTGACCTGACGGGAATATATTTCTCTTATCTCCATTATTTATTTTGCAGAGTAAATTTTTTCCAGAGTTGCCCAAAGCCAACACGGCCCAGGAAGCAGTGCTGAAAGCAATTAAGTTTTTTTCAGGTATACAAGCTGAAGATGGGCATTGGCCTGGCGAATGTTCTGGTGTGCTCACCCTTACTCCAGGTATACATCCATTCTGTGTAAATCAACCAGTTAAAATTATGTCTGTGCTGTGCATTAAGTTCTCTTTTCACCTATGGAATAAGCACACAGAACTGGGAAAATGGGAGGGGGTGGAAATCCTCAGCTATGTGAGGCCAAGTGGTCCACGGCTCCTGCTAGATTAATGTTGCCTCTCTTTCCCAATTTGGTATTCTCCAGATATGTTGGAATTCATCTCCATAACTCCCATTTTTCTGTCAATGCACAGAGCTACAGTCCCTACCAGGTTGAGATAGGCTGCTGTACGGTTTTCAGCCTTTCTCATTTTATTCATTTTGGAGATTCCAAAGCTTGAACTGGGATCTTGAATTTGGATTCTTTCATATATGAAGGGAAGAGGGAAAGGTTATTCCAGAATAATAGGTTGTTAATGATTTCTGAGAAGCAGAAACTATTCTTCCTTCCAGTCTCTGGCAGGTGTCCAGGCATTTGAGGAAAAATTGGATAGACAATCTGCTTTTTTCCTCCTGAAATAATGATATTTATCTGTAGGCTTTTGTGTTTTTATTTAAAAGTAATAGATTCCAGGAATATTGGAGAAATTACAGTTAAGAAAGTACAGAGATTCTTTGCTTGATATTGATGAATAAAATCTTACTATATTGATCCCCCAGTTTTTAAAGGGAAATAAAAATACAAATTTTCCCCATAGATTATCAAAAGGGTGACTTTTAGTGCACAAAAAAATTCCAAACTCAGGTGTTATTGAATATTCATGGTCTTTTTCATCAAACAGGTCTTTTGATTGCATGCTATGTTTCTAAGATTTCCCTGCCCGAAGAGATAAAGAAAGAAACACTACGATATATATGTTCAAAACAGCTTCCGGAAGGTGGCTGGGGTCTGTGAGTGAAGTGAAAAAATTGTTGCTTTTTTCTTTTTTGAGGGGCGGGGGGAGTAATTTCTGATAAATTCCAAATAATGGCAGAAGGTTAGCTGACAACTTTCTATACCCCCTTCTGCTCCCTTGCTTATACTTACCGGTATATCAGTGCCTACAATAGAATGCAAAGTATATCAGCATCTACTATTGCTCATGTTAGTTCTTGAATTAGTTCATTTTGTCTTGTTTTATATGCTAGATCAATATAATGGTAGAAGATTAACCTAACTATGACATTAGCTGCGGAATAACAGCTTGCAAATTTCCATACTCCTTTCTGCTTATTTATTTATATACTTATTGTATCAGCACCTACAATTTTCCATGTTAGTTCTTTGATTTTCTTATATGTATAAGTTGCTTCAATGGTGATCTACTCTAAAAGGTTTTAAGACTTTAAAACTTTTCCAAATAGATCAGCATTTTTTCAAACTTGCCTACTGTGTTATCTTCAAAAAAATAAATATTTATTGGCTACTGAGACATTCTGAGAGAAACCTTGTACTTTTCACACTAGATATTTCATGGTAAATCTTTATTTTACACTGTGAGTTGTAAAATAGCAGAAAATGTCAGTTGTCGGTAGCAGTTAAAGTTTTAAAAGCATCTTAAATGTTAAGTTTTCTTTCTAATCCCATCTACATTCTAGCAAGGATATTGTAGTTCGTTAATCAAATAATAATAACAGGTATTCTCAGAATGATAGAAAGTGGTCAAGGAAGATAATTTGGAAATTGATTTGTTGATAGGGAACTTACATATGCAGGACATTTGTGTCTTTTTTAATATATATATTTTCTAAATCCCTATGTGGTAGCCATCTCGGGGAGCACCAACCAACCATTTTTGGCACAGCCCTCAACTATATAGCTATGCGAATCCTTGGATATGGACCTGACCATCCAGATGTAGTGAGGGCTCGAATCTCTCTCCATAAAATAGGTGAGAATCAAGTCAGAAATATTCAGACAGATATTTAGCCATGAAAATGATCTCTCCCCATATGTTGTCAGATGGTTTCTCATCTAGAATCTAGATTACTTTTATGTCTTCGAACCTGTAAGCATCTTTCCTTTTTATTATAATGGCACCTTTAAATATGGTTGCTGTTCCTATACTCTGACTGAAGCCCGAGGTATTTGCTTCCCCTTTATCTGTATTAAGGGCAGAAGGGTTTTGATAATGTGTTAATCATTGGATATAGGTCAGCGGTGGGGTTCAAATTTTTTTACTATTAGTTCTGTGGGTGTGGCTTGGTGGGCATGGTGTGGCTTGGTGTGCGAGGCAGGGGAAGGTTACTGTAAAATCCCATTCCCTCTCCTACTCCATTCTCCTGTGCAAGGCAACAAAAGCGGACCTAGCCGATCAGCTGGGACTCGGAAGGCAGATGGGGGTGGGGCTAACCAGAGGTGGTATTTGTCAATTCTCCGAACTACTCAAAATTTCCATTACCAGTTCTCCAGAACTGGTCAGAACCTGCTGAATAGCACCTCTGGTATAGATGCTTTTTGCTTCAAGCCAACCAAGCCAAGGAGTTCAGCAACTTGTCCAAAACCAATTTTCATGGATGTAGAGAGATGGCCAATTAAATGCTAAACCCGCTGGTCATTCTAAGCTTATTAATCCTTCTTCTCCCTATAGCACAAAGGGCAGCAGTATTTAATTCTCTAACTTTATACAAATCTAATCAAATCCAGTAATTAAAATCTAAATAAAGGTGTATTATGCATGGAATAGTGAGAAGGTAACCAGCTGCACCAAATCAAGTAATATTTCAGCAAATTATATAATAGATAGATCTATAGATGAGTGAAGATTTGTGGTTCTTGTGTTGCTTCTACATAGAGTGAGTGCTGCTTCCCTCTTACCCCCATTGACAATTCTCTTTCCAGGTGGAGCTCTTGGAGCCCCACATTTGGGGAAAGTCTGGCTGGCTATTATGAATGTGTACAGCTGGGAGGGAATGAATGCACCATTTCCTGAATTGTGGTATGCACCCTAAAGTTTGTTGCATTTTGTTTTGATATCAAGGAGCCATTGAATAAAATTAGCCAACACAATATTATATTGTCTAATCTGTAAAACTCTGAAGATTTCAACACAGCTGTACTCTTTCCCAAACTGCAAATGAAGACATCTGAATTATATTTGCAACAATATTGGCTTCTAACCCAGTTTTGATTCTACCGGGATATGTTTACAAGTTTTTCAATTAATAAAAGTTCACTCTTTGTGGCTGCCTCTTTGAGAGAGATGTGCAGTTTAGAAATATGAAATATAAGTAAATAAATAGATTCAGGATTCAAGCCTAGAAATTCAGAAGGACTTAGCATGGGAGGGCCATACAGTGTTAGCAAATATTAATGCTAGCCGATAAGACTAAGAAGTTAAAATGCCCAATTTTGAATTATTTTGAACAGAAGATTATTCTAAACTAACAAATGAGTAATTCAGGGGATTTATTCCAGAACTGAAGTCAACTCAGCCATTGGATGGAAATGAGACTTGATTTTAACAACATGAATATTAAATCATCTTCCAATTCAAATTGTACTGGATTATATATATGAATATTTCACAGTATGTGATGGTTTTGGTTTTGCTGTAAGAGACTGAAATGTATAAAGCTACTTTTGTTATTTGTCATCTCAGCCACTGGCAATACTTAGCCAACTTTAGTTTCTATCAGAAGCTAAACAAGATTTGGCCTGAATAATTTAAGGATATATGATTGTCTAAAAATTATATACTTCTGCCAAGAAAACTACGTGGATGCAGGAATCAGGTCTGAATTCAACATGTCTAAACTTACTGATTCCATCTTCAGCAAAGTTGAAGGCCTGCAAAGGCCTTACTATCCATAGATCAGTGAAATCCAACCTCCACATTAGTCTTAGAAGCTCTGCTCTCTTTTAATATTTTTCAAAATGGTTGGAATTCCTTTATGAAGCTCTAGAATTACAACAGGGAGAAATCAAATGTTTTGAGATATGTTTGCAAACCAGGCAACAGTTTTACCTACTATATTTAAGATTCCTGCCTATCTCTTTATGATCCTGTTGCTTCCCTCATTCCGAGGCAGGCTGTTACCTACCTGGGTGCCAGGCCATCCCTCCACTTATTGGTGCCATGCCCGCCATATTTTGCTTTCAACGACCTACTGCCAACTCAGCCGCCTGAGTGCAGAAGAAGATGAACTGGTCCAGAGTCTCAGGCAGGTAAAGGAACAATATTCACATAATCTCTCACTTATTCTGTATCCAAACAGGAATAACATAACTTAAGATACAGTATAATTGCTGCCCTAATGAGAGTATACTGACTTTTGTTTTAAGCAAATGCAAGAACGTTTTTATATAGAATCTTTTTTATGATATGTGGAAGACTCATAAGACATGAAAAAGCAAACTTTAAATATTATTCCACAGTAATGCTAGCATTTCCAATGAATAGGTCTTTTGACATGAGATGATTTTTCAAATGTTGGCCATTTGTGTGTCTATTATACTTGATTTTGGTGAAGAAACCATATCGTGTGGTAGTAGGAAACTTTTGGTTTCCACAACAAATGAAACATGTAATTTGAATTGCATCTTGATTCCTTTTCCTCTTTTATACTTCCAGAAAAGCAAATATTTTGCCATAACTCTATTTTAGAGAACTTCCAGAGCTAGCTAGAGATGATTAATTTAGGTAGATGTTGCTTTATGGATTATTTCTCTTTGTTTGTTTTTCCACATTTGCTAATCCAAGAAAGCTGTTCCCAAGGTAAACTCAAAGCCGATACATCCCTGTCAATTTCTTACCAAATTCCTATGGAGGGGAGGAACCTTGAACTAAAATTAATTCTTCAACCAATAACCCTTCAACCAGCAGGGGGAACTAAGGGATGTTGTCTCTATCCAGACCCAATAAAAAGCTGCAATCATGTTCTGATTACAAATAGACAAGAAGTTTTACTGTTTTACTTGAATAGAGCCACAAATAAAGAATTTTTATACTTCACTGTTTGCAATGAAGCAATAACCATTCAGGTCTGCAAACAGGTTATAGAGGTATGAAAATAGCTTTATGCATTGTATAATAGCTACAGAACTGAATTCACTGTGCTGGAATGTCAGTTTCTGGAAGCTCGCTCAGCAAATTAAATACATGTTATAATTTGTGTAAGCCTATAAAGAGGGACGCTAATCTCCACAACTTTAGGCTTCTCTTTGCCTCTTGTACTGACTCTATCCTGCAGTGAGGATGTGCTGACCACTGCTTTTAAACAAGCTCAAAAATCACTTTGCACAGGCAAGCAAATGAGGAAAGGGAATTATCGCCTTCTGCTCAAGCCCTATGAACTTTCCTATTGTACCATGTTTTCCACTTTCTGCACCAAATGCTGGACTAGATGGACATAATCTGATCAGGCATGGCTCTTCTTATATTCTTAACCACAAAATATCAACATCTCTCTATTGTTTATGTGGTTTGTATTTAATATCTGTTTCTGCAGATGGAAACCGTCTAAATTTCTCTGTGAATAGTTAGATTTGCCTAAACCTAAACTTGGTTAAAAAACAAAACCTCCCAGTGATGAATGCTACTGTTGTGGGGATGGCCAGTATATTTTATAATTATCTTGGATAAGTAATGCAAAATGATTGTGATTCAGTAAAGACCCCTCTAAGGCATACAATTTAACACTGAAAATAATATATACATATACATATACATATACATACATACATACATACATACATACATATATATATATATATATATGTTTTTTTAAGCTTTCGCGGGTACTTACATGTGTGCTGTTCAGCTTCCCTC
>BLBF01000020.1:38557671-38617802 GCA_015471245.1 Laticauda colubrina | reverse complement strand
AGCACAGCACAGCACAGCACAGCACAGCACAGCACAGCACAGCACAGCACAGAACAGAATACTTTATTTGCCAAGTGTGATTAGACACACAAGGAATTTGTCTCTGGTGCTTAAGGTCTCAGTGTACATGCAGAACAACAGAGTAATAATTACAGAATACATTAATATATTACATTAATAATTACAGGATACATACTGTAATTCATTTAATTGAATTACAGTACCAGCTGTAATTTCTTCTGCCTAGAGAAGCAGAGAGAATCATTAGGGGAAAGCACGAAGTTGTTCCAATCACACAAATATTTTTAAAGGGTTAGCATTATGTGTGTGTGTATATACATATGTAAAACACGGTTGCACATATGTTAAAGATGTTTTAGCAAGTGGACCAGTCTCATGTCTTTTCATTCTTTTACTTTAGGAACTTTACGTGGAGGATTACTCGAGCATTGATTGGCCAGCCCAGAAGAAATATATTTATGAGGCTGATTTACAGGCACCACATACATTGGTCCTGGATGTTCTTTTTGGTAAGTGGCACTCAGAACAGTACAACTTCTAAGGGCTTATGTTTCCAGTTGAAACTTCCTCAATTCATCAGTCACAGAAACAGACAAGCTGCAGTTGGACTCTTTAAATGCCAGACGCCCCAGATTATTAAGGGCCACATCAGGGTTGTGTTTGATCTTGGGGTGAATGGGTTGGCATGGATGGGGTGGGTGTGGCCAGGATAGGTGTGGCCAGCTCGACATCCTACAGCCCTCTGCCAGCAAAAACGGAGCCTACGGCCCTCCTGAGCTCCTTTTTCACTGGCAGAGGGCTGCAGGAGGTCGTCACAGCCAAAAATAGAGCCACATACAGCCGTCCCAAGCTCTGTTTTCACTGGCAGAGGCACTGCGGGGAGGTCATTTGCTGTTTCCAGGGCGGTCCCACGGGCCACATCTAAGCACCCTGGAGCCAGAACCAGCCAGTGGGCCTTGAGTTTGACACCCCTGCCTGCCTTAGATGGCAAGTAGAAAAAACTTGATGGCACATAATCAGTCAATAAAACCTTGCCTGAACTCAGGTATTGAACTCAGACTGAAGGTAGAACTGTAATCCATCTAATGCAGAGGTTGTCAACCTTTTGGACCTCAGGGACCACCAAACTCATAATTTTAGATCCCAGGGACCACTAACTGGTTCTGTGGGTGTGGCTTGGTGGTCATGTGACTAGCTGGGCATGGCTTGTATGTAAATATTATAAATATTTATATAAATATTGATTTTTTTTATAAAAAAGAGCAACTTTTACCCAAAATCAGGCAAAGCAGGCAGGCAGATTGAGTTGCTCACAGAATAACAGATTCATTCAGAAATTTATCGATCTGCCATTGGCTACCTCAGTCTCTCACATAAAATTTGCTTGCAAGCAAACTCACAAAATTAACTCACAACACACCATGCATGTAAATATTGAATTTTTTATTTAAAAAAGAGCAACTTTTACCCAAAATCAGGCAAAGCAGGCAGATTGAATTGCTCACAGAATCATTCAATGATCTATCTATCTGCCATCGGCTAGCTCAGTCTCTCATATTTGCTTGCTGTGAGTCTGCAGTGAATTTGCTTGCAAGCAAACCTTCAGTCCTAAGGGAGATTCGGCTGTGCTGAGCTGAAGATCTAAAGACTAGCTAGAAAGCAAGAAATCCTACCATTTCCTGCTTCCTAGCTAATCTAAATCTCCTGGCACAGAAATAGAAGTTTCACAGAAATTTCACAAATAGAAATTTAGCAGGCAAGCTTACCAGGTAAGGAGTGAGTGGGCAGGGAGGGTTCTGATGGGCCATGTGGGCGGCGCAGCCTTGTGTTTCTGCGCAGCCTGGATTAATTGCTTTGTGGGGGTGCTCTGGGGGTGAGATTTCTCTGCGGCCCACCAAAATTTTCTCATGGCCCACCGGTTGGCGACCACTGATCTAATGGCTCTGCTTCTAGAATGTCTCTTTGCTCCTTTTTGCAGCCCTCTTCAATTTGTATGATAGATACCACCTCACTGGTCTCAGAAAGAAAGCCACCGCTGAGATCTATGAACAAATCAAGGCAGATGATATATTCTCAAACTCTACTAATTCTAGCCCGGTAGGTCTTTTGACAGAAATGACTGTTTCTGGAATACAATTTCTTCGGATGGAGTCAGTTGTGAGCTCTTGGCTTAGTTTCCTGTCAGACAGAGAGCTATGCTTGGAACTTACTTATTCTGTTCTCTGAAGGACTGTGGGGGTTGCAAAATGCCTGACGGAACTTTTTCATTCTGTAGATCTGCAAACCATTCCATGTGCTGATCTCATGGCACATGGATGGTCCCAATTCTGCAGCCTTTCAAGAGCATGTCTCCAGAATCTATGATTATCTTTGGTAAGATGGCTGATGCCAAACCCTTTCAAAACCCGTTTTCACCACATGTGAAATATAGGAGAGGTGTTTGTGAATCATGAGGACAATGGAAGATCAGATGGCAATGAAAGACCAAGTCATCTCCTGTCTAATCCACCCTATTTTCCACTATTTAAAGTCCTCCAGCTGCAACACTTGAGAACTCCATCAATCATTATCAACAGCCTTGCTTGATGGGGAATCTACGATTTGTAATCTGTCACTGAGACATAAGATTAAGGAAAGCTGCCCAGAAGGATGTCACTGTAAAATCCAGAACCGATCTTAGGTTCTGCAAAGGTCTGTCTTCCCCATTTCCCCTAGAGACCAGAGTTGCCACTGTTAATACTGTTAATTCCAGAGAAGTTTCATTCATGAAAAGAGACTTTAGAAAGGTGTTATCTTCTGCTTCCTATTTTTAAATCTTCTACATGCCATCATACTCCCATACTATGCCCTGAAAATTAGTCTTCTAGCCTTTGCACATACTATAATCTGTCTTTTTTATACATCTATGCAGGCTGACAGATGAAGGTATAACAATGAAGGTAAGATTGTGGAAATAAAATTAGTTATTGTTAAAGCCCATCTATCCTTTTATTGCTTTGCAGGCGGGACTCAATTTTTTTACAGCAATAGTTTTTTAAAAAAAATTAAAAATCAGATTATTTTGATGATCCCCATGCACATCTTTTACCATGATAATGTTCATAAGTGATCTAAACCATAATTTGTATGTTGTTTAGGAGGTTCTGTAAACCCAGCCATTATGGTGTATTTGATATGCCATATTATTTTGGGGCATTCTGAGAACTCAACCAATATGTAGCCTGATCCCCGATTTTGGATCAGAAGGTAAATTTGCACCAAGTAGAAATATAAACAGCATTGAGGCCTCTGAAGTACTAACTTTTTATTATGGCTTCTGTGAACACTAGTCTACTTCATTAAATGTGTAAAATGTTATCATCAGTTTTAGTTAGATCATGTTAATATGGAGACGGAAATTAAAAAAACCCTAGGATTTCTCTCTTCTTATTGTCACTTGCTGTGTTTTGACTCTGCAAAAGTCTCGACTTGAAAAGGAGTAGATGTTTGACACAGCATTAATGTGGAAACTCTGTAATTTTTTAAGTATGGTCTAATTTAGAACATGAGCTCCTAAGTGGCAGTTTTTGGTTGAGTGCTGTGAAAATTTTCTCAATAGCAGGAGCACTGTTTCTCAAATTTGACCATATTAAGATGAGTAGACTTCAACTACCAGAATTCTAGATGTTGAAGTCCACATATCTTAAAGTTGCCAAAGTTAAAAAACAGTGAGTTAGACTGTACATTAATTTATTTTTTAAAAAGACAGTAGACTACCCTTTGTTGGATATATTTAAGTGGAAGATAGATAGAATTTATCAGGGATGCTTTAATATGGATTCCTGCATTGAGTGAACAAGTTGGACTTGATGATATTTATGAATAAAAAGAGGATTTTGTCTTTTTTTAAATAAAAAATTAAACTATGTCTATTTTTTTTACCTAAGGTGATGGGATCTCAAACCTGGGATGCTGTATTTACAGTTCTGGGTTTTCTAGAGGTATATTTTCCTATTATAATCTTGTTTAATTGTTGTGCTAGGAAGGCTTAACATAGTTTTTAAAAGACAGCTTTTCAAAGTTTCTGGCCATTAACATATGTACTATATCTCAATCTTATCTCCAAAGTAAGAAGTGTTTAAAGAGACAATCAGGATATTTGACAGTTTCTGATTTGAGGAGACAATGTCAAAATGATAGGACAGATTGCATTAATGGAAAAAAAGTGTTCAATAACTGTTCAGGCAAAGCTTTACTTTACTCCAGGAAGAGATACTCCGATAGCTTCCATCTGTTTTGGACTTTCAGATCTTTGATCATTGATCAAATGGATTGATTTTGTGGGAGTTGCAGTCTAAACAATATCTGGAGGCACCGGATTGGGAGATACACACAATGCAAATATTTGCAAGTTATTCTTGAATTGTCCTGGTTCATGATAGTCATGTCACTTTCACATAATTTCTAAGAAACAGGAATCTTATTGATATAGAAATATTTCTGTGAAACATGTTCAGTAAATAGAGCATTAAGAAAGAAAAGTTTCATTCATGGTTGCTACTCACTTATTGTTGAAAAACATGCATTTCATTAAAAAGCTGTATAAACTTTTTTTGCTTTCCTGTAAGAGGCCTGTATTTTTTAACCTGTTGACATTTATCTATTTTATAAATCTTTTTTTTTTTTCATTTTCTAGGCTGGTGTCCACAATGACCCTGAGTACAATACTTGTCTGAAAAAAGCTCATTCATTTTTGAAATGTTCTCAGGTAAGAAGCTGGTTTGGAATAACATATACTAGACATTAATATTGATTTTAGAGGAATGCCATCAATTTGATTCCACAAGAGCAAGATGTAGTAATTGCAGTTGTTTAGAAATCATGTCATGCATAATACATGGTGGCTGTTTTGAGGTAAGCAAATACTTTTAAGGCATCCGCTAATTCCAGATCCAGTTTTAAAATTGTTTATACTGAATGGCCAGTTGCTCCTTTGGATTACCCATCTTTCAATGGCTTCTGGTCATAATTTACAGTTTTGATAAGTGCAATAAAACTATACTATATAACTATACTATACAGTATTTGTTGTTCATAATGTCCTCTCCTTGATTGAAACCATGCATTTCTATACCCAGGGATCTTTTCCTCACAACTCAGAAAACTGAACTTGAATTTATATATGCTATAAATTTATATATGCTGTATAAGCAATCCTTAGAGAGCCAATGCGATATTATAGTTCAGGCACCAGGCTACAGTAGAAACTGGGAGACCATGAGTTCTAGTCTTGCCTTAGCGTGAAACCAGATAGGTGAGTTGGGTCTAGTCAGTCTCATATTAGGAAGAAGTCAATAGCAAACCATTTCCAAAAATGATGCCGAGGGAACCTTGAATCAGTGAGAATCAGGACTGACTTGAAAAAAAGTAATCCTTACTGAAATATGCCTCACAAACCTGTGGGTAGCAGGGGCCTGGCACTGAGTAACAGCCTTCACTTTGCTGCATGGACATGATGTCAGATGAACCAAAACATGTTTTGTTTTGTTTTTGCCATTGTAAATTGCCTTGGATTAAGATGCTATTAATGTCTTCTTTAGATTGTAGATAATCCACCCAACTACCAGAGATACTATCGTCAAATGAACAAGGTACTTTCAAAATCATAGCCAATAGAAAGGATACAAACTAGTAGAAGCTATAAAGAAGAGAGAAATAAATATTTGACACTTAGTCGCTTTTCACCTTTTCTCTTAAATCAGCAGCCCTCAAGCTTTTGGGCACCAGGGAATGGTTCTATGAAAGGCAGTTTTTCTTTGGATGTGGTGGAGACTGGAGGAGAGATGATTTCATGCGCTATCTGAATCCTGTGTATGCACACATGGGGCTTTGTTATCTTGAGCGGCCTGGTTCCTGATTGTCTGTGGACCAGTCTGGAAGTTGGGATACCTGCTTTAAATAGATATTTGTGGCCCATAAATGCCTTTCCTAAAAACCTTAATTAATTTGAGTGAAAGAAAAATTAATTTCTTCATTAGTTTTTATCAAGTTGGCTATATCCTTCAGGAAGAATCCAAACAATGTTCTAAATGTTTTGCTTGCTTTTATTTCTTTCTTTTCAGCTGTATTCTGACAGAGTCCTAGCATAGAAGTTTAAGAAACAGCTGTGCAATAAAGTATATAACATATTAAAAGGTTCAAATGCATTAAAGTAACTCTCCCTCAAGCTTAAATTAAGAGTTATTGGATTGTATTAAATGATAATAAATTTACTAAAGAATACAGTGCCACCTAAATCCCATACTAATAGATGAGGATCAAAGATACTTGCACCAATACTTTATTATTTATTCATCCATTCATTCAGCCCGCCCCATCATACCGTAAAGTAAATCTGGGTGGCTTACAGTCATAAAATATATATCTACATTAAAACATAATTTAAAACCAAAGACTAAAATCTAAGGACATATAGAGAGGGTGGGACAGAATGGGAGGAGGTGTTGTTACTTGACCAACCACTGTGCCGTTTCCCCACTGGTCCCAGAGCCAGTTCTTTAGGCCAAAAGGAAAGAGGGTTAGGGCCAACCTCACAAGATGTTCCTGAGAGCAGGAGCAACAGTAGAAAAGGCCCTCCTCCTGGACCCTCCCAGCCAAAATAATCGGGCTGATGGGACCCACAATATGCCTCCTCTGCTGGCACAAATGGGATGGGACAATCCCAGTGGGGTGACACAGTCCCTCAAGTAACTTCTAGAATTGAGTCAAGAGCTGAAATATAGATCCTTTTCTTTTATGGAAGCAAGCAGTCTACAAAGAAATGTCTTTTTAATGTCTTTTTCAAATTCACTAGGGAGGATTCCCCTTCAGCAATCGGGACAACGACTGGATAGTCAGTGACTGCACTGCTGAAGCAATTAAGGCATTGATATTACTTGAAGAACAATGTCCTTTTATAGAAGATCACATAGCTCCACAACGTCTCTTTGATGGCATCAATGTGGTGGGTCCAGGGAACCCCCAAGGATAAACATGGGATTAGAGTTAATGGGGTTTCTAACAGTGGTGATATTCAAAAAAATTTACTACCAGTTCTGTGGGCTTGGCATGGCTTGGTGGACATGGCTTGGTGGGCGTGGCTTGGTGGGCATGGCTTGGTGGGCGTGGCAGGGGAAGGATACTGTAAAATCCCTGTTCCCTCCCCACTCCTGGGGGAAGATTACTGCAAAATCCCATTCCCTCCCCACCCCACTAACCTTTCCAGCTCCATTCTATTGTGCAGGGAAACGAAAGAAGACCCAGCCAATCAACTGGTACTCTGGAGGCAGAGAATAGATGGGGCAGGGCCAGTCAGAGGTGGTATTTGCCGGTTCTCTGAACTACTCAAAATTAGGACATTTTTTTAAAGGAAGGACTAAACAATCTGCCCTCAACTTTCCTCCACATCAAATATCCATAAGTAACTACAAATATTGAAAAGGCAATATATAAACAATAAGAATGTAAGCACTGGACTTTCCCCCTTCAACCAAAAAGAATGAACTTCTGGAAATAAGCATTTCAAAAGGAATTCTTTCTTGAAAGGGATTGATTCTAGCACAAGTCAAAGCAGAGTCTACGATGCTTCCAGGCAAACAGTAATAGATAAAGGGAGTTACAATCCCTCCCCTTATTTGGATGTGGAGTTAGTCAAACAAAGAACCAACATGTTAGTTCCCCCCTTCCCTTCTCTGGGGTATCTTTCAGAACTGGAATTTTTATGGTCTCTTTTCATCTTGTTATCTCTTCAAGAGGTGACAAGTTTCGAGACATCTGGCTCCATTCCTCCAGTTGTATATCATGTGCAGTTATACAGAATCAATATAAGATTTAATATATTCAGGTTATATCAAAAAGGATTAGTTGTACCAAACCCCCTCCCCCCATCTTCTTCCATTGAAGAATGGCAGATACACGGATCTGACAAAGAATGGTGATCTACTTACTCTTGAGTTTTCGGACATCTTCCATGTGTACACAGATTAACCAAGATATTTTGTTGCTTGATGTAAAGGAGAAGGTGATGCCTTCTTTCAAAAGTGAACTTTTACGATATTCTGATATTGACAATGGAATAACATCCATCATTGTACACACAACTGGGCCTGCTAAAAACTTGCTATTATTCCTGTATATTTTTTATTCAAATCAGCTGTAGGATGAGCCTCGAATTTGTGCCTAATTTTTGTGGGAGGTGTCTAATAAGGTCACTTCTAATGCCATGCCACCTGTTTCTTCCTGCATCTATTTCTATAAATATGCAGCTCCTGAACATGAGAAATTCTGATGGTGGTTTTTCCTCTTATGAAACCAGACGGGGAAGCTGGCTATTAGAGGTCGTAAACTGTTCAGAGACCTATGGTAAGAAGAAATTATCAGGTGTTATGTACAAAATTCAGAATAGAGACCATGATTGGAATGTAGCTAGTTTTGAGGGCATGGATACAGGCTTAGGAATTGAGTAAATCCTGCTAGTTTCATTCTGGATTGAGAGATCACCTGTACTCTCAACCTGTGCTAACAGACACAAGTCAACCAAAACCAGGAAGAACTGGTTTGTGTCTGAAGAACTCAATAGGCAGTCCAGTCCAAAATAGTAATTGATTCAAATTCAAAGAAGGAAAATGAGATGAAGTAAGGAAATCTCTCAAACCCTTTGAGCAAAAAAGGCTATTTAAATCAAAAGACGTGAACATCATTTAAAACTAACCACAGGAAATCATCATTTAATAATTGACTCATACAACAACAATTTTCAGCTACAACTGTGATGAAAAAACTAACTTTGCAACCAGCCCTTGCATTCATGACCATTGCAGGTCTGTCAAGGAAAGAAAAGCTGAAATAAGACCAAAAGCACAGTTTGGTTTCACTCAGAGACCACTTCACTTGATGAGTTGCTGGTCTAAGTTGTGGTTACTAAATGAGGACTACCTGTATACTTCTAAGTCATTTAATGGAACTAAGTGGAGGAATCACAATACTTTGTCTAATTGTTATATTGATAGTCACTTAATGTAGCCAAAATGAAGTCAGTTTGTTTCTTTGTTCACGGAGAAGCTAAGATACTGCAGCATTGTTGCTAAAAGTGTCCTGTTTGAGTTTCCTAGCTTCCTCAAGCTTGCCTTGGAAATGGTTCAGAAATTATAGTGAGATCACAGTGCAATGATTGCCCTCTTGATTAAAATGCAGATAGACATATACGTTTGTGCAAGTCATGATGCATGTTTATGAGTTTAAGGAATCAGGTTTCAGAACTTAATAGTAGTAGATGACCATGCTGAGCCCAAGAAAAGAGTCAAACACGTTATCAGTCTCGGGTTCCTTTGCACCCACAATAAATCTGTACAGGTAATCTTAAATTTATGACCACAATTGATCCCAGAATTTATGTTGCTAAGTAAGAAATTTGTTAAGTGAGTTTGCCCCATTTTACAACTTTTCTTGCCAGATTTGTTAAGTGAATCACTGAAGTTGTTAAAATTAGCAACGCGGTTGTAACACAAAAAGGGATCGCATCACTCTGGGACACTGCAACCATCATAAATATGAACCAGTTGTCAAGCATCTGAATGTAAATACCTTGACCATGGGGATGCTTCAGCAGTCATAAGTGTGCAAAATGGTAATAGGCCACTTTTTTCAGTGCTGTTTTAACTTCAAAAAGTCACTAAATGAACTGTTGTAAGCCAAAGATGAGCTATCGTCATTTGAACAGCCTTGCTTCTGGAGTTATTGCTCTTGTCACACTTCTTTCAACAGTAATTTCCTGCATGAAAAATATGATTTTTGACTAGAAAGATGGAGAGTTTTCTAAAATAGAAGCTATATTATGGGCATAATATTTGATAGTTCTTTTGCAAAATGAGAACATAAAGTCTATTTTCCTGCAGGCTTGTGATGCTTTAAGAAGAAAATATAACTATTGTTCTCACCTTGTTTTCATCACTAGGCTTGCTATTTTTCAGTGAAATTTTTTTAAGTTATTGGTGTTATTATTGTAGCCTAGATCATTAATAAAAAACAATTGGACACCTATACTTCAAAAACTTTCTTTATGTTTTCCAGCTGACTGTATGGTAGATCACACCTATATTGAATGTACCTCATCTGTAATGCAGGGATTGAAACTTTTCCAGAAGAAATTCCCAGATCACCGGACAGAGGAAATCAGGTAGCTGAAACAGAGGAGATTCCCCTGAAACTAAGAACGAAATCATTGTTGTAAATTGCTTAGAGTTTAGTAATTTTGCACTTATAAATCTGATCCACATTGCCTGTTTGGTGAATCTTGCAACCATATACCTTCACATTCTGAAATCACTGGCAAATTTCAGTGTGAATTTTTTTATGGTTCATTTTCATGTCCTGATAACCACAACCCATAAGTATCCCAGTAACTATTTGTACTTGATATGTTCGAGAGACTTTGATGTCTCTATTTTTGAACACTGAAAGAATGCTAGACTTGTGTTAGCCAATAGCTTGACTGACACCCAGGCAACTTGAAAAGTGACTAAACAGCTTTTCTGAATACTTACTCAAACTTGCACATCACCAACAAACATTAGAAGAATTATTGATGATTGCTTTCCCTCCTGACAAGGGATTCCCAGTGGGAGGGGAGACAAACGAGGAATCTAGAAATTTTCTGACATTGAGAGCAATCAACCAAAGGAACAGCTTGCCTTCAGAAGTTGTGGGGACTTCATCACTGGAGGCTTTCAAGAAGAGATTGAATGGCCAACTTCCGGTTTGAGCCTCTTCACGGACAGACCAAAACCGTGATTGTGCATGGTTTTGGTCTGTGCTCGCCGCTGGAGTGCCCCGAACCTGCTGGTTTTGGGACTAAGCCACCCCATAGAGGTGGTGAAGAGGGGGGAGACTGCCAGCAGGGTTGAGGAGAGCCACATCTCTCCTCCTCAGCTGGCCATTACTCCCTTTCCCGAAGGCGGTTGCAGTGGTGGTCAGAAAGAAGAAGAACTCGACCGGAAAAGAATATGCAGGAGGAAGATAAGAAGAGAAAGTTTTGGTTGACTGGGTTAAACTGCAAAAGCAACAACTAAGGTACCCTGGAATTTAAACTAAAAAAAAAGTAACATTGTTCCCAAAGAAGACTTTGAAGCAGTGAAGGAGAGAGAAAAGGGAAAAGATTTGTTTTTTTTCTTCTCTCCTTTTCCTTATACTGATCGCTAAGAGATTTAAATTAGAAATTGAAAAAAAATCCACTTTGACATCAATAGACATTTAAGCTGAAAATAAAATGTCAAAGGGATAATAAAGAATTCTGGATACTTAAAAGCTTTTAAAAGCAGGAAAGGAGAGAAAAAAAATAAAAGGGCAGGATCTGGAAAAAAGGGAGGAGACTGCCTGGAATTAAAAGGAAATTACAGTAAAACCTCACTTCTAAAAGATACATTTTAACTGAAACTTGGGAACAAAATAGTAGAACCCCAGGAAGAGAAAGTGAAAAAAGAAGCATGAAGAAACAGCTTGGGAGAATTTGGATTATTTGGTGATCTCTGGATTTTTGGTTATTGCATTTGAATGACTAAAATCAATTGGGTGGTTGTTTAAAAGTGTTTAAAATGGCACTACTTTTAGAAGAACTGAAAATGGAACTTAAAAAGTACAAAAAAGATGCATAAAAAGGGAGAGGTTCTTTTGGCTTCGTATTTCAATTCTTAGAAATGCAGATCTGGAACTATGAGAAACAACAAGAAATGCCTGCAGAACAAGAAGATTGGGACAAAGAAGAAACCATCTTTAATGAACAAGTAATTTTATATGGGGGGAAAAAGGAAAGGGGAGAAAGAGAATGAAAAGTTTAAGATTTGAAAAAAACAACCAAGAAAAGGAAGAATAGTTTGAAAAATTAATATTAGAAAGCAACAGAAGAGGGGAATACAGAAGAGAGAATTAAGAGTGGAGAGACAAGGGGGTAAAAAGGAGAGGGAGAAGAAGAGAGGGAAGAAGGAAAGGAAAAGAAGTTACAAAGGACAGAAACAAGATGGGGAGAAATAGGGCCTATTTAGAAATAATGGGTGAAAATTTAATTGAAAAAAGGATTCTGCAAAGGTACATAAGTTAGTATTGTTATATTAAAAATAATTTTAGAAAATATGAAACAATGTATGATTAAAATGATGGATAAAGTAGTTATAATCTAGTGAAATGTTTGTTAATAAATAAAGGAAATAAAATGAATTAGATAATTGAATTAGGAAAGGATGGGAACATTTTAATTATTTAATGTTTTATAAAATATAAGGGAAGAGAAATAGGGGGGAAAATTAATTATGGAAAGCTTATAAGTGTTCCCAAGGAAGTATGATATTTAATTGAAAAGAAATGTTAAAGATGTTAAGATTTTAATGAATATTAATGATAGAACTGAATTGGAATGGAATGAGTGTTTTAAGTACATATATTTATAATCACTTTTTAAGAATATAGTGTGTATTTTAAGAATGTACCAAGCAGAATTTGACTGGAAGTTATGTATTATATTGAATGTGATAACCTCAAAGTATATATTGTAGCTTAAATAAGAGTTGAATGGATAAAATTAAAAGATATAAAGGTGTCATACTCCAATTAGTAACTACAGAAGAAAATTTGTTTAATGAGAAAAGAAAATATGAAATTGAAACAGGACAGACAAAACTATAAATAAAATGATTTGAATTGAGATGAGATAATTAAAATAAAATTGAGAAAATTAAGAGAGGAGAAAAACTATGTAGAAAATGTAAAACAGTAATAAGATATGGAATAGAACATAAAAGTGAGCATGAAATTGAGTTTGTGTCTGTATGAAGAAGTGTAATCCGGGACCATGCTATTTTCAAAAAAAGATGTTTATTTGTATTTTGTATTTTTTTTTAATGAAAACCCAAATAAAAATTTCAAAAAAAAAAAAGAGATTGAACGGCCATTTGTCAGAAATGGTGTAGGGTCTCCTGCTTGGGCAGGGGGTTGGACTAGATGACCTACAAGGTCCCTTCCAACTCTTAATCTGAATCTATCAGTCACTTTCCTTAACTCATCACTCATTAAAACAGCAAGGATAGCAACGTCTTACTATTGAAGCAAAAAGAGATGAGGGATGAAGGCAAAATTGTGTGTGCCGCTATACTTTTCTGCCATTTCAAGGGCTAATAGATTACACTTTGATAATGCCCAAGAGTGCCCCAAAAGTTAGCAATTAAGTGACATCTCCCTAAATATTTAAAACACAAATACTTCCCCATTAGAAAATGATTTAAAGATTGGATAGTTCACGAATGATTTAATGTAGATAAATCATAGAAGTGAAATCCCATTACTGAAAAGATCAAAGTTGCAATTCTGTTACTTATTCTGGAGCAGATTCAAGGGAAAAGAGGGAACTATTACTTTAAGACTATAGTTTGAAAATATAAATTCCCTCTTTATAATAATTAATTAATTAATTTGTTTGCTACCCATCTCGCTGCAAGGCAAGTCTGGAATATTCCAATTACTTTATATTCAGTAGTAATCTTCAAACGCCCGCACATTTTGGTACAACCTTCAGGTACGCTCACACATTGCAAAAGTCACAAACATGAGATTTTTGCCAAGCATCTGAATTTTGATCACATGACCATGGGGATGCTGCAGTAGTTGTGTGAAAAGTGGTCATTAGGTACTTTTTTCAGTGCCATTATAACTTCAAATGTCACTAAATTAATTGTTGCAAATTGAAGGTTACCTATACGTTTGAACAACGAGCAAGTGAATCTCAAATCTCTCCTGGTTTAGAAGCCAGCCCTTGGTATCCAAGTTTTAGAGTCTTGATCACTGAATGCCATTCTTTCTGGTGACCCACTTTGATTAAAATTCCATCCAGAAGCTTTTCAGTTCTATTATAACCAAACCCTTTGGTTTCTTTCTCTGCAGTGATACTATCAATAAGGGCCTGCAGTATTGTCGTAATACACAGAAAGCAGATGGATCTTGGCTAGGGTAAGTTGCTTTTCATTGATACTCAGTGAATTTAGTTGCACTGTGCTGATAAAATTTGAAAAGATTCCTTTCACAAAAGGAAGGCATCTCTTTAAGTTCTGTTCATCCAATGTTTTGCATAAGGGGCATTTTAAAACATCTTTTGTTAAGACACCATGACAAAAAACTTGTTCAGTTATAGTGCTGTGCAAGTTGAACCAAGTAGAGGGTTGCAGCAGGGGATCAGGGCCCATTTTTGATGAAGACTTTGTAGGAGACAGTGGGTTTAAAGATATAAAAGCCTCCCAACTAGTTGAACCATCACACTATATGTAGTTTGTTCAAAAAAACATTGATCTTAATATATTTCAATGGTTCATGGATCTCTTTTCCTTGCAGGAGATGGGGTGTGTGTTTCACGTATGGCACCTGGTTTGCATTGGAAGCATTTGCGTGTTTGGGATACACTTACCATAATGGGTAAGTAAGTTACTTTTCTGGCAGAAAATTAGAGTCAGTGATTGACTGATAGCTCCTCAATTTTTTACTTTGGAATGAGACAAGGAGACATAACTTTATTCTGCTTTGTTGAAAATTCAGTGTTAACCTGAAATAATCTGGGTAGCACATGGCCCTTCCCATATTTCATATTTTTATAAGCTTTAGAAAAATCTGATTCTCTTTCATAGAGATAACTGTACCAGGCAGCAAATACAAACCAAATAAATGAACAACAGAAAAAAACCCCACATGTTTTGGAGTGGTGTACACAAAACGGTATGGTAAGGAAGAATAACTGTTTAACAAACAGCACTTTTAAAATCATGTTATTCTACAATTCCATTCTTTCATTTAGTTGCTGAGTTTGGAGAGGAATATTGTGAAAGTTTGAAGGTATAAAACAGTGAGATAGGAAATAATCATGCAAAAGATAAAGCAATTTTTGAGTGTTACATATTTCTGATTTCCTGCCACTTTCTTTATTATATATAAAGAAAAATAAGTCCTTTCACTGGTAGTTTCTCCTTTCATCCATACCTAAACCTTGCGTTGCTTGAAATTCATTTGGATGCAACCCAGAACCATAATGGAACAGATCAAATCACAGAATCATAGCATTAGAAGGGACCTTGGAGGTCGTCTAGTCCAACTCCCTGTTATCAACTGTATCATTTTTTAAAAGAAAATTAGTATGTGTCATATTTTTTAGACTGGCATGCAACGAAGTTACCAGAGCCTGTGCCTGGCTGGTCTCCAAACAAATGAAAGATGGTGGTTGGGGAGAAGAATTTGAATCCTTCAGGTTTCGCAAATATATTCAGCATACCATTTCCCAGGTCCACCAAACTGCGTGGGCTCTGTTGGGGCTGATGGCTGTTAGGTAAGTGCAAAGACCGAACAATGTTTCTTTTAGGGAATCCTGATGTGGAGGAAAAGCTAATATATATCAAGGAACACAAATTAGGCCAAGGCCAGAGGTCTCCAAACTTGGCCACTTTAAGACTTGTGAACTTCAACTCCCAGAATTCCCCATCCACCTCCATCCGCCAAGCTTGGAGACCCCTGGTTAATAAACTGGGTTGGAGGTTAAATAAAATGAAATGAATTTTAATTTTTGTCTGGTCCCACCTTCTATATTTTGAAGTATGCTCCTCCTCGCCAAGGGTGATTCTCAGGCTCCAAACTGATCATAATGCATGGAGATCCTTGATCAGAGGTCTCCAAACTTGGCAACTTTAAAACTTGTGGACTTCAACTTTAGGCTATGCTGGCTGGAGAATTCTGGGAGTTGAAGTCCACAAGTCTTAGAGTGACCAAGTTTGGGGACCCCTGGTCTAGGCAGTAATCCTTTTAGATGTTTTAATTTGCCAACCAATTTCCAAAAGATACACGAAACTTTTCACATTTTTTCTTTTGTTGGAATGGCTTCACATTAGAAATTCTGTATAATCTCTGGTCTCCAAGAGTGGAGAAAAGAGTTATAACCTAAAGCTTTAGATTAGAGAGTTGTTGTTTTGGTGGACACATTTTCATCCTGATCTTATCTTTGCAAAAAAAAATACAAATAGCTCCTGTTCTAGAAACCCAAATAGGACTTTTTGACTGAGTCTTTGCTGTCAGAACGAATGACCATTATCCCATTTGCTTTGCAGGTATCCCGATGTTCATGTTCTTGAAAGGGGGGTCCAAGTTTTGATTGACAAGCAGCAAGCCATTGGGGACTGGCCTCAGGTGGGTGAATAGCTGTTGTCTTATCCCAATCAGATAGACCACAGTAGCTCATATAGTTAAGACCAGAGGTCTCCAAACCTGGCTGGAGAATTCTGGGAGTTGAAGTCCACAAGTCTTAAAGTTGCCAAGTTTGGAGACCTCTGGTTAAGACACTGGGTTGGAGGTTAATAAGCCTGTGTGTGAAACATGGGTGCTGTTGCTTCATGGGGACATGAAAGGAGCCCCTCGCAAGGGTCCCCCAGGCAACAGTGATGTCACCAGATAATCCTTTCAAACTGGAAGTGCCTCCGACAAGAACAGGACAGGACCCAATCAGGTCTTCCAAATATACAGATGCAAGTACTAAGAGACTGAGATGGTTCATATGTTTTCTTTTCGATGTAATGCTGCCAGAAATATGTTCCCTCACTGATGGTTTAATGCAACATCTGTAATACATGAAAATTGACAGCAATATGGCAATAGGGGTGGGTGAGTGGGAAACCTATCAATGTTTGCTGTTCTCTCCCTTGCACTGAACTAAAAGCTAACTTGGGAGATATCCATCTAAATGAAAACATGGAAACATTCACCCTCTAACACTGTTAGTGTTAGCGGCAGAAATTCAAGTCCAGAAAACACACAGATGACTGATTCAGCAGGATCATTAACTTCTTTATAAACGTATCATTAGTTAAGTTTACCATACCATTAGTAGATTCTTGCAACGTAACATAACACAAACAGCAAACAGCAGCAGCTCAGAGCAGAATCAGTTGCAGCAAGCACCAAGTTAGTTTTTCTTTCAGAATTGAGAGCACAGAGCTAAGCCAGGCACAGACTTTCAGCCCCAAATTCAGCTCCCCTTGGCTGACTTTGTTAACTATGTCTCTGCCAGTTAATGAATATACTCTGACAACCACAGCACATAAGCCCAGTGATGGGATTCAGCCAGTTCACACCACTTCAAGAGAACCGGTTGTTAACTTTCTGAGCAGTTTGGCAAACTGGTTATTGAAAGAAATCATTCGGGCAGAGAACCAGTTGTTAAATTATTTGAATCCCACCACTGCGTAAGCCCGAGGCAAAGATTAGTGTGATTTGGTAGGTAAGGTGTGTTCCCATGCCCTTCACTCAGCAGCTTTCTTGTAAGACAAAGACTGTGACAGCTGTGAATTCATTTGCATAGATCTGGTTTCGCCATACAGAAATTGGATATTTGCTCTGAGATGCCAAAATATTTTTCAGAGGACCAAATTACACATTACAATATGAAGTAAATGTTGGCCTGAGGAGATTGTCTTGCCTAATCTAATAGGAAGCCTGCCTTGACTCCAAAAAGTTGGAGACCTGATTCATTCACCTTATTTATCAACTAAGTTCTTGGCAATGTATGAAAGGTTTGTTCTTTGTATGAGTAACCATCACATCCTTTTGTTTTTGATTTTATCTTTAATATGAAAGCATTAAAGCATAAGCAGGCTTGTCAGGACATTTCTTCCTTGCCTTTTCTTAGGGTGACATTGCTACCGGATTCTACAAATCTGGCACTCTCCATTATTCAACCTACCGCAACATCTTCCCGATTTTTGCATTGGCTCGTTTTACCCACCTTTATCCTGATAGTCCTCTTGTTAGGGAACATCTGAAGAATGGACCAAGGCATTCCACAGAGGACCAGGCAATGAAGTACTGAATAAGATGCATCAACATTCCAGGAAAAGCCAGCTTTGCCCTTTACACCATCATAAGATGCTTATCTTTTAACATTTTTCCTAAAGAATCAGCTAACTGGTTTTGTTTTTTTTAAATACCGGGTTAGTAGACTGAAGTATTCACATTTTGCAATATTTTTTTTCTGCAAGCGTCATTTTCTCATTGCCATCATGTCAAGTAATAAGGAGAGCCAAGAGAGTCTGCCCTTTTGTGGAAGCAGCGGTGCAAAATACAGTACTTTTATATTACAGTGAGTTTTGGCTGACAGTGAGTTTTGGCAAACAGTCAACCTTGTCTGAAAATTTGCTCTTCCCAATTGCCAACCCACAGGAAAATTGGGGGAGGTTTTCTGCTCGTGGTTTTGGGGGTGGAGGGGAAACAAGAGGGCAAGAACATTGAGTAATACATCCATATTTGTTCTTGAAGTGGCATAAATAAGGATAACACAAGTTTCTAATACCCTGTTTATTTCAGGGTGGGTACAGCCAATGATGGAAACAAATTTCATCGTAATGAAGCTCAAAAACTGCCAGCTCAAAAACTGTTAGGTAGAACATTGACTTGGCCATGAAAAATTATCCCAAGGGATGCTGGCTGTTGGTAAAGGACAGGTAATTAGAGAGAATCACAGAGGCAATGAAACAAATGACAGGTATCAAATTTAGGGAGGCTGGAGTGAATGTATATGTAAGGCATATATATTCTTATATTGTAATGCATTTGGGTCCTACTCAATGTCTTCTGGAGATCTTCCAGAACCCAACATATAGTTTGCCAGAATTCTATTATGTACGTAAGATAAAGATATATGAGATATAAGATAAAGTATAAATGTAATAATATAATAAATAAAACTGACAAAGAATTAAGTATGTGTGCATGCGCATACTACACATTCTCTTTGTCACAAACCCACACAAATAGTAGCACTTCTTTGATTCCAGCTGAAAATTGCTTTTTGAATTGAATAGGGCTTTGGGAAATTATACTGTATGAATTACTGTTGGATATTTAATTTAATTTGGAGAGTGATACACTCACACAAAGATGAAGGTGATATGAGTGAAATAATTCAGGATCTGCTTTTGGTCTTGGTATCCCTGTGTAGCTTACTCTTCGTAAGTTGCCCAGAATTCCCTTATTGGGAGAGGGATGGCATATAAATTTAATAATGATAATAATGATGATAATAGTCATGATGATAATAATAGTTTTTCTATTGGACAGCTGATTCATATATTATCTGTGGGGAAGGGTGTTTTACATATTCAAGAAGGTGTAGCTTGCATTTGAAAAATATTTCTTACTTGTGTTTATGTACTTTATATAATTAAACATTAAATGGAGATAGCTTAAAAGTGTAATGAGTTATAATTTTTTCACTTCAGGTCAGACCAAGAAAGGGTGGTTAGAGTCATTTGTGTTAGCCATGGGATCTTTTGCTCCAGAAATTTTTATATCCATGGAGTTTATGCTGCAATTGTCATATTCTGATACAAGAATGAAGATCATAGAATTTTCTTTTGAGTTGACATGCACAAGTTAGTTTGCCATTTGAATAAAATTAAAATGTTTGCAATCATCATTTTCTTCCAATAAATAGATTCTAATTTAAGTATATGATAGTGGAGTTTTATGTTTTTCATTTCCTGACAAGTTGGTGAAAAGTTCCAGCTGCCTGGGCTTGATTTTCTTGGGGAAGGAGTCACTGGAGAATTATGAAATTTTTAAAATAAATTACAAATGTTATAGAATATAAACGGAAGCAAAAGAGACATTCCTTATGCTAAAGATCTAAACAGAAACCTTGTACATCAAAGTCCCTAAATTATCAAACAAATAACAGGTTTCTTTTTATATCTAATTCTAGGTAGCACAAAATGTGTCTTCTCTACACAATGCTATGCCTGTTCCCTTCTTGGAATAACAATAGCTATCTCATTCAAATCAAGAGAGCAAGATTCTTAATTGGCTTCTAACCCACATAAGAAGCTGTGACAATTCAGCTGTTACTGAACTCTTAGCATCCCCAATGGACATACTGGCTGGTATGGCTACTGGATAGTGTAGTTCTTTCTATGAGGGCTGCAGATTCTCTATCCCTGTTCTACATTTTAACTCCTTTTCCACATCAATGACCTGTAATCTGCTAAACAATGGAAACTGCAATGGTATTCATTACATTACTATTAGAATCGCTTCAAGTAGATACCAAAGAGATAAACAGGGTGGATCTGCTTAGCACTTAGACTGAAGGGCAACTAGGAAAAATAGGAGCCATAAGCTAGACTGGGAAGTCAAAATTACTCCTGGAAGAAGACAGGTCAATCATTTCTATTATGTGGTTAGGAAAACAACATAGATACTAGAAGTCAGGCTCAGTTTGAAGGAGCGTAAGTTACCTGGAGGCATAAGTGGGACTGCAGCATAAATCAGAAATCTTCAGACATTTTTGTCTAAAGGTATGTTAAACAGCTGTGGTGGCACAGTGCAGTATTGCAGGCTAATTCTGCTGACTGCCAGAAATTTGATCCTGATCAGCTTAAAGTTGACTCAGCCTTTCATCCTTCCAAGGTTGATAAAATGAGGACCCAGATAGTTGGGGGCAATATGCTGACTCTTTAAACCGCTTAGAGTGGGCTGTGAAGCAGTATATAAGTCTAGGTGCTTTTTCTATTGCTAAAGAACCAATTTTCATCTGCAGTTCAAAATCAGTCTTAAGGTGGAGGCTGTGGTACAGTATCAGCACTATGTAAAGTACAGATTCCCTGGCTTAAACATTTCACTTCTTTTTCATAATTTCTTTGTTCTTTCCCCTCTTTTCTCTGACATCTTGTCTGACTCCTGTAAGAATTTGCTGAGGTTTAAAAACTTGTACGCTAATTTTGCTTCAGTGCAAATGAAGATCACGCACAAGCACTTCTATATGCACAAGATTCAACGCACCCATATTTTTGAATGTATTATTTTGTAAAAAAAGACACACAGAGAGAAAAAACAGCCATTTCTGAAGATCACCATAACCGTGGTTTCTCCAAAGGTACATTCGGTATTTGAGTCTGTAGAAAGCATTATGGCTCTCAAACACATAGTTTCTTTCTGCCTAATGAAGAGAGTTTAACTACGAGGGTAGTAGATAAATGAAGAGATAGCAGCAGGTCAAAAAGAGAATGAATGTTCACTTAGCCTGGCTCGATTAAAATCACATTTCATGGTCTCAAAAAGCAGCTTCACCAGTTCGGTCTTCCCTCGAGCCAGCATAGCTTTGGAAAGTTCAAGCACCTCACTGGTGTGATGCCGACAGATCAGTCGAAGTTCCTGCTGCACTTGCTGGTTCGGATATTTCTCTTCCGCTTTCTTCACCCACAGCTCTACCTCCTTCATTAGCATCTCCATGTTGATTCTCTTCTGAGCATACAGGGTAAGCAGCAGCTCCATTAAGCACCGGAAGCTCTCTCTGTGCGTGGAACCCACATCATCCAGCTCTATGGCCTGCTTGAAGCACTCCATAGCTTCCAGCATCTCGTTTTTCATCCAAAGGCATTTCCCTTTCAGCACCTGGAGTTCAGGCAAGACGTTTCCCAGGTCTAATTCCATGGCTTTAGCAAAGAGTATAAGGGCTTTGTTGAGGGCGTTTTCATCCACAAGGAAAAGCTCCTGCATAGCATCTACTCCTAGGTAATAATACACCTAGAATTTTTTAAAATGGGACAAAAAATAAACTCCCAAGGTCATACATGTTTAAAAAGCATCATCTTTTTATCTAAAGAATCAAGAAGTCCACAGGGTGTGAAAAACCACAATTGTAAACTTCAATGCTTTAAGAAATATTTTTCCCCCTGTAGCTATGATTGATCATGAAATATTTTACAAGGAGGAGTATCTTGAATCTCAAAGTTTAACAACTTTAGCATCAGTCTGCAGAGATGAAGTATCAGACTAAGTATCAGCATGCAGAAAGTCCTGGTATATTCCTTCTATTACAAAAAGGACTGTTTCTCTTCTTTTCTTTTTCTTGTTTCTTTGGTCAATATATCATAAATTTAATGATACCACCAGTGGTGGAAATCCCCATTCCCTCCACATCCCACTAACCTGCTTTCCAGCTCCATTCTCCTATGCATGGGAGAATGCAGCACTTGAAGGAGACGCAGCCGATCAGCTGGGACTTGGGAGGCAGAGAATAGATGGGGACAGGGCCAGGCAGAGGTGGGATTTGCCACTTCTCCAAACTACTCAAAATTTCTCCAGAACTGGTCAGAACCTGCTGAATACCACCTCTAGATACCACCTAGGAAACTAGGAAGTTCTGTTTTTCTAATCTTTTAAAGGTTTGGGGGTGTTTTTCCTCAAATGTGGATGAAGTTGATCATGCTTGCTTTGGACAGAGATTCTTGAATAAAGAATTTCCCCAAGATAATAATGCTTCAGAACAGGTTTAATAAGCCAATGCAGAAGCTACTTGGCAGAAAATGAAAAGAGGACCATGCTACAAGAATAGAAAGAAAATAAAAGTTGGTGATACTGAATCAAATTAGGGGAATGTTATCCAGAAAAGTTCTGGGATGGGAAACTTGTGGAAAACCAGCAGACAGCCTGCTCTCCCCAGGGTGGTGGGAGAGTTGGTAAGAGAAAAGCAGCATTTCCTTGCTTCAGGAATCCAAACTCTCTGAAAGCTGGGATTTTCAGAGTATATCTGTCCAAAGAAAAAGGATGATGCAGATCCTGCTGGATATCTGTTAAGCCCATGTCACACTGAACCAACAGATGCAAAGAGGATGTAAAACGGACAAAAAAGCTTGCCATCCGTTGGAAAACGCGATGTACTCACTGCCTCCGTTTTGCTTCCTCTCTATCTGTCCAGCATCCGTTTATTGATGTTTCATCCGCTCCAAAAGTTTTGGGCTACCCAAAACTTTTGCGCGGAAAATGTATCCAGTTTGTCCGTTCTGCATCCGCTAGGCAACCGCTACGTATCTGTTACACATCCGCTATATCCGCTAGGCATCTGCTACGCATCCGTGCAACTCCATCCGCCCGGACGTGGGGAGGAAGCGGAACGGACGCAGAACGGTTGCAGAACGGATGCCTAGCGAATGCAGCACGGAAACAAAGCGTTTAAAACGGAAAAAACGTTCGCAGGGGGGGAACTATCTCGGATATTAAGGATGTCTACAGGATGCCTAGAGGATGCCTAGAGGATGCCTAGCGGATGCCTAGCGGAAAACCTATATTTCCTATAAAAAGAGGGAGCAACTCATCTGCATCTCACTTTCAGAACAGCAGCCCAGCGGTGCAGACCTCTGCAGCCTTCATCTGGCTCTTCCTCTTCCACAGCATCCAGTCATGTCCACCATGGATTGTAACAAAGTCCTTTCGGCAGCCACCATCGTTCTGCAACAGTGCGAAGCCATCTGCAGGCTCTGTGAACTCTACTGCGAGAAGAAAAAGAGGCAGCCAAAAAGAGTCTGGGTCCGAAGATGGTTCACCAGAAGAGCAGAGGACGGACTGTACAACAAGCTGATGGTGGAGCTCAGGAGCGAAGACACTCGGGCGTTCCAGAACTTCATGAGGATGCCTCCAGCCATGTTTGACGAAGTTGTGCAGCGGCTGACACCCAGGTTGACCAAGGTAAACACCAGCTTCTGGCCCAGCCTGGAACCTGGGCTCAAGGTGGCACTCACTCTGCGCCACCTGGCCTCAGGGACCACCTACAGGAGCATGCAGTACGGCTGGAGGGTGCCATCCAACACCATCAGCATTGTGGTCAGAGAAGTGGTGCAGGCCATCATCGAAGAATACAAGGAGGAGCTCCTCCAGTACCCCTCCACTGAAGAAGGATGGAAGAAAGTTGCAGAGCAGTGGTATCAGAAGTGGAACTTCCCCCACACCGTTGGAGCCATAGATGGCAAGCACGTGGCCTG
Organism: Laticauda colubrina; assembly: GCA_015471245.1. Classification (NCBI taxonomy): domain Eukaryota; kingdom Metazoa; phylum Chordata; class Lepidosauria; order Squamata; family Elapidae; genus Laticauda; species Laticauda colubrina. The sequence goes on along the minus strand of BLBF01000020.1, from coordinate 38,593,944 downwards.
CAAAGCTTCAGCCAAGTCAGGGTCCACTTATTTCAACTCCAAGGGCTTCATCAGCATCATCCTCTTCGCCATGGTCGATGCTGACTACAAGTTCATGTACATCGATGCTTCAGGCAACGGCTCATCTTCAGATGCCCAGGTATACAACGCCAGTCACCTCAAGGAGGAGCTGGAAGGCAACCTCATCATGAGCTTCCCAGATCCAGAACCCCTGCCCAACGACACACAAGATGTGCCCTACTTCATCGTGGGGGATGACGCCTTCTCCCTCACAACCTACCTCATGAAGCCCTACACTTCCAGACTCCTCACCCTTGAAGAGAGGATCTTCAACTACAGGCTGTCCAGGGCAAAGCGGGTGGTGGAGAACGCCTTTGGCATCCTGGCCAACAGGTTCCAGGTACTTCTCACCACCATGCAGCATTGCCCAGAGACCGTGAGGAGGATCATGGAAGCTTGCTGCATCCTGCACAATCTCATGCGCACCTGCTACCCAGTCTTGCAGAACAGGCTTGTGGACCTCCAACAACGCAATGGGGACATGGAGCCTGGGGAATGGAGGCAAGGGCAAAACCTGATCGACACTGAGGATGTGCAAGGCCCCAACAGAGCCTCAAATGAAGCGAAGAAGCAGCACAACCTCCTGAGACACTGGTGCAACTCCCCAGCTGGAGCAGTGGAATGGCAAGACAGGATGGTAGATGCTTAATGGATGCTTCCTTCAGCCTGTCTCATCACACGGATGAGATTGGGCCATGTATGTTTGGTTGGCCTACAATGAACAGGGCATTTAATAAAGAGTTGTGTTTATGTTGACATGTGTGGATAATTATTACATTATTATTGATAATAAAGGGCCATAGGTGTGGTACCTGGGAGGCTGGACCATACAGTCCCACTATGCTTGCACTGGAGGTTTATCTATCCCACTGCTATCCTAACCCATCCCACAGCTACTACCCATCCCACAGGTATCCTAACCCATTCCAAAGCTATCCTTACCCATCCCACAAGCATGCAAAGGCTTAAACCATTTCTAAAAGTTTCCAGCAAGACTTTATTAAAAAAAAGAAATGAAGCAAGTGTGTGAATCAAAACTAGACTTTATTAAGAACAAACTATAAAACAAAAATGAGTCTCTGGCACTCCTCTTGGTCACTCAGTCTCAGGGGTGAAGGGTCCAGGTGCTGTGGAGGTGGCTGGTGCTGGAGTGCTTGTCATCAGCTCCTCCAGAAGCAGATGCAGCAGAAGCCCCAGCCCCAGAAGAGCGAGCCCGTGCTGCAGAAGCCCCAGTAGAACCAGAGTGAGGGCCAGGGGGCCGGATGGTAGCCCTGTCCCTCTTGCAAGGGCTGGCAGCAGATGGCTGAGGCTTGCTGTGCTTCCGCATGGTTGTGGGGTTGCTGGCTGGCAGGGAGGCTGGCAGGAACCAAGGCTGGCAGCAAGGCTGGCAGGGAGGCTGGCACCAAGGCTGGCAGGAAGGCTGGCAGGAAGGCTGGCAGGCAGGCAGGCACCAAGGCTGGCAGGAAGGCTGGCAGGAAGGCAGGCACCAAGGCTGGCAGGAAGGCTGGCAGGAAGGCTGGCAGGAAGGCAGGCACCAAGGCTGGCAGGAAGGCTGGCACCAAGGCAGGCACCAAGGCTGGCAGGGAGGCTGGCACCAAGGCTGGCAGGAAGGCTGGCAGGCAGGCAGGCACCAAGGCTTGCAGGCAGACATGAACCAAGGCTGGCAGGAAGGCAGGCAGCAAGGCTGGCAGGCAGACCGGCTGGCAGCAAGGCTTGCAGGCAGGCAGGGCAGGCAAGGCAGCCAATCCGTCCGGCAGCAGGTCTTTCCTCTGAATGGCGACCTGCTTCCGAGCTGCTTCCGTTATATCCGTGGGGCAGACGCAATGCATCCCCCCCGCATGCGCAATTAACGCCAGGCATCCATTCGGCTTCTGCTGTGCATCCGCTAGGCTTCCACTGTGCATCCGCTTCATCCGTTCGGCATCCGCTCTGCATCCGCTGTATCCGTTCCGCGTCCACTTTGTTGAGGTCCCCCGGAAGCCTAGCGGATGTGCCATCCGCTCCCATCCGCTTCCATCCGCTGGGCTTCCGTTCCGCATCCACTTTGCATCCGCCCTGCGTCCTCCCCGCTTCCGTGTTATCTGCTCCGGTTATGCAAATTTTTGCCCCTTTTGAGAGCGGATAACAACGGATGGAACATTTTGCTCATCCGTTGTGTCCTTTTTGCATCCGTTGGGCAGTGTGACATGGGCTTTAAATAGAGACTTGGGCTGTGTGATTAGGCAAGTTCTGCTGGTTAATGTGGTTAGGTTATTCTTATGATCTGGATTGTATTCAAGGCCTCCAGTGCTGGGTTTGGTTATCTGCAGTAGTAGTTTTAACCCTCGAACGCAATCTGGAGTCACTTTTAGGAAATGAATGCCCTTACTATTATTACTACTGTACTATTACTGAAAAAAAACACCTTAATCTTTAAGATTAAGCAGCACATAGGAAACAAAAGAGACCTTAAGAATTTGGGGTGACTTATCTCACTATCCGTCATTTTTTGTAAGACTATCTCTAAATTTTATGTTCTTCTGTGAGGGCTTTCCAAGAATAAATGAAGGTGAGGAACATCCCAGCTGTTAATCCCTCTACCAGAATGGCTCACCTAACACCTTCCTTAGGACTCTTCACAGTGTCATGTGGAAATATGTATCTAAATCAAAACTTAACTGGATTGTATGTATATGTAAAGTGTATGCATATGTGTATGTGTACATCTACGTGTATGTATATCTATATGTAGTAGAACTTTCAAATCAACACAGCTTTGCTTTAAATACAGTACTAGTGTGGTCTTTTCAATCTGTTTTTTTTTTCCTATTAAAAATATGTTGAATTGCTGTTATTTTGTGCTGGTTTTAATTATTGCAAGTTGAATTTTTAAAATTACAGCTATTCTGTTTTTCTCAGACTTTGAATATTTTTTGCTGTGTGTGTGTGTGTGTGTGTGTGAAGAGCAATCAAAGTGACATCAGCAACAATGAATCATTTTGGTGGTACAAGGCCTCCTCACTCAGCAAGGATCTGAGTATCCGATGTGACATACTAAGTGGCTATGGAAACTACTATTCTTGATTGGCTTTATCAGTTTAATAAATCCATGAACAGATATTTTTTTAAATGGAAGCAAATTAATTTTGAACAAATAAACAAAAACAATTCTTTAGCTCTATACTGTAGTTTGCTGAATAATAACATTTTATTATCTGATTAGGCTTCTAATCTACCATCATCAGACTTCAAGAATGGCCTTTTAAAAGGGGTTCCAACATCATTGTTTTCTCTCTGTACATCTCACCTCTCTTTCAATCAATCCTTCTGCCTTTTTTTGTCAGGAAAAAAACAACAACAAATGAAATAGCTACCCAAAGGCTTTGGTTTAATACCCAAAGTAGTTTAGTGTTGTCTATCTGAAAGTTCCTGAAAATAGTGAACTCAGTCAAAATATATGGACAGCCATGGATGATTTCACTTACCTGGCCAAGATCAAGGTAAGTTTTCAGGCAGGGGTGGACTTTGATGACTTTTTCAAGGTCAACTTTGGCCCCCAAAAGGTTGCTCTGGTCTGGCATTTCAGCCAAGCCTATCTTCACACGTTCCACATCCCGTAAGTACAATTTAATCAGCATCTAAAGATAAATGTATGGTGCTCAGTTGGCTTGATTTGGTTTGATCACTGCTAAAACCTTGGGGAGCTGCTGAAAGAGAGAAATTGTCGCCCCATATGCCTTTCTCTGCTTTTGAGCCTCCTAGAAGGGAGCAGAGGGGTGTGATCTTTCTAAGGAAACGCTTTTCAAACTTGTGTGGACTTCCACTCCCAGAATTCCCCAACAGCATAACTGGATCTGGCAGTGGAAGTCCACACATTTTAAATTTGCCAACGTTGAGAAACATTGGTCTAAGGAAAAGATGGCAACTAAGACATTCACCTAGAAAATAAGAGGTGGCAAGCTATCTTACAATTGTATACCAAGGCAGGAGGCTTGGGTTGAAAACCTAGAGGTTTCTAGGTGAAGAGTTTTGAAGCCTTCAAACTTTCAATGTGTTGGTCAAATTGTCTGCTATAATGCCAATGTCATATAATGTTGTGCATACAGGTATATGTATATAGCCTTTTGCCTTAAAAAAATATGTTCAATTGTGTCCAATCACTTTGGTGTCATAAAATAATTTTTAAAAGGAATTGGATCCTTTGGATATCCTATCATTTATTAGTGTAGGACTGCACTAATAAAATAAACATTAACTTTAATCATCTGAACAAAAATATTCCCAAGTGTTTTCTAGATGACCAAGCAAATTGTTTTAAGGATGAGTTACCTACCTTAGCACGCATACAATATGCCTGCCAGTTAAGTCCTGGATCAGGGATTACATCCAGAGCCATGTTGCAAACTGCCATTGCCATCTCTAGCTTGCCAAGGAAATGGAAGATTTTTGACAGGCGGTTGAGAACAGGGGGATAATCTCTAGCAACCTCTATTGCCTTAAAAGCAAATATATATTTCTCCATTAATCATCAGTTGTCATGAACAATGATCAGTTACATTCATAAATTGGACAAAGGTTAAAAGGTGGAGCTCTTTGGCCCCTTGTGTTAGGTGGCAAATGAGTAAAAGAAAGAATTTATCTACTATGTTAATTTTTGTTGTTTTTGTAAAAGCCCGGTTTCTCATTTTGACTTCATGTCCAAGAAAGTTGTTGAATTCAGCAATCATATTCACAATCACCCGCACCTGGATGCTGCATTAGATTGCATCTTTCATAATCATCAGCCAGGTGATTGGGCTGAGACGGTTTGTAGTCCAAGACATATAAAGTCTTCCCAGATGTCTGCCAAGACATTTTAATGACAATTTGGACATGCCCTTATCTTTAATTCATGGCTGAAAAAAAAAACCCTTGATTAGTTCCTTACAACATCGGTGTCAAACTCATGGTCCGTGGGACAGATGCGTCATATGCTGGCTGTGCCCACTCCTGGTTTAGCGAAGGGGAAAAAGTCTCAATACATCATGTGACAACAACATGACACCATAACTTTGAAACCTGCCCCAGAAGGAACTGAAGATTTAGCAAAGCAATAGAATAGCAACAGCACTTAGACCTATATATTGCTTCACAGTGCTTTACAACCCTCTCTAAGCAATTTATAGAGTCGGCACCCTGCCCCCAACAATCTGGGCCCTCATTTTACCAACCTTGAAAGGAGGGAAGGCTGAGTTAACCTTGAGTTGATGAGAATCGAACCGCTGGCAGTCAGCAGAATCAGTTTGCAATACTGCATTCTAACCACTGTGCCACCACAAAGATAACGCATATTCAATTATTTAGACTTGGCTAATAATTAAAGCTTTAGGAATATTCCTCATATCAGTGAGCTAGCATTACAGTAGAATTTAAGCAGGTGAGCAACATCCCTCCTCTTCCTCCTTTGTAATTGTGAAACTTGAAATAAGCTTTTTGCTTCTCTTGCTTGCATACAAAGGTGAAGATGAAACCAATAAAATCATCTTTTCATTGCAGTCCTGAAGTATTTGTTCTGGGCACATCCTTGTTCTAGGTTACTCCTTCCTATGTAGAAAAAAGAATGGGGTGTAGTTTGTGTTGCACCCATATTTCTTTGTGGACTGAACTTGTCCCCACATCAATACCCCAAATTTCCTATCTTAAAAATAAGATTTGAAGTATTGTCAACACCCCTTGAAGAAAACTGCATGAATGGGATTGTGATCAAGCAAAATTTCCAGTTCAGCATTCTGTAGACACTCATGCAAATGGCTGAGCTTGTGCTATCCAGTGCAACCTGCTGGGAGGCTGAGGTTGCGAGCATAGAGATGGATGTACACAGCTCAGGTTAGATTATCAACACAACCACAATTCTTTGCACCTGCTTCCAACAAATCAATCATCAAGCTTCCTTGCTATGCATTTCCTCTTCCCTTTGCAATGTGGTTTCGGAGTGTGTGTGTGCTCGATTTAGGATTGGGAAGGGAAGAATATGCCTCTCTCATGATATTGAGAGAAGCAATCAACTTTGAATCCCACCATCACTTGTAAAAGAGAGGAAAATGGAGAAGAAAGATATAGTCCTAGTTCTGTGTTATGCAGGAGGAAGAACATTAAACAAAGGAGCATTGATATATCATGAGCCATGGTGACACAGTGGTTAGAATGCAGTATTGCAGGCTAACTCTGCCCACTGCCAAGAATTCCATCCTGATAGAGTCAAGGTTGACCCAGCCATCTGAGGTCAATTGTTGGGGGCAATATGCTGACTCTGTAAACTGCTTAGAGAGGGCTGTAAAGCACTATGAAGTGGTATACAAGTCTAAGTACTATTGAAATATTGTTTTTAACTTGTTTGGGAGAAAAACTGGGTGTCATTCCCAACTTTGTCTTTTTGTAATGATTAATTATAACAGCCTACCTTTCCAAAGCAATCCAGGGGATCGGTTCCAGCATAACCACAGTCATTAATGCCCAGGGGAGTAGCTGAGAAAGAATATTTCCTTTCTAGTAGCATCCCAAGATAGCACCAGGCTAAGGCTAGAGAAAAAGGAGGAGATCATTCCACTCAAAAATAAAGGGGACGTTTCTGCCTTATTTTTAAACTTAAATTTTTACTTATTAATTGGAGACAGCCCTGGTATAGGTCCGTGATGACAAACCTATGGCAAGTGTGCCACAAGTACCACACAGAACCATTTGTGCTGGCATGCGAGTCACAGGCAAACTTACCTCACTCTGCATGTGCGCGCCTCACAGCTGATTTTTTTTTGGTTGGTTTGAAGCCTTTTTCGGCCTCCCAACGGCTTGAAAAAAGCCTCTGCAAGGCTTTTCAGGACAAATTATAGGCCCTTTTCATCTCTTCCTGAAATACCGGAAGTGATGAAACAGGCCTATAATTCGGCCTGCAAGGCTTTTCACACACAAAAATAAGCTGTGAGGTGCAGTGCAGGTAAGGGCATGGGGAGTGGGGATTGCATGTGCATGCGCAGGGGGCATGGGGAGAGGGGCACACATTGAATTCTGGGTGCTGGCACATGAGTGCGTGCGTGCTGGCACGTGCACAATTTTTGGCACAGGAGCCCAAAAAGGTTAGCCACCACTGGTATAGATATAGAAAGTGTTTTCCACATCAGAAAATGCTGATGCATTCTACCTAACCTGGTTTAGTCCTTGTTAATATCTGGATGGGGAACCATCAGGGCAATACAGATCTATAGGCTAAACTGTGAAATTGAGAAAGTACCCTGCCTGGAGGATAATTTCAAACTACTTATATAATGCTGCCAAGATAGTGACTTGATGGACAGGGATATGTCCATCAAGTCACCAAGAGTTGAGTCCACTCATGGGAGTCGTGCCTAAGACTATTCTTCTTTTCTTCTCTGCTTCTGAACATCTAAAGCTGATGGAAAGTAGAAATCAGCTTACATTTGTTGCAGCTCACATTATGTAAATGATTGCAAGAAGTAAATGCCCACAGACAGTACTTACATATTCATTGTTCTGTTTATATTGCTCTGCATTTAAAAAAATATTTGTATGCCTGCATATATTATTCTAATCAATAGATGCCTGGACTGTCCATTCCCCCCAGGTATAGCAACAGAAATGCTAGAAGAGTACAGAATGCTCTTTCGAATCCATGACATTATTGAGACTAAAGCACCTGAGTATGTAGAAGTGATTGCAATCAACCTGGGGGTAAACCCTTCTGATAATGCATGTGAATGAAGGAGAAACTTCCTAACAGCGAGAACAATTAACTAATGGAACAGCTTGCCATGAGAGGTTGTGGGTGCTTCATCACTGGAAGTCTTTAAGAAGAGACTGGAGAGTCATTTGTCTGAAATGGTAGAGGGTCTCCTCCTGTTTGAGAAGGTGGTTGGTTTAGAAGACGTCCAAGGTTTCTCCCAGCTCTGTTGTAATTGATTGACTGATTGAAATTGAGCTGGTAAGAAAATGAAATTGCGTATGTATATTTGTATATGCATCTGTGCATTTGAGCATTATAGGAAATGAGCCATATTGGTTCTGTCAGCTTTGGAAACCTTATTCATCGCTGCCACATAGCTTGAGAAAGTGGGAGGGGGGTGATTTTAATTGAGTAGCTCTAAGTAGACAAAATAGAATTCTTTTGTTAGTTCAAGGTTATAGAGGAACAAAAAGGAACTTTCTTGAGGATTGGTTCATGTGATATGATGATGAGGGAAAAGGAGATGGACATGGTGGGAAGTCCGGGGAACTTTTAGTTTTGAGATTTCACAGATGTGTGAGGTGCTATTCTGATAAAGGTACTTTTGAGATTATGCTTGTTACTGATTGGAATGGAGGTTCCCTGAAATGCTGACATTATCTTGAAACTACGACAGGTCCATGGCAACAACCATTCTGTCTTTCCTGTCTTCTCCTTCTCTATCTCAATTAAAAAACTTACATCAATTGAGAAACTCTATGGCTATGATCAAATGAGTTGCAGCACACAAGCTTATGCTTTGTCAAATTGTTAATCAGAAAAGATGCTACCAGATTTTTGGTGTGTATATGTGTGTGCAAGCAAATACATTCTGGCAGTGGTATCCCAATGTTCTGACCTGGCTTGATCCTTGCTATATAGCATTTGCAGGCTATGACCAATGAATAATTTATCCTACCTCTGTAGTGTAGATTAGATGACTTCAGTACTTGTTGAAGCAAAACCAGAGTTCTGTTGAAAGCTGTCAGTCTCTTCTTCTCATCCTCACCTTTGTTCATCCACACCCTATCTAGTCTGAAGCAAAAAAGAGGAACTAATATCATTCATACATACAGATGTGTACATGCAGGATTTGCTGAACTGATTGGCAACATACTTTTAAAAAAATCCTATATAATTATTTTTTTAAAAAAATTAAATGTTGGAAATACTTTTTTGAATCCCGTTCTTTCCACCCTCTTCTAACTGTGATACTTCTAGAAGGTGATGTGGTCCAGAGGAAGTTTGTTGTATCATTTTGAATTAGCCACCTCTGTTATTTGTTGATTCATTCTTTTAATTTGATAATGGGAAGTTGCCAAAGTATTCCCAGAGAGGTAAGTTGATATGAAGTAATCAGATATAAAAAGCATTCAGACAAACCACCTTGCCTCATTCAAATCATTATTTCCACCCCTTAGTTTAAAATCAGTATTGCTCATCACTTGCCATGGAAGCCAGTTGTGTACTTAGTCTGATATTGAGATTGAGATTGACTGTCTGTGTGCTGGGTTCAAATTACCCATAGCAATTTTCCAATAAACAACACTGTCTTTTAATGTACATGCTAACTTTCAAGAAGTATCTGGGTAATTTGTTGTTTCTACTAGTACATCTAGGGCATGGACATCAAATTCATGGCGTCATGATGCCGTCACGCGACGTTTCATTACTTTTTCACATTTGCGGAGCTGTGGTGGGTGTGGCCTGCGTGTGATGCAGGCCCGCGGGCTGCCAGTTTGACACCCCTGATCTAGGAAATTACTTTCACAGTGGTTACTAAATGCTGATTCAAACCATACAGCATATATTTTAGCTAATATCAGATTTCATCCAGGTATTAATTATATGGATGAACACAACCAAACCCAAAATTTATGTTGCTAAGTGAGACAGAGATTAAGTGAGTTTTGGCCCATTTTACAACCTTTCTAAGCCACAGTGGTTAAGTCAACCATTGTCTTTGCTTGTCAGAAGACTGCAAAATGTGATCACATGACCCTGGGACATTGCAACTGTCATAAATACATGCCAGTTGCCAAGCATCTGTATTTTTAATCACATGACCATGGGCAATATTTTTAAGTGTGAAAAACGGCCATAGGTACCTTTTTTAGTAAGGCTGAACAGTCCCTAAAGGAATGGTTGTAAGTTGAGGACTACAGCTGTTGTGCTCTAGCTTTCAGTGGAGCAAGAAATGTCTGCCATTTTGTCCCAAAATGTTCTCCCCCTGTTGTTGATTTTGAAATCCTTTCTTTGAGGAGACACAAGTGATGGTGAATTTTTATACTGGATTCCTTCCCTTGTCTCACCTGATATGCAGAGTGGCCATGGCAAAGTACCAGCTTCTTTTTTCCTCTAAAGGGATCTGAAATTGGGAGGAAGGGAGGGAGGGGGGAAGGACAAAAGAGTTTGATTAGGCACTGGTGACTGAGTGATCACATTCCCCCAGTACCAGTCATGGAACATTATTTCATGAAATTAAAGATCGTAGTTGCTAGCCCTGTTCTTGCTCTGATCTACAAACCATATAACACAAAACTTAAAGTCCATTTCATATGCCATAATAAAAAAATTCTAAAAATGAAGAACAAAATCAGTTCATCAGCTCTATTAAATGTTGAGTAGTAATGATTTGTCCATCCTGTAAATCTACTGACATTAAAAAAATTCAAAGTATATATTTAATGGGATTATAGGAGCAACATTGAAAAACACAGGTAGAAATTAAATGCTGCAATAAAAATCAAAACAAAATTGAGAGGCAGAGAAAAAACAGGAACAAAACCTGAACTTTCATGACTTGTGGACCTCAACTCCTAGAATTGTCTGAGGAATTTGGGGAGTTGAAGTTCACAAGTTTTAAAGTTGTCAAGGTTGGAGACCTCTGGTTTATACCACAGGCAAAGTCAGATCCTTTCTTGTGGGTGAATATTTTCATGCCTATATGTAGTTAACAAATTCAGTAAAATCAGTCAGATGAATAAACTTCATTCAGAAAACATCCTTTTTTTGGAGACTATGCCAGTTTATACAAATGTGTCATGTTTAATAAACAACATAATTGGTAATTGATTATAAATCATAGGGTTACTTCACTAACAATTTTTATATAGGTGATATAGTTCAAAAGATCACAAATACAGCAAATCAAAAAATTAGTTTTCATACTGCAGGAAAACTCGGGGAAAAGAACTATATTTTTATTGTATATGTCTGTAAGGCAACCACTTTAAAATATATTTATGAAGGTTATTTTGATTCCATTCTGTCTGTTTTCTCCACTGCCTAAGAACTTCAGATCCTGTACAATGGTATAAAATTAAACATAGACCATCCCTTTAGTGTAAATATTGTGCTATAACAAATAGTTACAGCTTAGCCTCCTGTCTTGTGTTGTGGCTCTTAGGAGCTGGGAGCATAAATTGAGCATTAAGGAAGAAATAACTTCAGGACAGTCTTAAATCAAGAAAATAAGAGTGACAAAAATAGCAAACAGCAACTACCTATCCCAGATCCTTGGGAAAGATTTGACAGGTAGAGAAAAAGTCCACATCAAATCTAAACTTCTGGCTGACTGTGTGACCAAACCACAATAATAATATACCATGAAACCTCAACATCTGCCTATCCCAGATCATCAGGAAAGACTTTATAGGAAGATAAAAATGCCAAATCCAGTCTAAAAATCTGGCTGGCTGTGTAACCAAAACAATGAAGATCCTAATTAGAAAACTGAAAGTTAATATTGTTCAGGGCTGTTCAGAAATGCCCTTGACATTCAATTTCAAATGTTTTAACCTATTAACCTAAATCCTTCCTGCCCTGATTATTTCTGGATATTTCTTATAGCCATAAGAAAAGTGCCTATAAAATGCTCCAGCCAGCCATGAAGAAATTAGTTACAGAGTCCTAAGGTTTATTTATTTTGTCTGTTTAACTCATGTATGATCAAAATTTGCTACAACATAATGTAACCATGATTTCATGATTAAATTATTGTAGACTGTGCAGAAAACACTAATCAACTCTACTTTATAATCCACAATGGCTAGATTCCTTACACAGAAGAACAGACTTACACAGAAGAACCTTAACAGAAGAACAGATAAAATTATGATTCCGTCAAAAAATCATGTTCTCATTATTACCCTCTGGCACTGCCATTTTCACTTCCTCATGCAGGACTAGGAATTTTACTAGGGTGATCACAACAGTTCTGGCTCAAAGAAAAAATATGGCTTATAATGGAAAAAGCTGAAATGTTGTATTTAGGTATAGTAAGCATAATTGTAGATGTATCACCTGATCTAATAACTTGCACTTTTAGCCAGAGAGGGCAATAGCAAAGAGCTTTTTCTTCATGCTGGTGAAAGGTCATCTTATAAGACCAGCCTCTTCCCCAACATGGTGACCTTTACTTGTGTTGGTCTCTTCCAGCATGGTCAAATATTCATGGTGTCTCGGGATATCAATAGAGCCCAACATATTTAGAGAAATTATCCTGAGGAAGGCTATTAGGAATTTTCTCCTGTCATCCGGATCACAGAATGCTTTAAGAATCTACTTTGTCTCCTGCAAAATTCCTCCCATTCTTAGTTCTTAGTGTTTGGCATCAGCCTGAGTTTTAATCAGCATACCAGTAGTCCTCGACTTAAAACCACAATTGAACCCAAAGTTTCTGTTGCAAAGTGAGACATTTGTTAAGGAAGAAGGTCGCAAAAGGGTATCACAAGACATCATAAACATGAGCCAAATATCAAGCATGTGAATGTAAACCACGTAAACCATGAGGATGCTGAAAAGGTTGTAAGTATGAAAAATGGTGCTTTTTTTCAGTGTCGCTGTAACTTTGAACAGTCACAAAATGTAAGTCAGGGACTACCTGTATGTGATAGAATTCCAGTCTCCCACTAAATACAAAGGACACAAAGATACGTGATAACTTATTTACCTGCTTTCCATAAGCCAGAGCCTTGCTGTAGAGAGTGAGACCTACAGTCAGTTTCTCCATCTTCTCCTCTTCATTTGTTAGCCTGATATCAAAGGCATAAGCATAGCCCTGTTCAGCCAGGCAACGAGCTGCCCTGTCCTGGTGATTCCCCTGCAACTTGTCTTCTGAATCCAAACCCATTAAGTTGGAGAGCTGCTCCGTGCATTCAACCTCTTCTTGCTCCTGGCTCAACCTGTCATAAATGTAGGCCAGGTTGGCCCAAGCGTTTAAGTTCTCAGGCTGTTCTTGAGTGATATGCAGAAAAATCTCCTTGGCTTGCTCCACTTCGTCCAGGTAGAAGGAAAATACCCCGAGAAGGTTTTGAATGGCATATTGCTGTGAGCCAGTTTCAAACTCCAACTCGTAAAGTAGACTTTCTCGTTTCAGCTTCAAGTCTCTCCCTTGGAAGCTGATTGGTGCAGATGTTTCAAAATTTAAATTCATATCTAGATGAAAGTGACCAGGAATGTAGTCCATCTCATCAATAAGAGTGTCAATGTCCACGGTGGTTTCTTCCATTTTCCCTGCTGGAAAGGCTCCTGACCAGTCCAGGAGTCTTCAATCAGCAGCTTTCCAGGTTTTCCTTTCTTTCTCTCCGTCTTTCAGATTTGTTTACCTTTCTGAATTCTCCACCCTCTTTTTTTTTTTTTTTACCAGTATTTCTGGTTTAGCTGCTGATTCACATGATGCCTGCAAAAGGAGGAGCCAGATTGAATACCTCTTCTTCCTTAGTCAACTTGCTGCTTCATATTCATCATTTGCTCAGTGAATCACCTAAAGTGGAAATCAATTCCAGTGGTCGATAGTTTGCAAGGCTGAAAACCAACCAAAGGAGAGCATGGAAATCAGGCATTCTGAATAAACCATAGTTATATGTAAAAGGGGTTAATATTTCATGCTGCAAGCTGAAACACTATTATGCATTTCATAATCAGTTGACTCAAAAGCTAAACAGAGGTCTTTCTCCATATCATCTATCTAGGACAGGAGTTCCCAAACTTGGCAACTTTAAGACTTGTGAACTTCAACTCCCAGAATTCTCCAGCCAGCATAACTATGCAAAGCTATGCTGGCTGGAGAATTCTAGGAGTTGAAGTTCACAAGTCTTAAAGTTACCAACTTTGGAGACCTCTGGTCTAGGATCTCCAGGCATTATGATCAGTTTGGAGCCTGAGAATCACCTTTGGTGAGGAGGAGCATAATTCAAAACATAGAGGGTGGGACCAGACAAAAATTAAACTTCATTTACATTTAAAATTAAATTAATAAATTCAACTGTTCATGTAAGAATAATAAAATTAACATAATGTAATTAATAATTTTATGTTTCAGCTCCATTAAGTACCATCATTTAGAAAAACATACAAGGGACTGGAAACTTTGCAGTCACATGTAATTTAAAGTCTCCAGCTTGCTTATAGCTATGTTCCAGAACAGGGATCTCCAAACTTGGCAACTTTTAAGACTTACGGATTTCAGCTCCCAGAATTCCCCAGCCAGTCATGCTGGCTGAAGAATTCTGGGAGTTGAAGTCCACGAGTCTTAAAGTTGTCAAGTTTAGAGACTCCTGTTCCAGAACATAGATCTGGGACAGAGCAGTGTATAATTTAACATGAATAATGCAACAGGGTAAGTATGATTTCTTGCATATTGTTTTTTTCCAAACTGATTATTAATTTCCAGGTTTGTGTTTGATTCTGCATTTTGTTTGGATGGGAGAATCCTTGATATGTGTGTTGCAAGTAGTGGTGGGAAAACAATAATTCTGTTATCATCCAAGTAATCCTTATGGCCACAACTGAGCCCAAAATTTCCATTGCTAAGCAAGCTTCCCTCCATTTTACGATCTTACCACAGTTGTTAAGTGAACCACTGCAGTTGTTAAATTAAAAACATGGCTGTTAAGTGAATCTTGCTTCCCCACGGACTTTGCTTGTCAGAAGGTTACAAAAGGTGATCACAAGACTCTGGGACACTGTGACCATCATAAATACACGCAAGTTGCCAAGCATCCAAATTTTGATTACGTGACCATGGGGATGCTGCAACCATCACCAGAAAAACAGTCATAAGCCATCCTTGTAACTGTCAGGGCTCCGACAGTTACCCCCATTTAAATCATTCCAAAACTTAAAGATTTATTAGGAGTAAACATGCGAGCACTGCCTGGGTGTAGCTGGCTCTGAGACACATCATTCATTGTCACCATTGACCCTGGTTTTCCTCCACTCCCTGGGTGTATCATAATTCATATTCTCCAGTGGGACACATCCATAGCCATCAATCATACTCAATACATCAATTTAGGGCAGAAACTTCAGTCACCTAGAAATGATCTTTGAAAACATTTATGGAATGCAAGCTGCCTGCTGCTGCTCCCCCTCTCCCTTTCTGTTGGCAACTCTAAAAAAGACCATATAAATATTTTATGAGTTGACAATAACTTTGAACAGTCACTAAACAAACAATTGTAAACAAACAATTGTAAGACTATCGGTATAGCAAACATGCTAACTCATATCTAAAATTGTTGTTGTATCTCAGGCTAGAATAACTCCAGCTTTCAGTTCTCTTTTCAATTCGAAGTGAGGTAGGGGCCAGAAAGCCCTGGCAACTGCTTTTTCTGCTTCTTCCAGAACTAAAAAATGTTGCATTCTGAATGATGGATTGTCAAGTTTCCCCAAGAAAAACTTGCTAAAGTTCTTCAAATGTTACATAGTACAGTATGTGCTTTGGAATACTAAAATACCGTGTTATCAACAAGAGGATGAAGCACTGTATGTTAAGCTGACACTGCCAATGGATTACCTTGTGTTATTTCTTCAGTGCATATAAAGGAACCTGAGATCATAGGTTCAGTGGGGAATGGTTCATTAGTATCTAGGCCAACCACATTAGTTAAGAATTATGAGAGTTTTAGACTAATGCTAAGGATTAGCATGATCATTATAAATCAAAGAAGGAACAACTGTGGTATGTGTCCTCCCTAAACACATCCTTGCCATTCCTTCTGCTACTTTTTCTTTGCTGTTTACTTTACAGTTGCCATGAAAGACCCGCTGGGCAGGATCTAACCATTTCTTCCAAGCATAGTCCAAGACTCAGTTGGAATAGCTGCCAGAAGCACTGACAAGGCTTTGTGAAGAAAGCTGGTTGCCCTGAAGACACACCTCTGTTAGGACCATGGAAACAGAAGCTCCAGTGTCCAGTGTTGTCATGGCAGTGAAATTCCAGAGCCATTTTCTTCTACAGCTGCCAATCAGGAAAGTGATCCTTCTTTTCCTTTTCTTCTGGGCAGCAGAAGATGGGAGATGGAATCAAAAGGCTTCACAGGTGCCCCTTTTTGGACTCAACAAGCAAGGTATGGACAACAACAGGATTCGGGACAGGTGCATTTCTCTCTCTCTCTCTCTCTCTCTCTCTCTCTCCATACACACACACACACAAAAGGCAAATGTTGAATTTGTTCTTCCCTGGTGCGAAGTAGCCAATTATCACATAAGGCAAGAAATTGTTTATTCGGTCCAGATAATCCTCAATTTACAACCATTCATTTAATATCCATTCAAAGTTACATGGCACTGAGAAAATCAAGCTCTACTAAATGGAACCATACCAGCAAAAGAGAGCCATGAAGGAGAGTGTTTGCCACCCTAGCTCCTGGAGATAGCTCATAAGGATACCCTGATCAATGGCAGAGAAAAGTTTCAGAGACCAGGTAGTGGCAGGTTTTATTCCCCTATCCCTGTCCTACCAGAAATCATCAATATATGGGATTAATGCCACTTTTGTGCTGAACTTGGATGTGAAGTTCAACAAAAACAAGCTCAAATAATCTATAATCTAACTGCTTTCTCCAAAACTTTCTCCAAGGATAGAAATGGCATAGAATAGAGAGAATGGAATAGAACAGAAAATATGAGGATATAATAAGAGCAGAAAAATATCAACTTTTAATTGCTCTCATCAGCCTGAATATGGACTCCTATCAGTGCTTAGGTCAGAGTCACTCCTTATTTTACAACAATGGCATTTTACAAATTTTTACAAATTTTCCCCACATATATGTGAGCTGACTTCACTACCAATCCTATAAGATGGCCCCCACACACATAAAAGTGATCCTGAGTGGTAACAAGGGCAGGAAACTAACAGGAACCAGAGGTCTAGTTAGGCCAAATTATTACATTCATTGACCATGTCTCAGAGGTTGTAGGGATAGCATGCTGACCTAGTAAGAATTGATAACAAATACCAAGGTCATCAGATTGCTTTGTCAGAAACATTTCAACATCATGCAGTGCTTTACATTGTATTTGCCTTTCCTTTTCTTTTCTTTGTAAGGTATTAGGCCAAAGGTATATGAATTGTGGTCTCGTTTTGCTCATGGCTGTTCCAGTTACAGTAGTTGCTAAATAGCTGTAGTTATTTGCAAGCATAATAAGTGCATGATACATCTTCAGAGTGATTTGATTCCTTTAAGAGAGATAGATTTTGGCCACAACTCGTAGAACGCAGCTTGAAAAACACTGTTGTAATGATCTGAATAATTTAAATATTTTTTTATACTTTGGAGCCGGAATATGGTGTGTGTATAAGTGGTGGGATTCAAATTCTTTTACAACTGGTTTTGTGGGTATGGCTTGGTGGGCATGGCAGGGGAAGGATACTGTAAAATCTCCAGTCAGAGGTGGAATTTTCCTGTTCTCTGAATTACTCAAAAATTCTGCTACTGGTTCTCTCGAACTGGTCAGAACCTACTGAAAACCACCTCTGGTGTGTATGTATATGTGTCATTAGAAAAGATGATCTTGAAGCTAAAACCTGAAATGGGTTATTTCATTTACAACCCATCTTTCCTTCAGGACTTCGTCATTTGCAAGCACATATTTCTCCTATTTTATTCCCACAATAATAGATCCAGGATGATTCCTACCAGTTGGAATGCTCAAAGTCTTTAAAACCTGGCTTTTCTCCCTGGTTACTGAACCCCTTTTGCTTTTGTCATATATGTAATTTGTCTTGTCCGGACATGGAGGAGGCCTTCTTTTGTGTATTATTGTTTTGATTCTTAAAATTTAAGCCACCCAGAATTGCTTTGGACAGGGAAATTTAGATGACAACAGCAATGAACATAATCATCCTGACCAGTGATGTAATTGTGAATTTAGCATGAGAGACAATTTCTGGCTAAAAGATATCTAGTGAATATCTTGGTTGAGGCTAACTGGATCTGGATTTCCCTGGTTCTAGTTGAACATTTTAACTATGAAACTACTCTGGCTGTCATCATTATAATTTTAGTCCTGTCATTTGGTTGAAATTTATTATTTAATTACATCAACAATTTCACAGACTTAGGCGCCAAAAAAACCTTTAAAAATGAAGATAGGCAGTTCACCTCTTGTTATCAATAGGACTATTAATCCCTATATTAATAAGAAATATTGGTTGTGTTAATAACATTGCATTGCCTGCTCCCAGTTACTTAGAAGCAAAATAAAGCCTTTAGGGTGAAATTGATTAGGATCGTGCCAGTTTCAAACAGCAGCACAAGAGGGTTGAAGTGTGCTAATTGACTAATTAAGGTTGCAGAACTGAGCTTATTAACCTGCAGTTAACATCTTTTAGAGAAGCGCCGCACTGCAGAGAACAGCGGTTTAGGAAGAGATAGTTTGGGAAGAAAGCTTCTTCCAGCAATTTCTCCCCTCTGCAAAGAAGGAAAATGGTACAAAGGGGGGGGGGGGGATGCAAAAAAAAAAAAAAAAAGCTAGACACAGGACACCCATTACGTCTTAACTTTTCAAGGTTTATTAATAAAATGTTTTAAAATACAGTGTCTCAAAATTGAAAATGTTTCCCAAATGCATTACATAGTAGGTAAATGGAAAATAACATATTTTTTTCAAACTGATGATTAAAAATGGCTTTCCTATTACCTTGTCTTAAATACCACACAGCATAGATATGTTTATACTAATTAAGTAGTCTTCCTTAGTTCAACATCTTCAGGTGTCTTCACTTATACAACTCATCATCTCAAGCCAGAAGGTGGATTTTTTTCTGACATGTTTGGAAGGTGTCATGTTGATTAACCCCTTTATATAAACACTCGGGTTTTAATATAGATTTTAATGTAAATTACTAAATTACTATGAATTATATCTGATGAAAGAATTGTACAATGACATATTCCTTTCTCTCTTTCTAGCTGTGGCCCCATGTCTATACGTTCTCAGATCTGCTATGTAGGTTCCTGCTGCTCTAGAGCAGATTTGAAATAAGCATGGGGAAAAAAAAAAAAAAAAAAGATGAATCAGTTCTGTCAAATAGAGGCAATTAGATAAAGCCCTGTGTTCAAATTCTGTAGATCAGAATCACCTCATGAGCAGTCATATACAGGAATATTAGAATTTCCATATAGTAGACTTCTAAAATTGATCTGGGTCTGGTACAGAAGCCCCTATAGAAAGTTGCAGCACTAAACATTGACTGTGCTGGTTGGAATGATTAACAGCATGCAGGTTCTTCACCCCATTCTAATTATGGAGTGTCCGATAACAAAACTTCTATATTCACCTCAAATGATCAGTTAGAAGTTGACAACAAAGGAATACGACATAGTACGAATGTCCTGCTTTCTTATTTTATCACAGCGACTGGCTAGTTTTTCTGGCTAAAATTTCAGTCAAGGCAAAAAAGAGATATTTTCATCTTTGGGATATTCTTCTTCTGACTATATATTCTGAATGTGGTGTTTTTTTTTTTTTTTCTTGGTTAGATTTGATGTATCTGCCATTTATCCGAATTGTAAGAAGCCCAGTACTTTCCTCCAGGCCCCATACTGTAAGAATGTCTGTTCAGAATTGGTGAGTATATTTCTTAATGGGTCTCACATCCACAAAGTAAAGCTATTTCCCCCAGTTTCCTATCTATGTGGTTGAACAAGAACATACAGTTTTCAATATCAAAAAAAATATTTTTTGAAAACAAAACAAATATTTTGAAATTCCCTCCTGTAAAATTCTCTGGAACTTTTTTATTCACAGAAATTTAGATGAAAAGATGTGGGAAAGCTACAAAAATAATCATCACTACTCTCCAGTATTATACAGTCTAATGTCCTTTTTGGTCTCCTGGCACATGGTTGTATGTAAAGATTTCATCCCTATCCCAGAAATTCTTCTCTACAATATAACATTTTTCTGTTTCTTTTATTGGCATACCTTTTTTTATTCTAAATTTCCAAAAATTTAGAATACAAAAGATGCAGCCATGTTATGGCTGGTATTTTACAGAAATCACACAGAGAGAGCAGAAAGGACTGATGTGGTGGCCTAGAGGCGGAGCTCTCGCCTCACAATCAGGAGGCTGTGAGTTCAATCCTAGGTAGAGCCAGATATTTCTGGCTCTGGGCACAATGAGAATATATCTGCTGAACAAAACTCTGCATTGGAGACAGGAAGGGCATCAGGCCATGAAACACTCTGCTAGCTTCATTCAGCTGCAGACTCCACCTGCAAGGGATTATGGGCAGGGGTGGGTTTCTACCGGTTCTGTCCACCTCTGTAGAACTGGTAGCTTTGAAGAGCAGCAGACATAGAAACCGGTTCTATATCTGCTGATATTTTTGCCTACCCTCCCACCCAGGCTCTTACCTGATCTTTATTTCCTAATGTTTCAACTTCAGTTGCTGAACGAGGCACAGCTGCAGTTAAAAAAAGGCTGTTTCAAAGGCTGCTTCTCTGCATGGCAGGTGCTGATGATGATATACAGCTTTTCTTCCTATTCCTCAAGGCTGTTCCTTCTGCCCATTATTCTTAGTGTGATATGAAATGTATCCTTTGTGGCTAAAAACAAGGGTGGGATTCAAATATTTTAACAACTGGTTCTGTGGGCATGGCTAGGTAGGTGTGGTCATGTGACTAGGTGGTGATGTGACTGACTGTTCTTTTTTGGCAGCACCCGCCTCCCCTGATTTATTTATTTATTTATTTATTTTTGCCTTCTGGACCTCAGGGAAGCCTCCTTGAGGGGCGTTTTTGCTTCAAGGCAGCTTCCCTGGGGCCCAGGAAGGTAAAAAATGGAGATGGGGGTGTGTGGTATGCAGCCCTCCAAACAAAATAGAACAATGTTTTCAAAGCTTACAAGTGTCCAACAGTTTGGCATTCTCATGCTCTTCTATCTGTTTTTGTACACCCTTTGGTATATCAGTTTATGTGCTGTTGAAAAGGCAAAACGGGATCCACTTTGGTACGCAGTCACACAAATCAGGCAATATATGATTTCATGGAATGCTGATTATTACACCCTTAATGATACTGACATTATCCTGGAAGTTGGGAAGGTATCCATATTAACATTGTACTTTCTTTAGTGCCGAAAATTAGGACCGGGCACCTATGTGACCGACGATGGAAGCTTCAGCTCTACTGCCTTGCAGAAGAAGGCATCGAGCTCTAGTTGGGCCAAGTCTCAGGAAGCAGCTAGACTCACTCAAATGCCACATTTTAAATTTAAAGAAATATGCCAGCAGGAGAAAGCTCGGGTGAGTGGATCCATTTAGGTCTATGGCACTGAGTGCTGATAATAGACTTGTCCACGCATTCATTGAATCAATAAGATCTCAAAATGAGCATGGTAACAAAACTATTTGTTGTTGTACCAGTTTACAAATTCCTCATTTTCAGGGCTCCAGCTCACTCATATTAAGGCTACTGGGTCTGTCTGCAAATGTCTTATTGACCACTAGATACAGAAGAGAATTCTTGAAAATTCATTTCTTTATTTTCAGCTAGTCAGGGGTGTCAAATTCAATTTCATTGAGGGCCGCATCAGGGTTGTGTTTTACTTTGGGGGCGTCAGGAGGGCATGACCGGGGGGGCACAGCCAGCTCAACATCACTCATGTTGGGGGCACCAATGGTGGCCCCAAAACTCTGCCAGTGAAAATGGGCTCCTGAGCTCTGTTTTTGGCTACGACAGCTTCCTGCAACCCCTGGGGCCCTTTTGAGCTCCGTTTTTGATGGCAGAGGCACCGTGGGCTGGTCCTTTCTTGTTTCCAGGGTGGCCCCGCAGGCCAGATTTAAGCATCCTGAGGGCTGGATTCAGTCCCTGGGCCTTGAGTTTGACACCCATGAGCTAGTAAAACTTATCAGAGACCTGATAGACTTGTAGTATAGTATGGCTTTCATACATTTCCTTGAACATAAGTAGAAATATCTTTGGAACAGTAGAGCCTGATTTATCAGACAAGTCAACCATGAAGGGGACTATCCATCTTAATAGAACATAATTCCAAGGTTTTTTTTTTCAAAAAGAACTACATTAAATCTTCCTCTTTAGGATTATTACATTGTCACAGTAACACTAGAATTCAGAACAATGAATTCCATCCATCTGTCCATCCATCCCATTTCTTTGCAACAGTATTCTCTTACATGGTCCACTCAACAATGGCAAATGTTAAGTTAAAGGCTCTCACAAGGTAACTTGTCACAACGCTGTGCAATTATTCTCAGAAACATACAAGTGTTATGAATAATTTTATTACTTTCCTCCAACATTTTTGCTCAAAATCTTCTAATTTATGTATAATTCTGCATTATATGAAATTATCTATGATCTACATCCTTGGCTAGTCACAGTTTTTGACATTTCTTTACTTTCAGTTAGTGGACGTTCCAATTTCTGCCTGCCAGATATAATCCCTACAACACATAAATACAATCTAATGTTTCTTTGAGCCATAGATCCCTGGCAAACACATTCACTGTGTAGTTGATCATTTGGGCATTGAAGAACGTGTTATTATAGAGGAGAGGAGACAAGATTCAACAATCACCCTAACCAAAATTCCCCACTGTTATTAGGAATGAGAAAACAATAGTTATGAGCAAGAATGCTAGGGTACAAAAATACATTCACATGCAATATGTATATGTGTATCCCTCTCTTCTTCCCCCAGCCTTTCGAACAGTTGCTAGCATCCATTTTCTCAACCATGTTCTTATGTTTATTTTTCTTCAAGAAAAGAAAACTGGGACCTGGGACTTACAATCACACAGATTTTCTGCAGCTCATGAAAAAACAGCCACACAGTATTAGAGGAATTTGTGATACTGGAGCAATAAGATTTAAAGACTACATGAGGGTATGACTTAGTTTTTATCTTTGCTGGAACTAATAATTTGAAGAACATTAAAAAATAAAGTAAAAGTTAGACAGGCTTCTAGGTTGTTGAATTATCACTCAGTATTATTAGAATAGAACGGTTATATATTCATATATTCTATTACCATCTGAGTAAGGTGTATATAGTTCAGCACATGATAAATGTTCAGTACCTTAAATGATGGTTAGTTGGATAAACCTGGACTACAGTTTCTTGAGAAAGAAATAGTCCTGGGCATTGCTAATGAAAACATGTGGAGATGGTATGAGATCTAGAATGGTGCATTACAACTGGGAAAATAAATGCTGAGATCCTGAATGAAGAACAGCAATTTCCAACCAAACAGAACAAAACAACCAAAAATTCATGTTTATCAGGTATTATAATTTGTTGAATATGTATCTTTTTCACTGGTTCTTTCTGTGGCACAGGTCTAAAATTAAGATTATTTTAAAGCCAGTTGGAGATTATTTTGTTTCCATGAGGGAATTTTGCATCTATAAAATGTACATTGTGGGGCAGTGCGATTCTATACATCTGAACATTGGATTGTTGGCTATATTTATGGGATATATTTCTTCATGTTATTTGGTCCAGGTTTTACCCAATTAATCTTTTTTTTTTTTGAGTTTACATTGCAGACTGAACAACAAAAACAAGTTGGGTTCACACAACATAGTTGATTAAAATATGTCTAGGTATGAACCATATAAACCCAGCTATATCCAACAACTTAGAAGACAATCCACAGGATTGTCCAGTGCAACAGAAGGAGAAGAAGCAGAACTCAGATGGGTTTCTGTAATGTTAGGAAATGGATATTGAGTATTGGAAGTTGAAAATTTTCCCCACAATTGGAAATTTCATTGCATTGTCATCTAGCATGCTTGATGCCAACCCACAACCTAGTGCCTTGCTGTTTTAAATTATAGCGACCTATAAACACCAGCGAGCATGGTTAGTGGTCAGGAAATATGACAGTTGTTGGCAAAAATTCTGGAGGGTACCTGGTGATTTATTTTGGGTCTAGTTAGCATTGTCTAGGCTCAGTTATTTTGCCTCCTATTATGATAATGGCTGTGACAATAATGGCGAGAAGAAAGCAAAGAGGGGTTGAGTCATCCTTTGTTGTTTTTACGGTGATCCCTCCTCTCTTTTTTCCCCACTACTATGTTTTCCCCATCAAAAAGACTGCCAATGAAGGGACTTTCTATAGATCTGAACTATTTGCCTGGAAAGAGTTTCTTCTCTCATTCAGCCTACATTGCCCTCCACTAATCTCTTGGCTGATTCAGTAGCTCTCCCTTGGGCTTGAATAATGTATACAATGTATACACCTTGAATAAAGTGTACAGCAATACAGGGAGTGTTGGAATAGCAATGCCAAATGGCATCTGCGGTAAGTTGGAAAAAGTAAAATAGACCAAACTAGCAGTTGCAACCAAGAGAATGAAGCCCTTGTCCTTTTGTACATGCATCAGCATTGTGTTTCTGTTTGTATAAAAGGTGGGATTTTTATTTTTTTATTTGATTTGTCAATCACTTACAAGATAATAGGTATAAGGATAAACATAGTTATGAATACAAGACATGAGTACATATAAGAAAAATAAAAGAAACAATAGGACAGGGACAGTAGGTACTTTGGTGCTCTTATGCACGCCCCCTTTTTTTGATTGCATAGATGCTACCATGAATCTTGGATTTTTTTTAATCACTTCTTGCCACTCCACATAAGAAGAAATAATTTCAGTTTAGTGTCATCAAGATGTAGAAGAGCAGAGGTCATTCAAGCACCAACCTAATTTAGTAGTTATCTATTCATTTTTGTTCATAGTTGGATAATTTATGTTATTCTGGCTTGAAAATATAAAAAGTTTTCGTCTACTCTGCATGTTGTTTTCCATCAGTGTATACTATCTAGCTGTGATTACGTGGTGTACTGTACCAGAAATAAGCCAATCACATTTTAATACAGAGTGTTATGCAACCCAGCATAATCCTGCAATGATGCAAACTGGCAACCCTCATGTAAAGATTGCATGATATAAAACCTGTTCTTATGTACTTGGGTCTTAACATAATTACAAATATATGAGACGCATAGTTATGCCCTGATGTATGTTTTTCATTTGTCTTCCTTTCCCCTTGACATCCAAGCCATGACTCTGATGCCTTTGGTATTCTCCCACCAGCTTTATATCTAAAACAAGTTTGCCACTTGCTTAACTAATGGAATCCAAGTCTGGGCAACTGAATGGAGCTGAGTGTTTCACTGGCCTATATGTTTCACAGCAGATATATTTTCAGTTTGCCCAGAGAGAGAAATATCGGCCTCTACCTGGGATTGAACTCCCAGCCTCCTGATTGTGAGGTGAGAGCTTCACCTCTAGGCCACCATACCACATATGTAAAGTACATACTTCCTGACAAGAAATCAGTTTTAGCATCTTTCTTATTTAAAAGGGCTTGAACTGTTTATTATGCAGGAAAAACTAATATTTTTTCAGACCAATGCTTATCGAAGCACCAATGAATGAACATAATATGCTTCTCCATGGCATGGCTGATGTGCTTGTCATTGCAACATAACAAACAGGAAGCCAAGAAATAAGCAAATTTCCCATTCTGACAAAATCTTTATTCATACAGCATGCTTAAGAAGACAAAGGTAAATATATTTTGTAAGCATCACAGCTCACTTAGCAGTGGGGTTGGTGAGAAATGCTCCTAACACCAAATAGTCCTGGATATATTTTAGGTTAAACTGTGCTTCCCTGGTGAGTAAACTATAAAACTGAATCAACTCTTAGATAGTTATCAAATCTCATTCAGACAATCCTCTGAGAAAAACTATTGAAACTATAAAATGGCAGAAAAAAACAGCTTTCTTCAGTGCAGAACTCATCCCCAAGACCTAGCAATGCAAAAAATCCTGTCAAGTAGTAGTTGTACTACAATAGTAGCGATTTAACCCAATTATTTTAATTACTATCTTCTTGATGAATGGAAAAGCAGCTATTGATGTAATGAAATTTTGCATGTATTCCCCCGCCATAAGGATCTGAAGGATATAGACAGATCTAAAAGATGTAGTAATTCAGTAATTTCCCCCAAATCTGGGTCAGTTAAGACACATTTGTCTGTTGTTAAGTATATTGTGTGAAAGGCCAAAGGAGAAAGAACTTTTGTGGATATCTAATACACACTTTGATCAGAATTCCAGCAATAGCATATAGCCCTTGTCTGAAGAATTTCAGACAACTATTTCTTGAGCACAGGCCTTCCAGCATAAATAGAGATTTTTGTTCGGAAATTTCTTTGAACTTTTAGAAATAAACTTTTGCATATCAGTAATCTTTCAGCCACAAGTCTTATCCAGGGAAGCTCCCTTTACCCAACTTAAACATAACCATATCCATCTCTTTCCACTGTAACATAGGACTTTGTTTCCCTGAGAACAATTCAGCATGAAAGGGGGGCGGGAAATCTACCTAAAGAATGTTAATGTTATATAGATCTCATTAGGTCATATTAAAATAAATGATGGTCAACCTTGGACATATATATAAAAAGATTCTCTCTCTCTCCCTCCCTCCCTCTCTCTCCCCCCCATCCCCTGATATTCTTAGGAATGTTATCCTGGCCCTGGCACCTATGGAAATCCTTATGCCAAACTACAAGAGAGGGAAAAAACCCCAGTCACTGCTGTAGGATTAATGGATAGTAAAACTCCTAAACAATTCACCATTGTCCATGCGGCAAGTATATCTTCTTGATTTTCCACTTCACTGTTGTATGTGACTAATGCTCCCATAGAAGCAACAATTCAACAATATACTTGTTGAATATGGACTATGAACCCCTTCTACACCTCTCTATGGTTCAACTGTGCTCTGGCAACATTTTTTAATTATTATTTTTGGCTGCATTCCCCCTGAAACTTCCTGTCACTTTAGTCTATGAATGAGGCAAGCATAAATCCTTTGAAGCCAAAGCAACCAATGACAGCTGCAAAACAAAACTCCTCTGTGCTATTGGAGCAAAATTGAATAAACTTTTCTTAATGGGTTACAAATAACTTTGCAACTGTCCAATGGCAGTGCTTACTTGACCCTCATATTTCTTTTTGATTTCTCATGGAGCAGCCAGAGCCATGGAGTCAAGTGCTGGATCTCCAGATAGAGCATAACTACTTCTAGATAGGGATCAATGTTCACCTGCCTAAAGGTAGCTGTTTTCATGTGTCTCTGTCTGATGCTTTCTCTTGTGATTGACTGTAGGGAAGCAGTTTGGGACCTGGTACTTACAATATCAAAAATAGTGTGGATGAGATGTTGAAACGGGTGGTCAGTATTCGAGGTCCCTATGAAATCTTCACCGGCAACAGATCAAAGCCTATGGTTTCTGGACATTTTGCTGGTGATGTATGTGTTCTCCCTTTTCTGCTTACAAAGAGTTCTCCACAATTTGGTTAGTAATATAACAGACTGAATACTCATCTATTTCATTGGACTAATGCTGTGATGATCCAGGGCATGGCACAAAGGCAACACAGTCAGATAAGCAATAAGAGTCCCTTTATTATAGCCAAGTTTGCCCCCAATGTCCAGGTTACCTTCTGGCTGGAGAAAAAGTCTCCCAGGAACAGCCTTTGATTGCACAAAATTAAATCCAAAACATGAGCAACATAAACTGTAACTTAAAGTCCAAACAAACCAAACTGAAGTAATTAGTTTGGCAGGACAGAAGCAAGAATCTCAGGCTTGAAGGCACAGCAAAACTCACACGGTTGGGAAGATGCCAGGAACACAGATAAGCCACAACAACACAGGATAAAGTCACTTTGCTCCCAGCAGCCTGCCTCACGCAGCCTGCCTTTCTTATCAACTGTCCTCCCAGTTGTGGCTAATGAAGGGAATCAGGGCTCTCTCCTCCCTCATAAGCCACGCAACCCACATTGCTCTCTTCTCCATTCCTTCCTGCGTGCGCTAGGATGAAGATGGGGTGGGTCTGGTTCTTCCTCTGAACTCCCTCTCCCTTATTCTATCTCTCCCCTGCTCTGCCCAGCCGGACTTTGCTCTTCCCCAGCCTCCTCCACAGCCAACCAGCTTCCTCCTTGGATTCAGACTCTGACAGGGGCATGACAAACGTTTTGATCCATGATAGCCATTGGCCATGTTGCCTATGAATGATAAAGACTATAGGTGAAGATTTGGGAAGACATCGAATTGGGGAAGGCTACAATTTGATTGAGACAACTTCAACACAGGAGTGAATCCTTTCTCCCAGTCATTTTTTTAAAAAAAACCTCTAGGACAGGGGTATCCAATCTTGAAGACTTGTGGACTTCAACTTTTCCAGCCAACAAGTTCTAGGATATTAAGAATAGAATTAATGAATGTTGTGGTTGGAAATTTTCTTTAAAAAGGTGATAAATGCTGTACTATTATTACAGAAACAAATAATAAGATTCAAATTACATTTTGCAATCCTGTATTAGATTGGCATTCTATAAGTCCTAGACTCGGTTATTTAAGGAAGTTTAGATTCAGAAAATTGAATATTTTAGTGAAAATATCACACTGTGTTTCTCTGACAGGAAGACAATATGGAATTTAAGACCATTTTCAGAAAAAGGAAGATCAGAAAAGTGAATGTTTCACAATGGGTTTATTACTGCTCTGGAGGGGTGCTAAAACCGTGCTTTAAAAGAACCTGAACAAAAGCTGACAAGTGTGGTGAAGCAGCAGAAAAAGAAGAGACTTGTGAAATGCTTACCACCATGTTTCCATCAACTAGGCTGCTTTTGATCCCAGGTTTAACACTCTTTCAAAGCAGTAGTAAATTTATATTCGGTAATACAAGCAACAGCTGAAGCCATATGGAGATAACCAGATCACACATACGTCTTTCAGCAATAGACTCCCCTACTCTATACTTTTTATATGCATGACTGCATTCCCACTCACACTAGTAATACTATTGCTAAATTTGCAGATGATACAACATTTGTGGGACTCATCTCCGGGGAGAATGAGTCTGCCTACTGAGATGAGGTGGACCGGTTGCTTTCATGGTGTGGAGACAATAACTTGGTCCTCAACACCAATAAGACCAAAGAGCTTATAGTGGATTATAGAAGGAACAGATCAGACATCAAGCCCTTGCTTATCAATGGAGACCAAGAGGAGGAAGTGGTCAGTTTTAAATTTCTGGGTGTTACCCTAAAAGAGGACCTGACCTGGGGTGCCCACATTGCAGCCCTGGTCAAAAGGGCCCAGCAGAGATTAGACTAGCTGAGACTTCTCAGAAAACAACTGAATGAAAAACTGCTGGTGACCTTCTACCGCTGAACCATAGAGCATTTTAACATACTGCACCTCTGTATGGTTTGCCAATTGTACAGTGGCAGAAAGGAAAGCACTCCAGAGGGTTAATGGCATTGCCCAGAAGATCATTGGTTGCCCTTTCCACTCTTTGGAAGAGCTTTATAGCTCCCGCTGCCTTAAGAAAGTTCAAAACATTCTCAAAGATCCATCTCATCCTGGGAACTCTTTTTTTGAACTATTACTATCTGGCAGACCGTACAGAATAATAAAAACAAGGACAAATTGGTTGAAAAGCAGTTTCTATCCCAAGGCAGTAGCTCTTTTGAATTCTGCTGTATAGTGCAGTATTGGTGTGGTGTCGGAGGTTTCGGGTTCAATGTGTGGAGTGTGAATGCCAATATTTGTGTTTATTTTCATGGTCTTGGTCATGATGTGCACTGAAGATGGTGTTTGATTTCGTTATAAGAGGTGCAGTGACAATAAAGTAAACTAAACTATTTGGTCTAAGTCAGGTTCCGAGCTTGAAGTAGTTCCATGATAGATTACTTCCTTTCCTGAGAAGTGATGCTGTTAAGAAGCTGATGGTGGAGGCTTTCTGGCATAGGAAACGACTATATCATCATCTGGCTGAAACTAAAACAGAATAAATTACCTATAAAGGAGAATATTTGTAGCTCAGGGTTAAAATGATGGATCCTTGGTGCTCTTTGAGGTTGGCTGTTTTCTTGCAACTGTTTCATTACTTTCATCAGATGCTATATAGTTTGAGTAATGAAACATCTGCAAGGAAACAACCAAGCTCAGAGAACCCCAAGGATTCCTCCCACGAATAAATTAGAAGTGGCAATTGAAATAACCCTTTCTGATGGCAGAGAGGAGAAAAGCACTTTAGCTGAATCATGGGGAAAATCCTGTAGACAGCAATTAAAATAGACCCACAAAAGGACAACTGTTAATATTTCTCACATTCTAGAATTAGAACAAATACTCAGCACTGTAGATACAATCAGCCATGACATGGCAGAAAATGTATAGGCAAAAAAAAAAAAAGAGGAGTGGTTTCATATCTGGTACTTAGTTTAGATCAGTGGGCTTTGGTAGACTTTGTCAAAGTCTTGATTTTGCACTTGTTCAACTGGACTAATTCCAACTTAATTTAAAATAATTCTAAATATATGAGAAGCTTTGCTCCTATAAATAAGTTATCTGAACACTGAAACCATAGATTCTACAAAAACTACTATTATACGTCATAGATTAATGTATTTGATTATGTGCCATTAAATTGATGTCAACTCTTATGACCACATAAATTCCTCAGTGGAGATTGGTCCCTAACTTGGTCCTTTAGGTGACCCCCTTGCCACCATAACTGAATCCATCCTCCCAGTGGTGGGATTCAACATTTTTTACGACTGGTTCTGTGAATGCGGCTTGGTGGGCATGGCTTGGTGGATGTGGCAGGGAAGGATACTGCAAAATCTCCATTCCCTTCCCACCCCACTAACCTGCTTTCCAGCTCCATCCTGTGTAGGGCAACAAAAGAAGACCCAGTCGATCAGCTGGGATTCGGGAGGCAGAGAATAGATGGGGGTGGGGCCAGTCAAAGGTGGTATTTGGCGGTTCTCTGACCTACCCAAAATTTCCGCTACTGGTTCTCCAGAACTGGTCAGAACCTGCTGAATACCACCTCTGCATCCTCTTTGTTGTCTTCTCTTTCCTTCAATTTTTTCCCCCAGCATTAGACTCTTCTCTCTGGAGAGTTAGGTCTTTACATAATATATCTAAAGCAGGATAATTTGAGCCTCGTCATTAGTGACTAGGAAGAATTTTTTTACAGGATTCAGATTACACTGAGAGTTGTATCTATATTATATTTTCCATAGTAGACACATTTCTTTGAAATTAGTTATTTGATGCAGTTTTGTCTTGGATTAATTGTTCACAGATTTCTGTATGTATGCACTATGCACACAAATAGAGGTAATTCTCAATTTATAACCATTCCCAGTCGGCTTCCAACAAGGAAAGTCAATGGTGTCAGTGGGGCTCACCTAATGACTGTATGTTTCATTTAATGACCACACTGATTCACTTAACAACCATGGCAAATAAAGTCCTACATTTAGGATTTATTTCATAGAATAACAGAGTTGAAAGGGACCTTGGAAGTCATCTATACCAAGGGTTGCCAACCTTTTGGATCTCATGGACCACCAAATTCATACTTTTAAATCCCGAGGACCACTAATACGATTTTTTTTAAAAAAGCTAATATATTTAATATAATTTTTATGTTAAATATAAATGTTTTCTTAAGTTTTCGTGGGTTCTTACATGCATAGTATTCAGCTTTGTTCAGGTATTTTCCCACGTCATCATAGTTGTGCTTTTAAAGTTGTAGCAACGTTTCGGCAGAATCTCATCTGCCATCATCAGGCTTCTGTATTGTGTTCGTCTGTGAATCATTTGGTCTGGTTGTTTATTTCCTCTTTTGAGTCCTGACTCACAGACGAACACAATACAGAAGCCTGATGATGGCAGATGAGATTCTGCCGAAACGTTGCTACAACTTTAAAAGCACAATTACAATGACATGGGGAAATACCCGAACAAAGCTGAACAGCATCTATCTATCATCTATCTATCTATCTATATTTATTTATCTGTCTATCTGTCTATCTATCTATCTATATATCTATCTATATTTATTTATCTGTCTATCTGTCTATCTATCTATATTTATTTATCTATCTATCTATCTATCTATCTATCTATATTTATTTATCTGTCTATCTGTCTATCTGTCTATCTATCTACACATACATATATATCTTTATATACATATACACACACACATACATACATGACACACACACACACGCTTACAAACACACACACATATTTAATTATAACAAAAATGTAAATGCTTAATGATAACAAAATAAAACGTTCCGGGCTGGAAGCCTCCCCCCACCTGGCACCTTCCAAAGAGACAGAAGAGCAGGCAGGGTGTGTGTTTGCATGTGTGTGTGTGTGTGTGTGTGAGCTGAGGGGCTTCGGGGCAACTACCGCTGGGAGAAGCAGAGGCAGAAAGGGGGCTTTGCTCCCCTTGGCTGCCACTCCAGGGGCTTCTCAGTGGGCATCTGCCTGCAGAAGGATTGCTGCTCTTGGTGATTCATTGGGGGAGGGGAAGGGGAGAAAGCCGGAGCTCCTTCCAGATCCCAGGTGGAGGATTGAGAGGCTCAGATCTGCAGCCGGGGGAAAAGCTGGGGGGGGGGGGGGGGGGGGGGGGCGAGGAATGGCATCCCTGGAGGCGCTTCGCTCGCTTTAGCACTTCGCTGCCAAACCCAGCCACAGCCAGTGATTATTTGGGGGTGAGGGAATGAGAGAAAGCATCTCTCGCATTCCCAGGGGAGGAAAAGAGACGAAACAAAGCTTACTCTTTCACTGAGACCTACAAAACGCCAATCTGCCGTGTTCCGGGAGTTCTTGGAAATCGCCAAACGCCCCCACTTGCGGTTCCCGTGCCTCCTGGCTCAGGTCCTCAGAGATGCAGGCTCCCACACCGCAACATCAGTCTCCTCCCCCAGCGCCCACTGTCAAACTCTCCCCAGGAGTTTTCTAGCTCTGAATTGCTCCCGGCTCTCTCTTTTTCCTCCCCCCTCCCACCCACCCAGGTGCAGGCAGGAAAGGAAAGGGAGACAGAGCCCTGCACAGCTCTCCCCTTTTCTCACCCTGGCTGCCTCTCCCAAAATCGAAGCCCCGGAAACGCAGGCAAAGCCACCACAGGAGAAGCGCCCTGAGCTAGTTGCTTGCTTCTCCACTACTGCCTCTTCCTCCTCCTCCTCCTCCTCCTCCTCCAGCACCACTTCCTTCTCTGGGTAAGGCCATTCTTAACTAACCGAGCATGCTAAGGCAATTCAGGACGCTACCGATGGACTAGATCAGTGGTTGGTGACCACTGATCTAAGTCCAACCCCCAGCTGGAGCAGGAGAGCCTATGCCAAATATTAGCCTCCACCGAGGATTGAACTCACAGCCTGATTGTGAGGTGAGAGCTCCACCTGTAGGTCACCAGAACAGCTTCCAGGCCATTGGAGCACTTTCCAAATGTGACTCATTTAAACAATCGCCTTGTTCAGCAATGGACATTCTGGTCCCAATTGTGACTGTGAAACTAGGGTGGCCTATATGGTACATTCCACCTATTTTCATTTCTAAAGCAATATTTTTCTCTGATTTAATCGTGGCAGAGAAAAACGTCTGAGTTGTCTGGTTGCAATATCAAATCCTTCCTGGATGAACTGGAGACGAGGGAGAAAAAAAAACATGGTGTTTTTGGAACATTTTCACGGGATCCTGATTATCCAACTGAACGGATCTTCTGGTCCAAAATTGGCATGTTATCACGTGAACAGGTAGGTGACTTTCCTCAGCTTCTTCAGCAGTCATCCAGTGCTGATTTTTTCCTGCCATTTCCAGTGAGGATGGGAACAGAATGAAGTACAATTTGTTTTTGTTTTTTTAAAGAATGTGTTTTTCTTTTTTCTTTTCAAAGTATCAAAATAGTTTCTCTAAGCAGAAAACATTAAAGGACATCCAGAATATTTACTAGGTAGTTGCGCAAAGAAAAAGAATAGAGGGAACTGACAAGCAAATCTCCGAGGTGCTTTTCTGTCATGGGTGTTTAATGAGGATGATGAACATATAGTAATATCAATCAATAACAGAAAATAATTGCCTGGTTTTTTTCCCCCCAGTTCCAAACAGGACCAGGCTCCTATGACATAAAGCCCATTAAGAGAACAGAATATAAAAACCAACCACCATTCTGGATTGGTGCAAAAAGATTTGATCAACGTGCATACCGTCTCTGTTTTGGAAATACGGTAAGCGAGAAACATGATTATAATTTCTTTTCTTGTTGCAGCCCTGGCACTCAGACGTGGGCTGCTACAGAATCGGATGGGTTCGCCCAAACCCCTTGTTCCAATTCTGCATGGTTCGGAGAATTGGCGAGTCGGACCACCAGCTGGCCCCACCCCCACCTGTTTTTGGGGGCATTTCCTGCCATTTTTTGGGGAAAAAACAGCTTGAGAAACACACAAAAAAGGGCTGAAAACACCCCCAAAACAGCCTGTTTTTTGGGCCATTTCAGGCTGATTTTGGCTGGAAAAATGGCCTGAAAATGCCTCAAAATTGGCCTGAAAATGGCTGAAAAACAGGCCAAAAATCGGTGGAGGTGGGGCCGGCTAGTGATGGGATTAGCCCTAACCGGCTGAATCCTACCTGTTCCTGAGGCAAGTGGCCCAGGAGGGGGGCTGGATATGATGAGTGACATTGCCCACCCAGTCACATGACCAACCAGCTATGCCTACCCAGCCAGAGAACTGGTTGTTAAAAAATTTGCAGCCCACCACTGCTGACACTGTGTCCAAGACACCCAGTATCCATGGAGCTTCTCAATCATCCAGGTCATGCAGATAATCCTTTATTACAACAGTTCATTTAGTGTTCAAAGTTATAGTGGGACTGAAAAAAGTCATATTATTTTTTTCACACTTATGAAACTTGCAGCATATCCATGATCACGTGATCAAAATGAAAATGCTTGGCAGCTGACTCATATTTATGATGGTTGCAGCGTCCCAAGGTCATGCAATCCCGTTTTGCATCCTTCTTACAAGCAAAGTCAATGGGGAAACCAGTTTAAGTTAAACCAGTTTTCACTTAAAAACTGTGTTACTAACTTAACAACTGCAGTGATTCACTTAACAACCATGGCAAGAAAGGTTGTAAGATGGGACAAAACTTACTTAACAAATGTCCTGCTTAGCAACGTAAATTTTGGGCTCAGTTGTGGTCATAAGTCAAGGACTACCTGTAGTTGTCCCAAAGGTGCTTTTTTCCAAAAAGCAACTGACCTTTCTTGGGTTGATGTTTTTGCCTTTGAAAACATTTCACTTCTCATCCAAGTTTTTCAATTCAAAATAGAAGAAGCTTCTTAGATGAAAGCAAAATGTTTTTCTCAAAGGAGGAAAAAAAACCAAGAAAGTCCAGTTGCCTTCTGGAAAAAGTATCTTTGGAACAAGACAGCCAGTAAGACAGAGTCAGCAGAATCTCATTTAAGGAAGGGAGCAGGGGACTAGAAAGACAAGAAAGACAGATGACAATCACAAATGGGTTTATCATGCATTGCAAAAAAGATGGGATTTGCAGGGCATGGTTGTAACCATCATCTTTATTTTTGGGATGCCACTCCTTCTGCAGATGTCCCTGGGAGAGAAATATCTTTCTCTATATTGGTTTTAAGGCAATTTCTTAGCAGTTTAAGAGTGTGATATTTCCTTTGCCCATTGATTCAATCTTCTTAAAATTCTGGTGCACCAAAGGAAGGTGCTAGTGAGTTATTTTTTTTCTTTATGCCTTTTCTTTTGTCATTTGCATTTATCTGAATTACTATGGTGATATTGGAAGCACTCAAGCAGCTAGGAAAAGTTTCATTTAGAAAAAGTCTCACTTCCCTACTGATCTGGACTTATCAGCAGTTTAGGCTCAAGTGGCTGGAGCTGGCAAAAATAGAATTCTGGTTTCCATTTGCAAATCCAGAACAAGGTTTAAGAAAGTTGCTGCTTGTGTACACAAAGATTCAGACTAAATTGCTCAGTGACTGGAACAACTTTTCTCTGATTTAGTGCATTTTGTCTGCATATATGGTGTGCTCCGTGAAATAATGCTATTTGTGCCACAATTTTTCTCAGAGGTATAGCCAAATAACAAATGTCATTCTGGCAGAAATACAAGCTCAGTTCTGTCACAAAAGAACTGCTGGGCTCAGGGCAACAATGTTGAGGCAGATTATTCAACTCATGTGGTTTAAAGCAACTTTGGAGTAGGTCTTGGATTAAATATCGATAGATGGTCTATAGTAGCTGTTAAGCCTGGGTTCCCCAACCAGGGTTAGGTAGACAAGCTAAACA
>BLBF01000020.1:38533901-38546359 GCA_015471245.1 Laticauda colubrina | reverse complement strand
TGTTTGTTTATCTTTGTTTTAAAACCAAAAAAAAAATTATAGTACAAAAAAATATTTGCTAGACCTACACTTGAATACATCTCATCAGTCTGCAATCCACATCACATATCTGATATTAACAGTTGAGAAAGTCCAGAAATATTTCACAAGAAGAGTTCTCCGCTCCTCTACTCATTGCAGAATACCTTACGTCACCAGACTCGAAATTCTAGAACTAGAAAACCTACAACTACAACGCCTTCGGTCTGATCTAAATATAGTATATAAAATCATACATTGCAATGTCCTACCTGTAAATGGATACTTCAGCTTCAACCATAACAATACAAGAGCACACAATAGATACAAACTCAAGATTAACCGCACCAAACTTGATTGCAGAAAATACTGCAGCAAGAATGGTCAATGTTTGGAATACTCTACCTGACTCCGTGGTTTCTTCCCCAAACCCCCAAAACTTTAACCTGAGACTGTCTACTACTGACCTCACCCCTTTCCTAGGCCTGTAGGGGGCATGCATAAGCACACCAATTGTGCCTACCGTGCCTGTCCTATAGTTTCTTTTTTTATTTTTATTTTCTGTATCCATTTCATGTATTCATAAATATGTTTATACTTATACCTGTTATACTGTAAGCGATAGACAAATCAAATCAAATCAATTAATCAATCAATCAAATTCCAAGATAATCTTCCAAATAGCTTAATTCCATAGCTAGTGGGGCATGTCAAATTTTTAAACTTTCAGTTTCCAAACATTGGGGTGCTCAAAAGTTGTGACATGCCTTGCAGATTGTAAAGATATTTTGGTTACTTTAATATAATGTAGATGTGCTTGTTCAGTAAGTACATAAATATCACAGTTTAAAACATTTTGTTTGCTTCATTAGCTAGCCTCTAGGATTCTTCCTCCCTCTCCTCCGACTTCACAGAGAAATCCCTGTGGGTTTTTTGACATCAAAAAAGGAGCAATTGGTCATGGCCTTGTTTTGAAGTGGGCAATCAGGAAGATTTAAGCATTCACTATGTCCTCAATGCTCTATTCTACAGAATCCTGTCGGTGTTGGCCGCTATGATACCACAAAGCATGAGAAATATTCAAAGAAGTTGAGATACCGTTCCCTTTATATGAATGAAACACAACGTTATCTTAGTAACTTGGAAAAGGACAAGTGTTTACAGTAAGTGGATAAGTGAAACATGATAGGAATGACAATTTTTTTTAAAATCCTCAAACTTCCATCAGTTTTTGAATTTTTATTTTTAATTTGCATGCCTGACCTTGTTTTCTAGTTGTTTTGTCTGTAGTTTAAATTCACATTTACTTTCTAAAATGAAATTTACCCATTTGTTTGGAATATTGATCCTAATTCCCATTGGTACAAAGGGTCTCGCCAAATCTTGCACTGTAGATGGAATTGAATTCATAAAACAGATAACAACAGGGATTTAACAGGACAATGTTTAGAGTGAAGACGTTATTATATTTTTAATTTATTACAATTATCTTCTCTACTTTGCTCTGCCTTTACATTCACCTGGCTCAGTTTCTAAACTTCATGCCATAATTTGGAATTTCAGTGTTCCAATTTTCAGCATCTTTAAATCTCTCCCCACATTCATGATCAGTATAATTCTGTAAAGAGCACAAATTCTTAATATGATCTTTTATGTTAATTATGACTATATTGATACAACCTTTTGCAGTTTTATTCATGCACTTCACTCTGCATTTTAGCAAAGCCAGTATGTGTACACATACACACACAGAAAATAGTCATCATTGTACATATTTATACTGTATTTAAGTGTTGGTAGGAGACAGAGATAAAACGGAATGAAACTGCATGCATCCTGCTGTGTACTTATTTTTAAATGAATGAATCAGTATATTTTTAATGCAATATGTCTGCTTCTGAAACAACCTGACTTAATTCAGAATTTAAGGATGCAAGGGAGAAGTTTGGCTGAGAATTGAGGAAAGAGCATAACCAGAACTGTTGCTTATAGATCTAGAACCTATACAGATAATATGAAAATGGCTTCAAGATAGGAAACTCTTAGCCATTCCTTAGACCATCACCCATCTAATGATAAAATTGAATGTAGCTAAATAGTTATCTTCACTGACTTGGAAGATCATTAAAGATAGATCTAACCTAGAACTAAGGAGAAATTTCCGAACATTGGGAACAATTAATCAGTGGAATGGCTTTCCTCTAGAACCTATGGAGGTTTTCAAGATGAGACTAGAGCTCGAGAAGCTCACTGAATGTTTCCAAGATGAGACTAGACAGCCTTTTGCTCAGAATGGTATAGGCTTGAGAAGGAGGTTGGACTAGGCCTCCTTCTAACTCTTAATATTATTATTAAGAAAAATGTATGAGTTTTTAAGCATCTCTATACCATAAAAATTCAAAATTAAATGTAAAAACTAAGCAGAGGTAAGACCCAAGAGAATGGTTCTTACCATTCTCTTTCTTCTATTGCCTTGCATTCAATGTTTCTTCTTTTTCTGATTAGTCTAGACTCTAGCCCATACATTAGACAGAGTGAATGCTCTGTTCACTTGTAAGCTAAGATCATTAGGAGAGGTCATTAAGTTTGTTGGGATGCTTACCTTCAGCTTTAAGTTCTTCAGAGGAAGAACTTAATTAGAGCTTTCAACAGTCTTTAATCAGTACGTCCAACTGTTAGATGCTAATTCAGCGATATCTGGATGAACATATGCCCTCAACCTTGGCTTTGATAAAGGATAGAATATGTGAACAATTTATTGGATTTTTTTTTCCACAGGGAGAGGATCACTCCTTTCAATAAAGGTTGCCAGAGCAACCCAAAATCTGCCTAAAAAAATTGTTCCATCTGGAAAAAAATACTCTTAAATAATTATGTATGACCTGTATAACTTTAGTTTCGTCAGCCTAACTGCAGGACCTGAAAACTGAAAAGATACACTGAGGAATTTCTTATTCTTGACTAAAAATCAAGGCATTTGTAAGAATTTTGTAACTGTAGGTTTCTCTTTTAAAATTAGTGTGCT
This sequence comes from Laticauda colubrina, assembly GCA_015471245.1. NCBI lineage: Eukaryota > Metazoa > Chordata > Lepidosauria > Squamata > Elapidae > Laticauda > Laticauda colubrina. The sequence continues at coordinate 38,543,316 of BLBF01000020.1, read as the reverse complement.
GCCATAATTATGTCAATACTGTATTAAAATTGCTAGTAACTTAAATGCTTAAGTTTTCTTTAATGCTTTAACACTTTATTTAATGCTTCATTTAGCACTACTTGTTAAATGTTGTCCTTTATTTAATTAAAAAGGTTTGGGGGGGGATTATTGTTTCCCTGATTCTAATTCTCACAGGCCACAATTATATCAGGTTTTTTTTTTTTTTCTGATTTTGGTATAAGAGTGCAGATCAAGGGAAGTTTGTAATGCAATAAGGAAATTGCAGTTCAATGCTTATTTTTTTAACAACAGTGCCTCATCAAAATCCATAGCTTTCAAAAATCAAAACACTTATGTAGGAAAAGATCAAGTCATAGGCTGTATCTGGACAGATCCCATTTAAAAATAATGCACATAGTAATGTTGTATACATTATTTCTACTTCAGTGGAAGCATTATTGGCAAGCTGTTATATTTTGTTGTTATCTTGAATTTATCAGTTCATATCTATTGAATAGCCATGATGAACAGCACAGGACTTTCCTAAGCTGTATTACATGGAAAGAACTACTTTTCTCCAATCCCAATTTTACTTTTAAAATGGAGAAGGTAGGCAAACTTACCTCCTTCGGCTTGCTCCTACATCTACACAGGTTAAGTTGAAGAAAGTGAGCTTGACTCTGGACGGTCTGATGAACTGATGCCAATGCTATAAATTCAAATGCACACATCAAAAGCAAATCAAAACCTCTTGACAGGGAGGATATCTTGGCTAAAGATGGACTTCAAAAATAGGGATATATTTTGGCTGACCCTGGATCAGAAACATGCTTGTATTCCAATAGTGATAGCTTAATCATGATTACATACTCAAGGCTCCAGGGTCACAAACTATTCCCCCACTCAGTTTCATATTTTTTTACTGTTGCTTTTATTAGATTTTTATTACACCCGTCTCAGCCAGTTATAAAAGAACTGTTAATATACTAAAGCATATTGCATAACATTTTGGTTTTGTTTTGGATTGCAGCCCATGACAAAAAAAGTGTTGTTTTATCAGTGTATTGACAAAAAAATGCATATTCTGCTTTATTCTATTGCGCCTCCCCTCCTCAAATAGTCATTGTGAAAGGGGACTGGGTTTTCATGGACAATTATACGAGAACCATTAATCCCCAATAAACATTTGTACTTTTTGAATTTATCCTTTGTTCTCATGCTTCCCTCTGGAGCTTGCTAGCTGGAGAATTCTGGGAGTTGAAGTCTATACATCTTTAAGTTGATAAGATTAAACACTGCTCTGGAACTTAATATTGAATATCAGTGGCACTTTGTTATTTAACACACAGACACTTAAAATATTAATACAGATAGTCCTTGACTTACAACAGTTTGTCGAGTGACCTAAATTACAATAGCACTGAAAAGTTTATGACTGTTGCAGCATCCCCAAGGTCACGTGATCAAAATTCAGAAACTTTGCAACTGACCTTTATTTATGATGGTGTAGTGTTTCGGGGTCATGTGATCACCTTTTGTGACCTTCTGAGATGCAAAGTCAACAGGGAAGCCAGGTTCACTAAACAACCGTGATACTAACTTAGCAACTGCATATATATATATATATATATATATATATATATATATATATATATATATATATATATATATATATACATACATATATACATATATACATATATACATATATACATACATACATACATACATACATACATACAAACAATAATTAGTGTTGGCATCTTAATTTCATACATTTTTGCCTAGGATTGTGCCTTAAATCAATAATTTTTTTAAAATCAAAGATAAGAAATGAACTTTTCCCTAATTTAAATATTAACTAAGAGGAATGATTGCAGATCCATGACATACCTATGGAACTTCATTGCACCAAATGACTTATGATATTAGATGTACAATAAAGGAAAAAAAATACTGTCCATACAATTTTATTCAGGCACACTATAGCTGTAATTATAAGGAAATAGTACAAGTTCTGCCCAAGTGCAGCAGTACATCACCGACAATTGCAAAACAAAGTATACTGATGCTGTTGTTATTTACCTGCATGATTGGAGTAGTGTGCTAGGATTGTTGCAACAAAAATCAAACTTGCAGATACAGTAATACCTTGATACTCAGCTGCTTTGAAACTTGTTGAATTTGTTTTTAACACATCTTGACATGAAAATTTTGTTCCAGTACTCATTGTTTGATACTCAGTGCACAAGCTAGAACCTGTCAGTATCAGCGGACTTGTGATTCACTACATTATTCCTTATGACTAAACTTTTGTTTGGTACTCATTATTTCTGGTACTCATTGCACATCCTGGAACCAATTAGCAATGAGTACCAAGTTACCACTTTACTTATCTTACTGTAAATAACCTGAGGCACATTTCAGAAATTACACACAAATATTGAGCTCAGTCTAATTTCTGATTTGCTTCCACATTCAACTTATGCCTGATACTCTGGTGTCGTTATGCAGATATTTTATAGATTCCCTCGTATGGGAATGGTTGTCTGATGTCTGGGAAGGCACTAGAAAAGTAGTAAGCAAGTTTTTCTCTCAAGGAATGTTTAGATTTCAACATGGATATGAACTATTTCTGAATTAGTTTAAAACTAATTCTGAATTAGTGGCAACTTTAAGACTTGTGGACTTCAACTCCCAGAATCTCTCAGCTAGCATAGCTGACAAATACTAGGAGTTGAAGTCCACATGTCTTAAAGTTGACAGTTTTGGAAACCTCTGGTCTAAAATATGTTTTTACTGGTTCACTCTAAACCAGGGGTATCAAACTCAAGGCCCACAGTCCATATTCGGCCCGCTGGGTGCTTAGAACTGGCCTGTGGGGCTGCCCTAGAAAAAGGACCGGTCCACGGTGCCTCTGCCAGTGAAAATGGAATTGGGAGGGCTGCGGGTGGCCCTCCAGAGTTCTGTTTTCACTGGCAGAGGGTTGTAGGAGGCCAGTGCAGACGAAAACAAAGTTTGGAAGCCCAATTTCACTGGCAGAACACTTGGGCCCACATGAGTGACGTCGAGCTGGCCACGTTCCCCCCAGAGGTCAAACACAATTCTGAGGCTGCCCTCTATGAAATTGAAGTTGAGACCCCTGCTCTAAACCAATCTCTCCATTAAATAGCAACAACTGTTTAAAACTCATAGACAGTTTAGATGTTAAGATGCCATAGATCAGGGGTTGCCAATCTTTTGGACGTCAGGGACCACCAAACTCATAATTTTAAATCCCACAGACCACTAATATGAATTTTGACTGATGGTGGCTTGCTGATGTTTTCCCAGGGTCTCTCCAGACAGCAGCAGACCCTGGGAAAATCCCAAAGAAGTCTGCAGGAAAATTCTCCACCGTTTTCCTACTGATTGCTATTTGAGATCACAGGATACCGTCTCCAGCTCTGTTCTTGGGGGGGGGGAGAGAGACTTTTGGCTTCATGCAAGGAAAACAGCAGAAGTCTTTCTTTCTCTTCCCCAAACTGCGCCAGAAATGAGTCTTTGTGGGGGTGACATTTCTCTGTGGACCATCAAAATTTTCTCACGGACCACCAGAGGTCCCTGGCCCATTGGTTGGCGACCATTGCCATAGATAACATCAAAGTATTAAGTACAAATAATGTATTCTTTGCTAGAACTGTGCATATCTTAGTCCATGGATCCAATTTTGGTTAATAGTGGTGACATTAAAACATACACAAATCTCAAATAAAAACCCTTTAAAATCATGTAATCATCAACTGTTCTTAGGGCTAACTAACCACCTATTTGCTGTAATATTTAATTACAGGAATATATTTGTGCAGGAGATACTTTTCTAACTCATCTATTGTCACTCAGTCAAAAAGCAGAGGAAGAATATGCAGAAGGGTTTGAGTATAAACTATCTCAAGTCTGAAATAAGAGTTGGAAGTATTCCAAAGTGCAGACCACAATACAGGACAAAATTCAGAATACTGTTATCTATTCCAAACAGCTTTGTTTCAAGTGTTTTGATTATCAACAACATCCTGATAATTATAAAAATTGATATATCAGTAGGTTGTATTTGTCTGATGGTGAAAGCTCCCAGCAACGCCGTCTTTACTAATGTTAAGCATTAGGTGGGAAGAGCTTAAAGAGATCTACCTTCCAAGTAGTTTTTTTTTAAGCATTTCTTACATCTACTGTATTTCTGAAAATAAGAAGGCCTAAAACAAAGTTTATTTCAGGTTATTTAAGGCACTAAACAATCTCAGCAGAAGAAAAATATGACAAATCCTGTAATATCAACAACAATGGAAAAAGGAGTGGGGGAGGAATACTTCTATATAATGCTATTAATAATTTACCATATACCATATCAACCTTCCCCATCACTAACAGGCAGTCCTTGACTTGCAAGTTTGTTTCATGACCAAAGTTACAACAGCACTGAAAAAAATAGCTTATGACAGTTTTTCACAATTACAACATCCCCATGGTCATGTGATCAAAATTAAGATGCTTGGCAACTAGTTCATATTGATGGTTGCATGTCTTGGAGTCATGGGATCCCCTTTTATGACCTTCTGAGAAGCAAAGTCAATGGGAATGCCAGATTCTCTTAACAATCATGTTACTAACTTAACAACTGTGCTAAGAAAGGTCATAAAATAGGGGACAAGTCATTTAACAATTGTCTCACTTAGCAACAGAAATTTTGTGCTAAATTGAGGTTTTAAGTCAAGGACTACCTTTACCATGAATTTCATGAACAATGTAAGCATAAAATAGGTTGACCTGACAATGAATAAAATACTTTTGCTATTTATATCAGATTACTGATAGCCCTCTTGACAATTAAAACAGAAGTACAGATTTTTTGGAGAAATACATTTATGAAACTGTTAAGCCAGCATTCATAATCCAAGAGACAGATTACTGGAAGGCAAGAAAAGCAGTAACATTTATAAACAAGGGGAAAAAAAACTTTTTAAATTGTCTTCTTCCTGCGCACATGTTTGTAACAGACTTTTTTTTTTTCCTGCAGCACATAAACTTTGATTTGTCAAAAGAAAAAATGTCAACAAAATGAGAGACACAGAGAGAGGGAATTATAAAGAACATACACTAATTCAAAAAAATGGTCTCCAATCCATAGTATTCAAAGCGTTCAGACAGGTTATAATTATGACTTTATTGCGAATTATGACTTTTCAACCCTGGGCAAAGAAACCTATCTGATATAGGCAACTGTGACATTAGAAAGGCAGTTTTATTTGGCACAACTCTCAGAAAGAGCCTATGGTACATCTGTAGTAGCAGACCTGGCATACATCTCCCACTTATTTATCTATAATAAGTTATTCTTCTATTTTAAGGTTCAGATTTTTATATTCCCCTTCAACTAAATATAGCAATCTATACCTAAGCTATTGTTAAACCACAGTGGTCAAAAATGGAAATTCCTAGAAAGAAGATAAAGAAGCATACACGTTTTAAAGACAAATACTACCAGTTATATTTTCATACAAAGGCAGACGTATTCCTTCTAAATTTCACATTTTGGAGTCTCTGAAGTAGCAACAAGAGGGGGTTTGGAAAGGAGCAGAAGAAATAGTTTTCATTTAGACTCAAATTTTCCCAGATGCTTCATAGACCAGTTGGACTTAAAGTCTTGCAGCTTTGCACACTTTATCATACACTTCAGGAAAAGCCTTGTTACACTGAAGCTCTTGTCTCCGTTTGTGATATAAGGAGCCATCGAACATTTCCCAGAATTCTTCACGGGTCATATAACAGTCTGCGTATAACATCTGAAAACTAAAGGAAATCAGAAAGATGTTAAGAGTTCTTGCATTAGAAGGTGACTATTAAGATATTTAATTTAATAGTGGGAACAGAAAAGTATATAATGGGCCAGAACACAAGGTTGTAGTTGATTGGTTAGAGAGCACGGGCTCTTACATGAGGCAATCTACATTGTGATTGGTTGTGGGTATAAAGGGGGAGTTTCCCTTTCCCCCCCCTGCCTTTTTATTCTGTGTGTTCTGTACGCCGTTCTGTGAATTACCTGACAATTTACCTCATGTTGAAGTTATGTGCCTGACTATCTTGTCTGCTGCAAATATAGACATTAATTATATTTATTTACATAAAACTACAAGTTTCTGTCAGCGTCTCTGACTTAATTTGGACACAGTCTGCATGTAACATCTGAAAATTAAAGGAAATGAGAAAGATCGTAGAGCTGTGGCATTAGAAAGCAACAATGACCTTTGTTTGCAAAACAGGGCAAGCTACTCGATCAGAGTTGATGTCCATGTTTTGTTCCAGAAAATCAACCAAACCTTTCATTCAGTTGCGTGTCCCAGCAAGTGCGCCACAGAACCAAAGTTGAACTACTGTACAGAATAGCAAAATAATGGGGTACGATCATGGGTAACTAAGTTCAAAAGAGAGCTCTCATACGACTAGAAACAACTCTTTTCCCAGGGTTTAGATTCTTACCCATGAACGTTCCTCACAAACTTTTCTAATTGCCTGGTGGACGCCATAGCTTCAAAGTGTTTTGTCTGCGGCATCCCATAGGCTCCCACATCAACATAGAGCTCCTCTTCATCTCCTTTTGGATGAACCATTCCAGGATTGTGAGGCAAGATGAATGGGCACAGCCACAGGGGATAAACCTACAGAAAAGAAGAGGAAAAAGATGCATTAGGAGACGTGGGGGCGCAGTAGTTAGAATGCATTATTGCAGGCTAACTCTGCTCAATGTTTGATCCTGATCAGCTCAAAGTTGACTCAGCCTTTTGTCCTTCTGAGATTGGTAAAATGAGGACCCAGATTGTTGGGGGCAATATGCCAATTCTGTAAACCATTTAGAGATGGTTCTAAAGCACTGCGAAGCAGTATGTAAGTCTAAAAGCTATTGCTATTCTATCAATTTCATGGAAACCACTTTTGTGCTTTCTGAATCTTACCATTGATACAAGGGCTTATTTTAAGCATTAATTATTTTTGGTTTTTACAGAAATAATCTTATAAAAGACCATAGAAACATTTTATGAGTTGACACATGTATTAAGTAAGAAACCAATCTTATTCCTGCTCCCATGACCCATCTTGGATTTAGGAAAGCCGGTCTTACTTTAATGACACTGTGGAAAGTTTGAATACATTGTTCAAGACTCTTTATGGGGATCATCATGTCTTGTATCACATGGTGCTGCTCGTAGAGCTTTCTCATGGCTTCACCTTGAGTCAATTTTAAAAGGGAGATTTTAGGAGGAACCATCCAGCCAAGGAGACAGCGAAAAATTGGATGATTGCCAAACGGGATGATGTCCTGTAAGGGAAACAATGCTAATAGTAAGAAAAGGAAAGACTTAAAATCAGTATAATTGCATACATCAGCAACTTTAGTCAGTATTTTAAAAAAATTCTCCATGACTAGCTGTAGCTCCTTCCCTAGGCACTGAGTAGGGTAAGATGTGCAGTCCCTTGTTCATTCAGCTTTTGTTCTATGAAGAAAACCATCTCCTCCCCTTCAAATCTGTGCTTGTTTTATGCCTCCGTTTCTATTTCTATATGTTGTTCTGCTGTTGCTGATGAGTTGGGTGAGAATGAAGTAAATGACAATGCTGCTTCACCTAGCTCTTTTCAAAACTCATTTCAGACTTCTGCAAAATATATCTCCTCCCAGTGCTTTTATTTTTAAGGTTTTTATACACTGTATGTTTTTGTTTCTTAAATCTTGTCAGCCACCCTGAGTTAATACACATGGTTAATACACATGGCCATATAAATCTGCAGAGTGAGTTAATAATTAAGATAGGAACTATCCATAGGATAGGCTGACAGAAAAGCTGGTCTTAAGTATCCACAGTATAATAAGTTAAATGTAGATCCTCACCTGGAGCTCCCAGAAAATGCTCCTTGTATGCCTGTGATAATAATCTCTTGCTGGAATATATTCTGTTCCTGTGGTATTAGCTTTCAAATAATTCTCCACATGCTTAAAAAACCATGGCTTGTAGTACGTCCCAATTCTATTGACCTTGATGGAAAGAATAGGGAGATAATGAAAATATAATTCTGTTGAATGATATAGCCTTACAGAGTTAGAGTTTAATTGAAGATGTTTTAAGAATGAGGCAACGTTCTACCACTATTGACATAATGCACCAAAAATACAATGCATTCTGTTTGCCACCACATTTAATACATGATTGTACAGGATTAATATTGTGTTGTAGTCTGCCAGTGGCCTGCAGAGCTAGCAGCAGAGTCGGACAGTGGGGAGGAATATGGGCCCATCCTGTTTTCTGGGGTAGGACTCAGACAAGGGATCTACGTCTGACATAGTGATGGGGCCAAGGCCAGAGTTATGTGCTGACTCTGGAGCCTCCAGAATTTGACATCAGCGAGGCAGAGGAACAGGGGGAGCCTGTTCCCAGTGAGCACTTGTGCAGAGCTGCCAGAAGGCAAGAACAGTTAAGACAAAAGGGGCGACTCAAGAGGAAGGGGCGGCTTGGAGGAAGGCGGAGCTACGTCTCGGTGTTACAGCTGCGATCTCGGGGCTCTGAGATCGTAACTGATATTTTCGCCCCTGGTCGGTTCTAACGGACCTAAACCGTCCCGTAGAGACGGGGATTGTGAAGGGCACAGTCCCAGGATCCCAGAGATATCGCAAAATCTCTGGTTTGATCCGGGAGAAGCCCTTTTGCTGGAAGCGGAAAGGCAGCCTCCAAAGCTGCTGAAGTCGGGACAGCTCCGGAAAGAAAGGGATTTAAATGAGTGTGTATCGGTTGGGTGAGAAATTCTTTTGCATTATAAATTGATTAAGACTTGAAAGGACACCCTGAACAAAGAAGAAATCTGTGACTTTATTTTTATTTGACTGAACCTTGGTTGAGCGGCGTTTAAGTGATGTCAAATTGAGACTTGGATTTTTTTTCTTATTTTCTTTGAGGACTTTAATGTGACTTTGTAGGTAACCGGATTGAATTTTCTCTTATATATATTTTTATTCTTCACTTGATTTTTATTTTTTATCTTCTTAACTTTCTTTTTAGGATAGAGGCTCCCTTTGGCTATCTTTTTTCTCTTTTTGTTTGAGTTTTTTATCAATACTTTTTCTTTTGGCTGGGGGGGGAAAGAGTATTAAGAGATGCTGCAACACTGCCAACTAGAGGCTTGAAAATATTTTATTTGAATTGGGGAGAAAAGCACTTCTTTTCAAGGGCATTTTAATGTGATAAGATAGAGGGAGAACACAGTAAAATATTATTACAGGTGCTCTCTTGGACTCTTATCAATATTTCAACATTTGAGGCTTGGCTTTGAAGTTGCTGGAGAAGACAGTCATAATAAGAGCCTTGGATAAAGAAATAAAGTGCAGTGTACAGTGCATATATATATATATATA
>BLBF01000020.1:38511465-38533891 GCA_015471245.1 Laticauda colubrina | reverse complement strand
TTGCAAATTAAGAACTATAGACCTATTTCCTTATTGAATGCAGATTATAAAATCTTTGCTTCAATCTTAGCAGAAAGATTGAAAAAATATTTAAATAATTTTATTCATCCAGATCAAAATGGATTTCTGCCAAAGAGACAAATTAGAGACAATATGAGAGTAATTTTGGATACCTTGGAATATTATGAGGCTCATCCTGAAAAACAAATGGCTTTGATATTCCTAGATGCTCAAAAGGCATTTGACAACGTGAACTGGAGATTTATGTTATTACTATTGGAACAGATGGGCTTTGCCAGAAAATTTATTCAAGCAATAGAAGCCATATATAATAATCAGACAGCAAAGGTAATGATGGAGGGAGAATTTACAGATCTTATTAATATAAGAAGAGGCACAAGACAAGGATGTCCCCTATCTCCTTTGTTATTCGTATTAACTTTGGAAGTGTTGAATAGAAATATTAGAGATGACAAAAATATAAAAGGAATGAAAATTAAAAAGGAAGAATTTAAACTACAAGCTTTTGCTGACGATTTAGCTTTTATTCTGGAAGACCCGTTAGAAACCGCTCCAAAGTTATTGGAAAAGATAGAGACATATGGTGAGATGGCTGGCTTGAAAATAAATAAAGATAAAACAAAGATTTTGACAAAAAACATGTTATTGAGACAAAGAGAAGAACTGACAGATCTTTTGAAAATTCAAATTACAAATAAGGTTAAGTATCTGGGGATATATTTGACAGCAAGATGTAGCACATTAAAAGAGAATAATTATATTAAACTCAAACAACAGATAATTACAGATTTGAAGAAATGGGAAAATTTACAACTGTCATTAATAGGGAGAATTTCAACAATTAAGATGAATATTTTACCTAGAATTTTATTTCTCTTTCAAACAATACCAATTAGACTTGGAAAAGACTATTTTGAAGATTTAAATAAAACTATGTTGAAGTTTATATGGCAAGGTAAAAAAGCGAGAATAAAGTTAAAACTTTTGCAAGATGCTAGAAATAGAGGAGGTTTTGGCCTGCCTAATTGGGAACTGTATTATCAAGCTGCAAGTTTGATGTGGGTCAAAGAATGGATAACATTAAGAAAACAGATTGTTGACATTAGAAGGACATGATTTATTGTTGGGCTGGCATGCTTTTTTATGGTACAAGGGAACTAAAACACAGGGGTATTTCAGAAGACATTATATACAGGAGTCTTTGTGGTTAAATTGGGAGAAGATAAAAAAACAATGTTACTTGAAAATTCCAGTTTGGTTATCGACTATTGAAGCATTTTCCTATCCTATGATCTATAAAAAGGAACAAACAGTTAGATATGGGGAACTGTTGGATGAAAAGGGTGGACTTAAAACGATCCAAAACTTAGAGGAACAAGGTATAAGGATGAATTGGTTTTCATATGCGCAAATACACTCAAGATATCTTGAAGATTTTAAAACGGAAGGATTCTATGATAAACAGACTGATTTAGATAAGATATTGATGGGAAAGTGATTAAAAAGTTATATGGTTATTTATTGGGAATTAAGCTAGAGGAAGAACAAGTTAAAGAAACTATGATTGCTTGGGGGAAGAATTTTGGATATGGGATTGATTTAGAGCAATGGCAAAAATTGTGGTCTCAAAATTATAAAATGACAATGTCAATAGCATATAAAGAAAACTTGTATAAGATGTTTTACAGGTGGCACCTTCCCCCGACAAGAATAGCAAGAATGTTCAAGAACAAATCTGAAAAATGTTGGAAATGTCATCAGATACCTGGCTCATATTATCATATGTGGTGGACTTGTGAGAATGCCAGAAAATATTGGACTAAAATTCACATGTGGTTGGAAAAAATGACAAAGAAACACATAGATTTGAAACCAGAGATCTTTTTATTGGGAATTTTACCTGATATATATAATAAAGACTTGAAATATTTGATTGTAAATGTATTAACAGCGGCTAGGATTGTATTTGCTAAAAACTGGAAGAATGAGAAAATACCATTGCAGGAAGAAATTATTAAGAAAATATTGGAATGTGCTGAGATGAGTAGATTGACATTTGAAATTAGAGAACAAGAAGATAAACAATTTTATGAAATTTGGGATCTTTTTTATCAATGGTTAGATGATAAAATACAATAATAGAGCATTAGTATTATATCTATGAAGGGTTTTTAGGATTGATTTGTTATGATTATATGATAAGTTATAGAATAAACTGTTTGAAGTATTGTTATCTCACAAAGCATGAATGATTAAAAGTATAGTCAGAAAAAGATTTTTTTATTTTTTTTTAGTAATATTAGAATATGGATTGACAATATGAGTGGTTATGCAATATAACTGTAATTGACACTATAAAATGAATGCACAAAACTGATGAACCAACCGATACACCGGAAGTATATATGAGAGTAGATGTTTTTAATGTTTTGTACGTTTGTCTATTTGTAGAAAATTAATAAAATTAAAAAAAAAAAAAAAGAGTAAGGCTTGGAGATGATTGGCTCCTCACATAAGACATAAAGGAGGAGTAAAGGGACATGAGCCTTTGCAGGAAGCAATTTCAATTGTTGTGGTCAGTTTAAAATCTGAAGCTCCATTTTGACTGTGCTCCGTTTGGCCTTGTGCAGCCAATTGGCAATTTAGTCGTTGGCAGCATTTCAAGGAACATAAAGGTGTTGCATATAATTGCATATAATTCACAGCCGTTGAAATGAAAACAAGGTTTTTGGGAACAACATGTGATTGTTACTGTCTCAGGAAGCCTTGGTCAGAACAGCCTTGGTCAGAACAGGCAGAATCTAATTTCCAAAAATGATGATTATTCTGAATACCATTACTGAACCTTCACACTAAATGTATCTCACCCACAAAAATGCAGACACCAAATGATGAAAAGGCCTGCTGGGGTTACTCTTTTAATCATTATAAGCTCCCTTAGTCAAGCCTTTCCTCCCATATTGCAATTCAACTGTCTTTGACGAGTATCCCAATTTTAATTTGCAGAGAGCTAAGAATGTTTTAATTCATTTAGCTTAGGTTTTTCTAACTTGATTTCTGACAAGCACTTCTATTGTCCCCCTGTCAGCATAGACCTTGACTTGCTGGAGACGTTAGATCTAATTACTTCACACTTAGTTTTAAAAGCCATACCCCAGTACTAAAGGACCTTTAGAATTATTCTGCATGGAACAATAGAAAACAAATTTAGGGCAATGTTTTTCAAACTTGGCAATTTCAAGATGTGTAGATTTCCTAGCTAGCCATAGTGGCTGTGGAATTCTAGAAATCAAAGTCCACATATCTTAAAGTTGTCAAATTTGAGAAACACTGCTCTTGGAGGAGACATAGTCTTTACAATACATAAACATGCACTGACAGTATAAATAGAGTCTCTAGTTTTTAGAAGAAACAACTTGCTTTTTCAACAGATAAAATGTTGTCATTGTCTCCTATGCTCCCTTTTAATTGACAAGGATAATAAAGTTAGGTTACCTTTTTTTGCTCAGCTTCATTGGTCAAGACTCCAGTCATTATGACAGCCTCTTCCAAAGAATACACAATGCCCTCTACAAAATGATTCTCTTTCTTTTCTGATTCTTCAGCAAATCTCTTGCAGATGGTTTTCAATCCTCTCACGGGCTCATAGTGTAATTTCACATAGTTCTTAGATGGGATCATTTTTATTTCCGCTGCAACCAGAAAGCCTAATGTGCCACAAGACCAAGGCACCGCATAAAATAAATCTGAGTTCTCCTCCTGCAAAAAGCACACCACGCTAAGCAGAACAGGTTCAAAATAGAGCTGGCATAACTTCTTAAATCATGGCAAAGGAATATAATTTCTTACCGGGGTACATCTCACATGGCTGCCATCAGCAAGAACAAGCTCACAGGCCACACAGATATGCTGAAATAATCCGTAGATATGAGAGGAAGATTCAATGCCAGTTCCCATGAGCAGACCACCTATGCAAGAGACCATAATCAAGAATGAGCTGAAATACATGCTAAACTTTACAGAACAGTAGTTCAGAACAAGAGTATCTACAGCAAGGAAAACAAAAGAAATCATACAGGCATGGAACTTCTTATGCTTAACATTCTCGTATGTAAAGTTATGACCAAGTACCGTATATACTCGCATATAAGCCGATCTTGCATATAAACCGACCCTTTAAAAACTGCCCCAAAATGAGGATTTTTGAAAAAACTCACATATAAGCCAACCCCCAAATACCATGGTGAACGCTTTTTTTTTTCCCCCAAATTTGGGGGTCGGCTTATACGCGAATAAATCTGGCTGCCCGACTCTCATCGCCTTTGCGGGCAGCGGCTTCGTGCAATGAGAGCCAAGACTCTCATCGCCTTTGCGGGCAGCGGCTTCGCGCAATGAGAGCCAAGACTCTCATCGCCTTTACGGGCAGCGGCTTCGCGCAATGAGAGCCAAGACTCTCATCGCCTTCGGGGGCAGCGGCTTTGCGCGATGAGAGTCTTGGCTCTCATCGCGCAAAGTCGGGCAGCCAGATTTATTCGCGTATAAGCCGACCCCAAAATTTGGGGGGGGGAAAAAAAGCGTTCTAAAGTCAGCTTATATGCGAGTATATACAGTAGTTTAATAAACGGAGTAGTCCTGATTTCCATGTTCCAAGGCTTCTCACCTACTGTAAGATCATCAAGTTCTGGTACCACTGGAATAGTCCAGCCCATACAATTCAGGTGTGCTGTTAATTGTCCCATTGATACCAAAGGCTCCACCCGTACAACCTAGAACAGAACACATTTTATGGCTTAGATAACATCCATCAGCCTGCATAACAATTCTTTCATTTGCACAACAATCTATACATTAATAGGATTTGAACTAGAAGTGATTGATCAGGAACAGGATCCTGACATCATAGTGGTCAGCTTGATGAAAAATGTACACCCAGTGTGTATCTGTTGTATAAAAAGGACAGATACGATTCTTGGGATCATTAAGAAGGGATTTGAAAATAGAACTATGGACTATAGTAAGTGCCCTTATGAAAATTAGGATTGTACCACACTTAAGAGGATCAAGTACAATTCTTAAAAAGAATTATTATAAAACTAGAAAACAGAAACTCCCAGAAGTCCAGAGCTGAAAGTAATTGCAGAGCTGGGGGAAAAAAACCATCATGGAAGAAAGCAATTGCAATCCCACAACAATGGACTAATTGTTTTGCTCAGTTCAAAAGCAATTTCCTCTGGAAAATCCCAAAGGTACCTGTCGCTCAGTGTCTACATCTAAAATATCCATCAGGTTGATTGTGATGTTCTTTAGAGTCTTCTTGTACTTCCCAATACGAAGAGACATTGTAAGCCAGCCAGGACGGCCTGTGCACATATATGTTTTTTGGCCTTCTGCTTTCCATTCTCGAACCTACAAGAAAAGAAAATGGAATCACTTCCTTGTACAGTGGCAGCTTGAAGCTAAGGCCAAATAAGTACTAGCTTTCGTTGCCAAAGCTGTCCTTCTTTCCAAATCATTCCAAAAACATAAATCTTTGCATTGTTCAGAGGTGGCACTATCAGTCAATGTGGCCTACAGTCATATAACCTTAAACTGGCACTGACATCACATATTATTACTCTCTATTTTAGTTGTTAGCAAATAGCTTGCAAATAAGAAACTTAATTCTGGCTGCATCGCATCCTTACAGTATATAAAGTTTTCAGGAGAAACAGGTGAATGCCATTTCCAACTAAACATGCATTGTTTATTAGCTAAACAGGACTGCATTGTTTATTAGCTAAAAATCAAGACCAGAATAAGAGCTAAAGGAGTCCAAAGCACTAAAATCTTATGTCAGTGCTGGGCATAATTAATATAAATTTGTTCTACGTTAACTTTCAACATTGTTGAATTATCTCACCTTTTAAATAAAAGTGACTCTTACAGAGAACCAAGAAACAATAACCTCAATAATAAATAAATTAGAAATAACAACAGACTTGCATAAATGGGCTTTACTCATATCGAGTATCTGAGGAGAAAAAAAAATTGAAAATCAATGTTTTGTTTGGTATGACATTCAGGTAAATATTCCTAAGCTTACATTTAAAAGGTTTACTCTACCATAAAGTATAATTTTCTTCTTTAGTTACTGAACAGGGTCTCTAACAGATGCCTAACACCAAAAGTGTAATTGCATTGTCTTGCTCACAAATTTTGCCTTTTTTTAAAAAAAACTTGCTCTGCAAATGCCCCCTGAAACTAACTATCATAGCTCTTTAGGAATGAACATAGTCAGTAATCCTTGTAAGATGGAGAGTGTGAAAATATAACTACCTTGAAAAGGGCGTTGGTACTTACCTGATACGCCCATTCTCTGTGAGCTGTTCAGAGCATCCAGAGATGGGAGGTGCTTCAGTCTCTTCTGGAAAGGCAGGGCTTAAAACTCCGGGACGCTTCTCCTCCCCCACGGAACTCCTCCTCAGCGTCCCCCAGTTTTGCGAAGACTGAGTGCCAAAGTCCAGAACTCATCACCTAATCTAGATCCCTGACTGGAACGGAACCCCACCAGACGGAAAGAAATGGGTAGGGCTGGATGCTCTTCACAGCTCACAGAGAATGGGCGTATCAGGTAAGTACCAACGCCCTTTCTCCCATGAGCTGTTCAGAGCATCCAGAGATGGGACATACCAAAGCTTGGCCTGTCCTTAGGGAGGGACTCTGTCTGGAATGAAATCCACTCCTATATTCTGTGGACCCTCTGCAGGACTCTTCTGCCAAATGAAGCATCCGCTGAGGCACAGGCCTCAATTTTATAACTTCTGACAAAGGGAGATGGTGAAGTCCAACTTGCCGCTCTGCAAATTTCATCTATGGAGGCCCATGTGACCCATGCTGCTGACGTTGCCGCACTCCTTGTTGAGTGGCCTGTAATGCCCTTAGGAACTGAGATGGACTGGCATTCGTAAATTTTAGCTATGGTGGCTCTCAACCATCTACCAATGGTCGTGGACGACACCTTTTGTCCAAAAGTGGATGGGTTGAAGGATTGAAATAGAGCCTCAGATTTTCGAAATGCCGCTGTGCGGTCTAGATAGATGCATAAGGCCCTTCGCACATCAAGTCTATGCCATTGATGTTCCAGTCTATGAGATGGTTTTGGACAGAAATTTGGAAGGACCAACTCCTGCACTCTGTGGAAGGTTGAATTTACTTTAGGAGTGAACAATGGATCCAAGTGGAGAATCACTCTGTCCACATGAAACACACACAGGTCCTTACGCATTGACAATGCCGCCAATTCTGAAATTCTTCTTGCTGATGTGATTGCAGTTAGGAAGGCCACCTTATATGTCAGGAATTTAAGACTAGTGGTTCTTAGAGGCTCAAATGGACCGGTTATAAGTGCTGTTAACACCTTGTTGAGATCCCAGGTGGGATAGCAGTGAATTACAGGAGGTCGTAAGTTTGCGGCACCCTTGAGAAAACTGCGGACATGTGGATGGTGTGCTATGGAATGGAGGTCACCCCAGGTTATCACCGAGGTTAAAGCCGCCACCTGTCCATGTAACGTATTTGGAGATAGGCCCTTGGTCAAACCCTCCTGTAAAAAGCCCAATAATTGTCCTATTGATGGAGCAGTTGGGTCGATCCTAGACCCCTGGCACCAGCGACAAAAGGATGACCACATGGCCTCATATATATGATTTGTTGATGCCCATCTGGATTCTTGAATAGGCAATAGCATCCTCTAAAATTTGTTGGGCCCTTAAACGGCTCCGCTCAACCTCCATACTGCTAGACTCAGCCATTGTGGGTTCAGGTGGAGTATCGGTCCTTGGGAGAGGGAAACCTTCGATGGTGGAATTCTCCAAGGTTGTTATCTCGACAGGTCCTGTAAATCTGCGAACCACATTCGCCTGGCCAGTAAGGGGCGACCAATATCAATTCTGCTCATTCCTGCAATAACTTCTGGATCAACCTGGGTATTATTGGGAGTGGAGGGAACGCATATAGAAGCCTGGGAGGCCATTGACATCCCAGGGCATTGACAGCCTCTGCCCCGAGTCGGGTACCTTGAGCGGGGCAATTGGGTGTTGAGAGGAGAGGCAAATAGATTGACTACCGGGTGCTCAAACCTCCGCACTGCTTTCTGGAAGACAGACAGGTGAATGCGCCATTCTGCCTGATCTATCGTGGCCCTGCTGAGCCAGTCTGAGCCAGTCTGCTTGTGTGTTCAATGCCCCTGCTATGTGCTCCGCCTTGATCGAAGACAGATTGGCCTCGGCCCATTTGAACAACTTGGTCGTCTCCAGCATTAGAAGTTTAGAATTAGTACCCCCGTCTGTTTACGTGGGCCTTAGTTGTGGTGTCTGTCAAGACCAGAACGTGGCGTGAATGGAAAAGAGATAGAAAACTGCGTAAGGCCAGGTGAACTGCACACAGTTCCAACAGGTTGATGCTTTGTGATTGTTCGGAAATAGACCAAATTCCTTCTGCAGTGTGGGATTGGAAGTGAGTTCTCCATCCTACCAGGTTGGCATCATTTGTGATCGTTATCCTATGAGGTTCCTTGAAAGGGCATCCCTTCTTTATCATTTTTTCTGACAACCAGCGGAGCGATCGGAGAGCGTTTTGCGGTACCTTTATCCGGACGTTGGAGGTGGCTCTTCCGGATCGCTGGAAAGATGGCAGGAACCATTGCAGCTCTCTAGAATGGAATCGAGTCCAAGGCACAATGGAAATACAAGAAATCAGTTTCCCTAACAATTTAGACAGCAATGCCAGGGAAACCCTCCTTAAGGCCCTAATCTCCTTGGCCAAAGACTGAATACTGTTTAACCTGTCCTGAAAGAGGAAAACCCTGCCCTCCACAGTATCTATCGCTGCCCCCAAATGAACTAGCCTAGTTGAGGGGATCAAGTGGCTTTTATCCCAATTTATGAAAAAGCCATGACCCTAAAGGGTCTCCAGATTAAACTTGGTATTCAATTTTGTTTGATGTCTGGAAGATGAGAAAATTAAAATATCGCTTATCATACCCTGTTGGGCTGGATATGCTGCTGCTGATGCCCATTGATTTTGCACTAACTCAGCAAACATACGAGGGACAGGGATAGTTTCCACCTTGTTAGTCGGTTGTGAGAATATTAGGTCTTGGGATTCGTCCTGAGACCCTGTTGGTCATGGATGAGGGTCTGAAGTGCCTAGTTTAGTGGTGTTCTTTGCTTTGAACAGTAAAGATTTAAAGAGATGTGGACAAAAAAGGCCAGAAAAGGCAGGTTGGTCTGGAATGAGGCCTTCGTCATCTGACATTCCCCGTTCTAGCTGGTCCGCCTGACAGCTCCAAGTCCATCTGATGGATCGACCCCCCTCCATGGAAACCTCCCGGTCCTCAAGGTCCACCTCCTCCCGAAGGCCCTGGGCTGGTATGTTAGGAATATTGTGCAATACCTGCAATTGATGTTGTTGGGTATGCCCAAAGGAGCGGGGGGACAAGGATCCTGATCCGAAGTGGTCGAGAAGTATCTGGTCCGGATGGATTGCTGGACTCCAGCTGCAATACCCCTTTGAATCGTCATCTCCATCCATTGTCTCATTTCGATGGGAATAGACTCAGGTAATCCCTCCTCCTGTCTTAGGCTGGCGGCTGTAGGGGTGAAGGTTGCCTCAGGAATTGGCCAGCCAGTGCTCAATGGAGGAGATGTGCCTATGGGGGGTTTGTCTAGGAACAGCCTGTCTGGGCTGGGTAGATAAGTCCAAGGGCCCCATCAATGGGTTTCTGATCAGTCATGGCCCTGATCAGTCATGGCCCTCTTGTCTGCTTCCCTGGCATGTTTTTGCAATTGTCTTTCCAATGCTAGGTGCCTTCTATGGGTATCTTTATCTGCTGCCTTAGAGGCCTTTTTGGGGCCCACAGGCTTGTCACAGGACTTACTTGGCTTGGAGCAGAAAGTGTTGTCACGTTCCATTTTGTATGATGGATTGTCTTGCCCCTGAATGTCAATTTAATTTTTTTAAAATGTATTATGATTATTATTTATATTGATAATGATATCCCCTGCAGTTGAAATCAGAACTGGCCTCCAGGAAAGTAAGACTGTATATTTATGGGAATAAGATATTAAATGGTGAACAGTATCTAAGGGTCCCCAGCAAGAGAAACCCCCAAGTGCTTCAAATGAGAGAAGGACTCCGGATCCCTGGTCCCCAGCAAGGGAAACCAGCTATTACAGGCTCTGATGTGACTTCTTGCCTGTCAGAGGCAAATACCCCGCAATATAACTGTCACTGGCAATTTCCGATGAAGTAAATGGTCCAAAGGCAAATACAGAGAAATGCCTGTAAAATGACTAATTGCTGAATCCAGGGAAGGCACAATGGAGAGTTAATGTCTCGGTCCCCAGCAAGAAATGGAGGCTATGACAATTACTTTCTCAGTCCCCAGCAAGGGAAACAAATGAGAAATGGAGGCTGTGGTGATTAGACGTGAAATTGAGGCAGCCGTTGAAAAGGGCTGGAAGCGGAATCACCGGTGTTAAGCTTGAGCCTTCTGGAGAGTCGCTGCTGCTGCTGCTGCTGCTGCTCTAATTCCAATTTGAAGGCTGCTGTCAGGAGAAAACAGCAAAGCCAGGAGAGTCGCGGCTGTGAGCGTTCCTTGCCAATCTTAGAGCAAGCGATGGGAAAGGCAGATAAGGCTGTTTGCTGAGGTGGAAGTGATCGGAATGGTAGATAAGGCTGTTTTCTGAGGCAAAAGCCTCAGGCTGCCTGAAGATGGCAGGCTCTGCTAATTTACGAGGGAAGCTTTTTTAGAATGGTTAGTTTTTGCCTAGATAGAGGGGAAAGCCTGAAAGACCGAATTAGATTGGAGGGTTTTAAAGATCCAACCTGAATTTGAGTAAATGTCAGGGAGTGCACAACCTCTTACCACGAAGGCTGAGATAAAACTGAGGGACGCTGAGGAGGAGTTCCGTGGGGGAGGAGGAGCGTCCCGGAGTTTAAGCCCAGTCTTTCCAGAAGAGACTGAAGCACCTCCCATCTCTGGATGCTCTGAACAGCTCATGGGAGAAAGTAGAGTCTACCTCTCAGTTGGGTCCAAAAAGGAACAGCAAAAGGAAGCCCAACCCATCTTCAGGCCCTACAAGAGTCTCCCAAACCTATTTCCCAGCAAAGCAGGGCAGTAAGATGGCAGAGTACTGTGGACTATCCTCTCCCACCTGCCTTTCTCCAGTTGCCCTTTATGTCATGCAATGAAGAGCTTTTTTTTTTTTTTTTTAAGCTGGAGTACTGGACTTTCCTATCATGCTCCATTTGGCCACTGCTGACTTCTTGTCGTCACTATCACTTTTATACACTTTGCTAAGCTTTCCACAAAAATGTCTGTAAGAACAGAAATCCTACAGCCTCTCCCAAGGCAACATAACTGTTTGTCAATCGCTTACAAGATAATAAATATAGTTTTGAATACATGAGATAGATACTTATAAGAAAAATAAAAAACAACAGGACAGGGACATTAGGCACTTTAATTCAACACCCCGCCACACCCCCATGGTTAGCATGCCTCACTCCTGACTACTCTCCCATACTATTTCACCTTTATTTATGCTCCCTGTTCCCTTTCTTGCATAACCAAACAATTCCCACATACCCATGGATTGTGCACAGTTCCACTATCATGTTCTAATTTTTCAGGTTGCTGGAAAATTGGCTCTCTTGCCTCCTGCTCCCACTTAACCCCTGGTTGGTTGTGCTCGGGGGAAGGGAGATACTATTTAACCAGTCATGGCACATGATTTGTGGCTCACTGCCAGAATTTCCCCCCCTTCTGGAACACTTATGCCACAAGGCAAACCATAGGGGTTATTTTTCTATCTTATATACAGGACCCAGCATACAGCATTGATTTGCATGGCCCGCAATAAAATGAAACCAACACATTATCCAGAGATAATGCTCATCCATGTACGAACTTTCCTTTATTATGCTTATTGTTCAGATATATGACATTTGAATTTCACAGCCCCACTAAGCTGTCTTATTACAACATTCTGCAATATAGCACACTGCTAATTCTTCTCCCAGGCAAGCCAATATAACTGCAATGACCAATAGTTTTTAGAGGGGTTTCTTTTTTTCTGGGGTGGATAGTGTGGTTGTTTATTTACTATAATTTATCTAGTTTTTTTTTTTTCATTAACTGCACGATTACAATAGATTATTTTCAAAATTATCTGATATTTTAGCATTAAAAAAAGAGAAAATAGCAAAATATATAACTGCAATGATGCAAACCAATCTGGGAGTGTTTGCATAAGCATAATTCAAATATATCAACGGTAAACATCCAGGGGAAAAACATAATAAAACATCCTCCTTCGTCAAACATTTTTTCTAACAGAAAAGATTATCAGAGATACAGAAACACCTTCCAACTCAATATTGCAGAATGATATTTTTAGATTTTAGACCTTAAAAAACTCTTCCACCCCCCCAACCCAAATAGTTCTGCTCATCCCAACTTGATTTTATATGTTCAGGACTCGCAAGTCTTGCTTTTGGGGAGCATCCATTCTTGACAAATATGTTTTCTTTTTATGTACACTGAGAGCATACGCACCAAGACAAATTTCTTGTATGTCTAATCACACAATAAAGAATTCATTCATTCATTCATTCATTCATTCATTCATCCATCATGCAGATTTTGCACCACTCAAGCGTGGAGCTGATAATAGACCGAAGGGACATAAATAGGCACATGAAAATGGATTATCTCGTATTGCTTCTGCAATGAACCCAAAGCAGCAGGCTAATCTACACAGACTAATCTCCACAGACACTGGTAGAAAGGAGCCTCATTTTCAGCGTTTTCCCAACTTCAGCTGCTCTCCTAATTGCTAACTGCAAGATTGCATCACGCTGTGACAACCCAGATCATCTGCCGCCCCTTCGTGTCATCAGGAGTCAGGAAAATGGGATCCTATCCAATCTATGGAGAAGCAATTTGGATCAGATGTGGCACCAAGTGTGGATTGTCTGGTGGAGTAAGAGACTTGGGCGAGCCGAAGTGGAGACCGCCCGAGCAGTTGGTCCGAGTGTTTCTGAAGAGGGGTGGGAGGATTTCTCCGCCCGCTTCTCTGCCTCAACCTATTAGAGCAGAGTTTGGCAATGAAGCGCAAACTTCAGATTCCAAGCTTTCATTCTCACAAAAAGTTCAAGATTTCAGGATGCTTTGTTAGGGATTTTTTTTTTGTTTGTTTCCTCTTTCATAAAGCCTTCTTTGTCACGGTGTTTTCTTCCATGGTTTAATAATCACTCCTTTTGCCCTGAAACATGGACATAAATATAAAAAAAAAATAAAACCTTATGCTGTAGGAGTCAGAATTCCTGTGAACTTGAAAATCCAGTTAGTATGCCTGGCTTAAAATAGTTGCACTGAAAAGACAACTTTGAAGAAGCTCATTCTTTCATTTTCCCTCACTCTGGTTTGGATTGCTGATTCTTTTTTTGTGTGAGGTGCCTTCAATAAACCAACTTTTGTCTCTTTTGTTTTGTTTTTGAGATCCATGGGGACTTACCTGACATACAGTTCTGAATCAAGAATAAAGAACGAATAAAGAATTGTCTTTTGTTATCACTTGTTCTTCCCTCCCTGAAAAAAATAATCTGGGGAGAGGCATATGATTTAATTTAAATTATCTTCTGTCCATGTGTTTTCAGTAATTAATCCTAGCATTATCTTCCAATCCACAAGTAGTAAGATACTAGCGTTTTATTTTTTTATTTGTCATAGAAACTGTCCATTTCCCTCCTAGAGTAAGACTAAGCAGTGTACAAATAGATATAAAAACAGAAAAGCTATATATAAATATTATAATAAAGCAGCTAACAATAAGAATAATTAAAATCCAGAATTAAAATGACGGGGGGGGGGGGGTCTGGGGGCTTCAGGGCACTAACCAGCCCCATTGGCTGCGTGCCCCTCTGTGGAACATTTAATAGATTAATGTTTCAAAAGAATAGCCTCTGAATCTATTGCAGTTAAAGATGTTTTAAATCCAGAAAATGAGTTTTTCAAAATTGGAAAATCCGTGAGACAACAAGGAAATTGTCCCAGGTCGGCTAGCTCACTTAAAACCACTGTTCCTGTAGGTGCTGCAAAGGAACACAGTACAATGTTAAACTTTATGAGATTGGGGAGCCTGAGACTTCACTGCTGGTTCCCTCAAAGTTTGTATCAGGATTTGAAGATTTCTTGCATGGAGAAGAGTACAGTAACTCAGTAGGGTGTTTTTATGGGCTCCGTACCAACCACTTGGTGATTTGGGTTTGGACATCAGCATTCCTCCAGACTGGTTTCAATTTATGTCCTCTCATCACAACCCTTGGGTATTGCATCATATCAGTGCAATCACATTTGCGGCATTGCCCAAAATCTCAGTGCTTACTCTTCTCCATGCAAGAAGTCTTCAAATCCCGATACAAATTATAGTATAGAATCTGCTTTCTTAAGGAACTGATGGAGAACAAAGAGTTTACACCCTGTATACCCACAGATGTGAAATGATAGCCTATTATTATAAGGGAGGAATACAAATCAAATGAGATAGTGAAGTATAAATGTACCCCTTTCACCAATTTTAACAAGTAGCAAAACTTCCCAGCTGTTGCTAACAGTGTCCTAACAATTAAGCCTGGAACACAATCAACACCTTAAATTAGGTTGACTAATTTCAATAATTTTTGCAGCCTCAACCTCCAATTTGTATAGCATCATATTAATAGCATACTCACCTCAGAAATAGAATAAAATTCTTGGCAAAGTGCGAAGAAATTTGTCTCCGGTGCATAAGCTCTCAAGTGTACATACAAACAATGAAGTGATATAAGAATAAGATATCAATAGGAGAACATTGTAGGAAAGATGAGAAGGATAATAAGAATACAGCCCTACTACAATAAAGTAGAGATGGGATTTCCTGAGATGGAATGTAATGGAAGTAGAGATGGAATGCCCTGTAGCAACATCCTGCAGAGAGAAGTTGAAACGGTTTTATGTCCAGAATGTGAAGGATCTGTAGATATTTTCTCAGCCCTCTTTCTGACTTGTGCAATGTAAAGGTCCTCAATGGAAGGCAGGTTGCAAATTTTTATTTTTTTTTGCAGTCCTAACTATTTGCTAAAGTCTGTACCTGTCCTGTTTGGTTGCAGTACCAAACAACAGAGATAAAAATGACATATTCCAGAATTCCTCTGAAGAACTCTGAAGCTCCTCACACAGCCTGAACTTTCCGAGTTAATTGCAGGAAGAACATTCTTTGTTGTGCCTTTTAAATGATGGCTCTATTGTTAAGTGTCCATTTCAAGTCCTGGAAGAATATAGAACCCAGAAACTGGAACGTCTCTACTGTTAATACTGTGTTGTGGAATACTATAGGAGGCAGTAGAATAGAAGGTTCCTCCTAAAACCCACTATCATTTCTACAGTTTTAAGTGTGTTCAGCTCCTGCTGCACCACAGGGCCAACCTCCCATCTTCATGCAAACTCATCACCATACTGAATGAGACCAATGACTGTTGTGATCATCTGCAAACTGCAGTACTTTAACAGAGGGATCCTTCAAAATGCAGTCATTGGTATAGAGTAGGAGTCAAACTCACGTCGTCACGTCATTGTCATGTGACCTATCGGGACTTTTTCCCCCTTTGCTAAACCAGGCGTAGGCGTGGCCAGCACATGACGTTATCTATCGGGCAGTGGTGGGATTCAATTTTTTTTACTACCAGTTCTGTGGGCGGTGGCATGGCTTGGCGGGCAGGGCAGGGGAAGAATACTGAAAAATCTCCATTCCCACCCCACTCCTGGGGGAAGGTTACTGCAAAATCCCATTCCCTCCTCACCCCACTTGCCTGCTTTCCAGCTCTGTTCTCCTGTGCAGGGCAACAAAAGAAGACCCAGCCGATCAGCTGGGACTCAGGAGGTAGAGAATAGATGAGGGTGGGGCCAGTCAGAGGTAATATTTGCCAGTTCTCCGAACTACTCAAAAATTCTGCTACCAGTTCTCCAGAACTAATCAGAACCTGCTGAATACTACCTCTGGTATCAGGCCCATGGGCCGGGAGTTTGACAGCCTTGTTTTAGAGAGAAAAAAGTAATGGAGAGCACACAGCTGGAGGGAGGGAGAAACACCTGTGCTAATTAAATATCCTGCAAAGTTATGAAGTTAGAAAAGAAGTGATATAATCTACTCGATATGGCAGTGGAGATATAGGAAAGAATCTGGCACATTCTATTCCACATAGTTTTACAAAACCACTTCAACAATCCACAGATCTTCCACTTTAAGTCTTCATTAAACTTCCAAAGAAACAGAGTAAACCCAACTACTTTCAATAAGGTTGACCTTCTGCAGTAGAACAGCTTTTTTTCTTACTCAGAATACAAACAACTGTACTTCCAAT
Source organism: Laticauda colubrina (assembly GCA_015471245.1). NCBI lineage: Eukaryota > Metazoa > Chordata > Lepidosauria > Squamata > Elapidae > Laticauda > Laticauda colubrina. The sequence continues at coordinate 38,517,427 of BLBF01000020.1, read as the reverse complement.
CTGACTCAATATCCAGTACCTTGCCATTCTTCCCTCTCTGTAACTTACCTGGTCTCTGCTGCCAAGCTGATTATGTTTAAAAGCTCATTTGGACAACAGTCCTACATTTCAGCCTTCTACTTAAAACAATCTGACAAACTTGTGTTAAATGACAATCTCTGGGCTGGGTCTGAAGTAGCTTAGCCAATGTATGGCATATTTCCAAGAGAGATGTAACAAAAGGACTTTCCATCTCAAAATGTTTCAGCAATTGGATACATACCCATAAACATTTGTTAAATTAACTTTATTCAATGATTCATTGAATTCCCAGGCACCCAGTTAGACTGCACCTGGAAGTTGCAGTCTGTAACAATGTTTATGAGAACTCCAGCAGTGGTATGCTGTAGTAAACTTGGCTGTCTATAGGTTTCACGTTGGCTCTGAGAAAAGAAGATAATGAATAGAAAAACCTATGAATTCTTCCTCAGCCAATTATATAGTTGCTTTTAATTGACTTCAATTTATAAGCCAATATTTCCCAATCTACAAACTTTTAGCACACTATCCATTTATTGCATTTATAATAATGCTTGAACCTTTAAACTTAATGTCATATGAATATGAGGAATCTGTTAGTTTTCTTTGCTCCTTCATTTTTAGATAAAATAATCGATCTGGTTTTGCTTTGCCAACCACAGCAAAAGCACTACATGTAATAAAGTAAATATCAAGAACATGCAGATAGTCCGTTTCATACCATCACATGTCAGGGGCATGTGGCCATTCTGAAGTAATTATCTGCTCTTGCATGAAAGCCTGCCAACTGCATTTTTAAGCCTAATGAAATGATAGAACAAACTTTTAATATTTGTTCATGATAAAGGTATCACATATAATTATATTGTTGCATATTATGATCTAAATCCCAATGAACAAGCTGTAAAGAATTAAAACCCTAAAACAACATTTGCTGGCATTTTCTGCATAGACTGTAGTAGCATTTTATTAGCCTGTGAAAAGGCTTGAACTTATAAAAGCATCCTTAATTTATAGCCTGAAAGTAACATAGCCCCTGATGACAGATGGCAGAGTTCACATTCTGCTTACAGAAAATTCTAGATCCAGTCTGGCAATTTTTAAGAAGAGGCATTAAACAACACGAGAGACCATTGGTAAAGGTTCCTTCAGCTGCTCTTGTCAGAAGAGATTCCAAACTGTTAATTAATCCTAGTTCAATCCTCCAATCCCAGAATAATTTCAGAGAAAAAGCAGGGCTGAATGTTGCTATCAAGGAAAATGTGAAATTACTATTTCTATCAAGGCATTATAGAAAATAATGCCAGGCATGACTAATCAGTGGAAACACTGCATAGATCAATTTCATCCTCACCTGCCTCATTCCTCATGGATACACTTAGCCTGGTAGCCATAGGCAACCTGAAAAACCATGCAGGTAAATGCACCAAAGCATAGCCAAGCGAGTGGGCTCACAAGGATAGCATGTTCTGGGCATCTATCACAAGAACGACTGTGGGAAGCCACCCCACCCCCCACTCTTAGAAGAATGAAACATTTTGAGGAATATTAAAAATGGTAAAATATTGTATTTCCCCAAAAGAGAAATGGAAGAACATGTCTTTTAGAGGGAGAAAGCAGCCTCCATTTTTCTTAATAGCCCACAGCAGATGTCAGCACTTCAGAGATACAGAGCTTATTGAAAGAAGACAAGGTAACTAGGTAGCTCTATTCATAAGCAAAAATCCTCACCCAAGAGCCACATGAAAGCCATTAAGCCACAATAAGAATTGCCAAATACCCTTTCAGAATACAAGCCTTCAATGTATCACCCTCACAAACATCAACCAAACTTAGCTCAAACACCTAGGATTTGTACTTTGCCTATAGAGCCAGTTATGACCCCTATGTAACTTCTACATGGCCCCATGGGAATCTGACAACAGACAATAGAATATATGTTCTTGCCCAGGAAAAGGAAACTGAAGTGCAAAGCCCAAGAGAAGGTATGAAAATCCCCTACACTCACTTCCATGTGGTTCTGATGGTTCATTAAACCATCTTTCCAATCTGCCTCCATATTTCCAGTGTCTTTCTCTTGGCGTGGAACTGAACCAGGTGGATATTTCTTCCAACAATTTGGCACCCCAAGCTAACATGACCAACGGATCTGGCCGGGTAAGCCTCCCTTGCCGGCAACAGACCCATTGTGTCTGTGGGTGGATTGCCTTGGACTTTGGCCACTTGGTGCAAGGGTAGTAAAGGGGTTTTGAGCTCAAAGTCTGCTTGGAAAGAAGGTGAGTACCTCTAAATTTGAACTTTAAAGCCCAGAAAAGTGAGGGAAATGTGTATATGTCTGTTGTGTGAGGACTCTTCTCCCAATCACAGCTGGATCCTGTTCCCTTGGTGCCTTTCCTAACCACAGAAATATTTGTTCCACCAACAGAATCTGGAAAGCATGAGGGATTTGCAAGAGCATAGGACCTTCTGTTAGGGAAAAGGGAGAGGCCATGTGAAAATGGAATGGAAAAGTGAATGAAAGAGTAACCAGCTCAGAAGTCACTGAGCAAAGTCCTGTGTTAGGAGGTGCCTGTACTTGACTGTTCAAGAAAATCAGGTACTCCCAGACTTCTGAGGGTCTGAAAACTGAGGGGCAGCAGGTCCTCCCATTGCCCCTTTTGAAAACTGATGGTTGTGTTCCCTACAAAAGGAGGTGCCCATATTCTGTGAAGGAACCAGAGTCCTCCCGGATTTTTTTTCCATCCGAAAACTGATGGTTGTGATCCGGCTAAGCCAAAGTGAACCCCACATTGGGAGGGGAACATGGGAAGCTGTAGCTCGAGGATTGTGAAAGGAACTCCCCTAGGAGATTTGCTTGAGTCTTGGGATGAATAGCAGATGCTGGTAAAAAGAAAGTGTGAGCAAATTGTGTAGAATGGGCTTTGCTCAGGGAGGAAGCTGGAAAACCAATTTGGCTAAATAAAGGGACTTCAAAGAAAAGGGAAATATATAAATAGGAATGTTGGGGTTTCCATCACCCCCCCTCTCTTCCATGCAACCACATGATATGTTCATTAAGATTTGTGCCTTCCCTGAGTTAACGGAGATTTATGATGGGAATGACCAGGGCCTAAACCTGAGAATTCTGCTGTCCTTTTCTTTCTCTTTTCCTTGTTTTTGTGACAGTCATTGTGTGTTAGGTAATTGTAACTGTTAAATGTCTCCAATCCCTAGAAAAAAATAATTAAATTTATAGAAAATAATGTTAAATTGAGCAATGAAAAGAAAATGCTTTCACCCTAGTTTGTCTGGACAGCAGAAAGAAAGCAGAAAGTAAAGAGAACTGTGTTCATTTTTTCCCCTTCCCTCTCTGTACTTTTAACAACAGCCAAGGTTATGAGGGAATGTTTTAAGCTCATTTAGAAGAAAATTTTCATTCTTGCATTTACTTGTATGTGTTTAGGTGGTTTTATCTGTTGATTTAACACCTGAAATGTTAACCTTAATGTTTTTTTCAAACCCTGCCTGCAAGTTGTCTATCCACCCCCACTTCACCTCCCCATTTCTTATTCTCCAACAATGCTTTTTCTGGGAGAATCATCCACAAAGGGGGAGGGCCCCCTGGTCTCATATCTTTCAGTCCCGCACAGACAACTCCGCAACCTTTGGAAGCAGATCACGCTGACCCAGATGCTTCCTCCAGAGAAATTCCATCCATCTGAGCCAGGGAATTGGGTTTGGATCCAGCCATCCACTAGAAAGTCATCACAGCAACCAGAATGGAGCAACCTTCCCAAGCCTGACTGGGCTTATCACCAAGCCAAGCCTAATGCCACCCAGCAGACAGGAAAGAGAAGACCCTAAGGCGAACAAGTTAAGATTAAAGACTTGTTTCAATCCCCAGAAGACACCTGGAAAGACTATTGGGGGGGGGAGGGTGGAAATTCATTGTAAGGTTTTCTTTTTTGCCTCACTTATGTTGTAACCAGTTAAATGGATTCATTCATTCATTCAAGGGATGGCATTTTGAAGTGGTTGGCACAGCAAGTCCTGAAAACCTTGGACTTCTGTCGGGTATGACAAAAAATGGTTCAAATTGTTTGTATTGTAGTAGTTACACACAGAAGTAGCTGTTCACACACACATATCCCATTCAGAATTAGACTAACCCCTTCACGCACCTTCACATAAAGCTTCTTCTAGGTTGATTTTTGCTTTGTGGCACTAAAGCCCAAGCAACCGTATCTCCTTGCCATGGGAGCAGGGGCATGCCCCTCAGGCAATTCCCTCACTGAAGAGAAGGGAAAGAAAAGAGATCTCTAAACCTCAAGCCCGGATTGTGACTCACAAATGAGGTTCTCCAGTTGCCCAGTAAGGCTGAATATGTTTCACTGGTGGTCTCATTAGTAGGAGTCCCAGGGCTCATTGTGCACTATTTTAAAAAAAAAATAGCCTGGACTGGACACTGGCAAACCTCCAAAATCTAGGATTTGGCCTCACAAAAATCTAGGATTTATGTTAAGAGATTGGGTTTTGAGAGCTGACCAGTTGCTATAAGGTTAATATAATGTAAGGCTGATGCAATGAGGATGAACCAGCATTGCTATTGCCTTTTTTAAGACTATGTATGGGTCCACAGAAGTTTTACTTCTTTAAAAGGTGTTTATATAAGGCAGCCATTAGAGGGCTTGTTCTTTCCTTGTGTCCTGTCTTCATTGCAGAGCTCTCAGTGTACAGTTAAGCAGACTGCTTACTTGTCAGGTATTTGCCTACCACGTATATTTCTGTATATATCTTGTATATAAACCACTGATAAATGTCTAAGCCTCTGTGTGTTGTGTTTTGCTCCTGGGTTGTCTCATAATAGTAGTCATGCTGCAAACGCTCTGACAATTTGTACTTTGCCTATAGAGCGCAGCTATGGCCACTACATAGCAATAGCACTTAGACTTATATACCGCTTTATAGTGCTTTACAGCCCTCTCAAAGCAGTTTATAGAGTCAGCATATTGCCCCCACCTCGGAAGGATGGAAGACTGAGTCAACCTTGAGCCTGCTGGGATTCGATCTGCCAAATTGCAGGAGGAGTAGCTTGCAGTACTGCACTCTAACCACTGCCCCACCAAGGCTCCATACATAATTCCTACATGGGAAGTCTGACAACAGCCTATAGAATACATGTTCGGAAAGCTCAAGTGCAAAACCCAAGGGAAGGTATGAAAAACTCTCAAATCCATGCAGTCAGCTGCCCAGAACCCATCATTAAACCATCTTTCCAATCAGTCTCCATGATTCCAGTGTCTTTCTCCCGGCTTGGAACTAAACCAGGTGGATATTTCTTCCAACACTACAAAACCTGATAATCCCCAGCAAAGTATTCCCTCTGTTCCTTGCAGTTTCAACCAACTATTATGTTCCCCCCCCCCCCAAAAAAAAAAAAAGTTATCAACTGGGATGGATTGCATTTATCAGGATTTATCAGGCTGACCAGAGTCACAAAGAAAATAGATTTGGCTTCGATAACACAGTACAAGCCAGCAACATGCCAACTGGTATTGGCTTCAAAAGTCTTTCTCCCACTCTTCCAACTCAGGTACTGCATTGCTAAAACTGCTGAGCTACCAATGAGACCCCCCCCCCAAAAAAAAGCACGGTTTAGGAAACAAAAGACAAGCTTAACTTCATAAATTCCTTTCCTTATCAACAAGGCTTTTGTGTGTGTGTGTGTGTGTGTGTGTGTGTGTGTGTGAGCGTGCTGTTTAGCTTCCCTCGGGTATTATCCACCTCATTGTAGTGTTGTTAAAGTTGTAGCAACGTTTCAGCAGAATCTCATCTGCCATCATCAGGCTATATGTGTGTATATATGTATATATGTATATATGTATATATGTGTATATGTGTATATCTATATATATATATATGTATGTATGTATGTATGTATGTATGTATGTATGTATGTATGTAT
>BLBF01000020.1:38486933-38500274 GCA_015471245.1 Laticauda colubrina | reverse complement strand
AGAAAGAAAGAAAGAAAGAAAGAAAGAAAGAAAGAAAGAAAGAAAGAAAGAAAGAAAACTACCATGCATCTCTATGCTATTCATGGTATATGTTCAGCTTGAACCTCTTTCTACTTAAACCAGGGGTCCCCAAACTTGGCAACTTAAAGATTTGTGGACTTCAACTCCCAGAATTCTCCAGCAAGCATAGCTGGTAGTTGAAGTCCACAAGTCTTAAAGTTTGCCAAGTTTGAAGACCTCTGACTTAAACCTTAGTACAACACACAGATATTAAACATGTTGGATTAATCTTAAAACTTTTTGTATACTTGTACTTAAACAGAAATAAGTTTATTTTAACACATATGGCATCAATTCCAAAGCTACTTTTTATGAAGACTGTTGTGTATAAGAATTAGAATACTCCAAATACTTTAATCTGATTGGCTGAGCAGGCCGCAATAGGATTAGTTCATAAAAGACCGTTACAATTGGCCCGCCTGACAGCGGGAAATCTTAAAGAACTGTCATTGGCTGCAAGCTGCGAGCAGCCACTATAAAAAGGGCTGCCGCGGCTCCGGCAATGTTCTGTTACAAAGTCACTGAGTTTACAATAAAGAGCTGTTTGATGAACACTGGTCTTGAGTACTTCTATTCCCAGGACAGAACACTGGCGACGAAGGTGGGATTGTCTTAGAAGAGCGAGACCGAAGCACGCGGCAACAAGAACCGAGCAACCAAAATGGCCGGTAACAATGCGCCGCCTGCACCATTCAACCCAGCCAAAGAAGATTGGGAGTCATACACTGACCGCTTCCTGATGTTTTTAGAAAGCAACGAGCTACAAGGAATAACCAACCAGAGGAAGAGAGACGTATTCCTCACGCATTGTGGCCCAACCATTTTCAAGATGGCCAAGGCATTAGCCACACTGCGGCATGTAAAACAAATGGCATGGCCAGAATTAAACTGAATGCTACGAGCCCATTATGCGCCTGTGGTCTCCAATCTTATTAAAAGACATGAATTCTATAAGCGAGATCAACAAGAAGACGAGAGCATTGGAGATTTCGTAGCAGCCCTAAGAGATATTGGAGGAGCCTGCGAGTTTCTCAACATGGATGAAGCCATGAGAGACTGCGTGGTCCTCGAATTGAAGGATGCTACACTCCAAAGCAAGCTACTAAACAGACCGAATATCACAGTGGCTGAGGCCATCACAAAAGCCACTGCTGCTGAAGCAGCCAAGAAATCTGCAGCCACCATGCGCCAAATAAACTCAACAAATCCAGAACCACAAAACCAAGCTCGAGAGAAGAAGGCGGAAGGAACACAAAAACAAACCACCGCGACTCCCCACCATGAAGACCTCAACTCCCTGAGCAACACCAATGACGACAATGAAGACATACATCGGCTTCAGTCAGAAAGAAAATGGCGGGGGGAAAGAGGAAGGAGGCGAGAATTCCAGTGTGCTGGATGCGGAGGGGACCACCCGCGTTCCGAATGCAGATTCCTGGATGCCATTCGCAGATTTTGTGAGAAATGGGGGCACATTGCAAGGGTCTGCCAGAACAAAAAGAGCTGTAGTCCAAAAAGACACGGCAGAACCCCCGCCCCCCAGAAGCAGATAGACAAGCCGGAAGCCGATGGAGCCAAGAGAACAGAAGCCGGCGAATGAACGACAAAGAAGAAACACACCAAACAATAATCATCGGAAATGCCAGGGCAGCAAAAGCAAAAAAAGGTCCAAATAAATGTAAAAATCGAAGGAAAGCCCTGTGAAATGGAAGTAGACTCCGGATCATATCTGTCAATGGTATCATGGAACACCATCAGAAATCTGATACCAGACATTCAGTGAATAGAACTGGAACAGCAAAGACTAATCCTTAAAGATTACCAGGGAAACCGAATCCCGGTAGTGGGTCTTGGACATTTCCTAATAGAATTCAAAAACCATGCTGAAGTACTTCCTCTGACAATCGTTGACCATGATCGCCCTGGCCTGCTGGGAATCGAATGGTTCGCACCCCTGGGAATCAGAGTGACAGGAATCAACAGCGTTGCCGAGACTGATTGGGAGGAGAGCCTGCTGAAAGAGTTCCAAAATGTATTCGATGGGACCCTAGGCAAGTACAAGGGGACCCCTATAACATTCAGCCTAGCTCCTAAGATAGCTCCCATCAGGCTCAAAGCCAGATGCATTCCCTTTGCCTTAAAGCCGAAAATAGATGAGCAGCTTAACAAACTCGTCGCACAAGGGGTGTTCGAGCCAATCGACCATGCCAGGTGGGAAACTCCCATCATGACTCCTGTCAAACCAGATGGGTCAGTATGCATCTGTGGTGACTATAAAGCCACCCTCAATCATGCACTCCAGCAAAGCGCATACCCTGTTCCAGTAGTTCAACATCTGTTGCATTCATTAGGGGGAGGAAAAATTTTCACGAAACTTGATCTCGCACAAGCATACCAACAGCTGCCGGTTGACCCCGAAACTGCAGAGGCACAGACTATAGTCACGCACAGAGGAGCATTCAAATGCAACAGACTTCAATTTGGCGTTAGCGTTGCCCCAGGCATTTTCCAAAGCCTAATGGAGCGCCTTCTAAATGGACTAAAAGGGATCGTTCCCTATTTTGACGACATATTAGTATCAGCTAAAAACAAACAACAAATAGAAGATAGACTGAGAGCAGTCTTGCAGAGATTCAGGGAAGCAGGGCTTAAAGTCAAAAGAGAAAAATGTGAACTACTAATCAAGTTGAATTCTTAGGCTATCTTATAGATGAAAAGGGGAGACACCCCACTGAAAAGAAAGTAAAAGCAATTAAAGACACACACAGACCTAAGAACAAAACAGACTTACAGGCGTTCTTAGGTCTCATTAACTTCTACAATGTCTTCCTGCCCCAAAAGGCAACCATAGCAGAGCCATTACATCGGCTATTAGATAAAAAAAACTGTCTGGAATTGGGGCCACCAAGAACAAGCAGCATTCCAAAAAGCATTGAGGACTTATTAACATCCAACACCGTTTTAATACAGTACAGCAACACCCTGCCACTGACGGTCACCTGTGATGCATCGTCTTTTGGAATCGGTGCCATACTGAGCCACAAGCTACCAGACGGCAGAGAAGCACCAATCGCCTTCTGTTCTAAAACACTGTCAAAATCTGAAAGGAACTACAGCCAACTTGACCGAGAAGCCCTCGCCATCATAGCAAGTGTCAAGAGATTCCACGAATACCTATATGGTAGTACATTTTCTATAATCACAGACCACAAACCCCTGCTAGGAATTCTGGCAGAGAACAAACCAACCCTGAACATCCTATCACCAAGAATGACGAGATGGTTGGAATTGCTCACTGCATACAGTTACACACTCATACATCGCCCAGGAAAAAACCACCACCCATGCGGATGCCTTAAGCCATTCCCCTCTGCCCGACAAGGAAGATGACCCAGTTCCTACCATCTCCACTCTTCAGATTGAGACATGGCCCAATCTGCCACTAACCGCAGCAGATGTCACTAAAGCTACTGCGAAAGACCCGCTGACAGCCCAGATTCTGCATTGGGTAGGTTAGGGCTGGCCGGATGACAATAGAGGTGAGACTTTTAAACCATTTTGCACCTGGCAGATTGAACTGTCCCTTGAAAAGCATTGTATACTGTGGGGGGACAGGGTGGTAATTCCCAATGAATTTCAGGGGGAACTATTGTGCATGTTGCATGAGGGACACCCAGGCATACTAAAAATGAAAGCCCTGGCCAGGAGTTATGCTGGTGGCCAGGGCTGGACAAAGACATTGAAAAATGGGTGGCAACATGCCATGACTGCCAGAAATCAAGGCCTACCCCCCCCCAGCACCAGTCCGAGAATGGGAAACTCCCAGAGGCCCCTGGTCGAGACTCCATATTGATTTTGCAGGGCCAACGGAAGGAAATACATATTTGATAATTGTTGATGCTTATTCAAACTGGCTAGAGGTTATTCTTATGCCATCCACAACTACTGAGGCAGTTATAAAACAATTGAACCAACTCTTTGCTACACATGGACTGCCAGATGTAATTGTATCTGACAATGGCCCCCAATTTACTGCCTTAGCTTTCGAGCAATACCTAGCTGCACAAGGCATCCGACATGCCCTAACAGCGCCGGCTCATCCAACTTCAAATGGACGAGCTGAACGCATGGTTCGTTATACTAAAGAAGCCCTAGACAAACTGGACACGGGGGACATCCAAGATAGACTAAACAAACTGTTAATAATTCAGCATATCACCCCTAGTACAACCACTAACAAAAGCCCAGCAGAACTCCTCATGGGCAGAAAATTGCATTCCTACCTAGATAGATTACACCCTACCTACACCTCTGAAAAAAACCCTGACTCCTTAAGTAAATACCGCTCCTTTACCACTGGAGACCTAGTCTACGCCAAAAATCTTACTGGGGACCCATTATGGCTTCCAGCCACAGTTACTCAAATCACAGGGCCCCAGTCATACCGACTTGAACTAGACGATGGCAGAACATGGAAACGACACATTGACCAACTTCGCTCTAGGACATTGGAACGCTACACTAACCTGCCTAGCTCCGAAGCACCGCTGCAAATACCACCCCCAACAAACAATCCAAAAACAACCGAGGGGGGGGGGAACAGAAAATAATAAAAAAGGGAGAGAAGAACCACCAATAACATGACAAAAGACACAACACAAACCCGAATTAGAACCCCCGCTACGACAAAAAGAGCACTTACCCATAGACAACCTCCGGAGAAGAGAACTGGTAGCAGGGAAGCGAGGCGCAGCCTTCCAGGAAGGAGGCAGCCAGGCCAGCTCAACCAACCCGGACAGACCAGGGGGGAGCGGCAGAGCCAACTCAACCAGCCCAAGAGACCCAGGCGGCAGCAGCAAGGCTGACTCACCCTTCCAGGAGGTTCCATGGAGAAGACACGGAGAAAAGGCGATCCTGACCGAACTGATGGAAGACCACGCTGAGACTGAGCTGCGCATGTCAAGTAGGACCCGCAAAAGCCCCATCTACCTGCATGACTACATTATGCACATTGGACGAAACCAAGAGGGGAGGGGATTGTGTATAAGAATTAGAATCCTACAAATACTTTAATCTGATTGGCCGAGCAGGCCGCAATAGGATTGGTTAATAAAATGCCGTTACAGTTGGCCTGCCTGATGGCAGGAAATCTTAAAGAACTGTCATTGGCTGCAAGCTGCGAACAGCCGCTATAAAAAGGGCTGCCACGGCTCCGGCAATGTTCTGTTACGAAGTCACTGAGTTGGTTTATAATAAAGAGCTGTTTGATGAACACCGGTCTCGAGTGCTTCTATTCCCAGGACAGAACAAAGACCAAGTCAAGAAAAGGAGATTAGAAACAAGGCAAAGGTTAACCTTCTCATTCTTTCTAACCCTTTCCAAATGGCAAGTAGAATTGAGCCTTTCTACTTGCCATTTTATTACCAAGAATTTACCACCATCTTCAAATTAAAGAGTTGCCTTCCAATAGCAAAAACACTCAAGTTTGCAAACTGCCTGAATAGTACACAGTACATAATTTTGCACGTTAAATATCGAACCACAAACTGGAAGTGGGAAAATATTTGTGAGAAATATTTACTGTGTTTTTTGCTTGTCAAACTTAAAAGGCCATTGGACACTCCATAAAGGTTGTAACAGCAAAAGCAGTAAAGGCCCTGTCACACTGGCCGACGGATGCAAAACGTTTGTAAAAAGGACACAGCGGACGAGCAAAATGTTCCATCCATTGTTATCTGCTCTCAAAAGTGCCCCAAATTTGCATAACCAGAGCGGACAACACGGAAAGGAACGGACGGGGGAGGACGTAGGGCGGATGGAAAGAGGATGCTCCATGGAAGCCTAGCGGATGGAAACGGATGGGAGCGGATGGCACATCCGCAAGGCTTCCGGGGGAGCACAGCAAAGTGGACACAGAACGGAAAGAGCGGATGCAGAGCGGATGCAGAGCGGATGAAGCGGATGCAGAGCAGAAGCCTAGCGGATGAAGTGGATGCCTAGCGGAAGCCTAGCGGATGCCTAGCGGAAGCCTAGCGGATGCCTAGCGGATGCCTAGTGGATGCCTAGCGTTCACTGCGCATGCAGGGAGGATGCATTGCATCAGCCCCACGGATATAAAGGGAAGCAGCTCGCAAGCAGGTCACCATTCAGAGGAAAGACCTGCTTCCAGACACAGCTTGCCAACCAGCCAGCCAGCCAGCCAGCAACCCAACAACCATGGGGAAGAAGAGAAAGCCTCTGCCATCTGCTGCCAGCCCTGGCAAGAGGGACAGGGCCACCCTCCCACACCCTGGTCCTGGACTCTGCTTCTGCTGGGGCTTCTGCTGCCCGGGCTCGCTCTTCTGGTGCTGGGGCTTCTGCTGATGCAGCTTCTGGAGGTGGTGCTTCTGCTGATGCTGCTTCTGGTGGTGGTGCTTCTGCTGGTGCTTACTCTGCTGGCACTGCTCCTGGTGCTGGTGCTTCTGCTGGTGCTTACTCTGCTGGTGCTGCTCCTGGTCCTGCTGGTCCTGCTGGTGCTTACTCTGCTGGCGCTGCTCCTGGTCCTGCTGGTGCTCCTGGTCCTGCTGGTGCTCCTGGTCTTGCTGGTGCTCCTGGTCCTGCTGGTGCTCCTGATCCTGGTGCTGCTGGTGCTGCTGGTGCTGCTGGTGCTGGTCCTGCTTTTGCTGCTACTGTTGTTGTTGCTGCTGCTGGTGGTGGTGTGGAGGAGCAGCCCCTACAACCTTGAAGCCCTTCTGATGAGGGCCCTTATGTCCCTGCCAAAGGGAAGAAGAGGCAGACACGTGAACGGGAGAGGAGGCAATACACAATCGAAGAGGAACATGAGGAGGAGGTGCTGGAGTGGCTGAGGGAGAATGAATATCTTTGGCGGAAGGGACACAGGCTCTATCGAGACACCAAGAGGAAGCAGGCTGCTTGGAGAGAGAAGGCGGAGAGCCTGGGCTACACTTCGGAGGTGCTCCTCGGCTGGTGGAAGCACATGCACACCTGGTACGGGAAGCTGCACCTCAAGAAATCTGGCCAGGCCACGGTCAAGCTGACAGACAGAGAGACCTACGTGATGGCCAAGTGCAGCTTCTTGGAGGGTGAGATCCGCCACCAAGGAGCAGCCCTCTTACAACCCTTCCTCTCAGGCAGCCTGCTGAAAGTCAGTCCTCTTCTGGCCAAGAGTCAGCTCCTGTGTCCAGGCAGGTATCTGTGGAGCGTGCCATGACGGAGACCTCCCTGACAGCTGTACTACCCATGGTGGAGCGCGTGGAGGACCCCCTGACGCAGTGGGAGCAAGGAGAGGGCACTTCCACCACAGCCCAACCCGCATCCACCCCCAGCTCCACCTCCACAGAAAGCAGGCAGAGGCAGACCGGAGGGGCAGAGCCACACTGTCCTGCTGGAGATCAGGGACACCATCAGGAGCAGCATAGATCTCTTCTCTCAGCTGGTACACACAGACACCCCATCCTCCAACCGCAAGCCCTTCCTCTCCTACGTCAACCAGACCCTCATGAACATGTCAGAACCCCTGTACCAAGTGGTGAAGGACAGGATCACTGATCTTCTTCACAACCCTCCAGACCCAGCTGAACCTGCTCCCACCCAGTCCAGGCCTGCTCCTCCACCCCAGGTGATGTCACTGCCCTTCCAAGGCTTTCCACAGGCCCTCCCCTACCAAGGCTATGGCTACCAGGAGGTCCAGCAGCACAAGCAGCCCTTCCCAGTCCAGGCACAGGTACATCGTATGCCACCGGTGCCACTGATGCCACCCACGCCACCCACGCCACCAATGCCAGCCACGCCGATGCCACCCACGCCACAGATGCCACCGACGCCAGTCCTCACCCAGCTGCAGACCAGACAGCCCCACTACACTGCTCCTTCCTCCACCCCACAGCCAAGCCCGGCCTCAGAACATCTGTCATTGGTATTGGGGCTGACACCCCATGTCATGGAGGAAGGGGCTCTCAACATCACAGGACTGAGCCAGCTGTCTGAGAGCTTCCTCAACACACCGTCCCCTGTTGTCCTCTCGGGGCCAGGCACCCCAGTGGTGCCTCAGACCAGCACTCCAGCAGCAGCCGCCTCCACAGCACCTGGACCCTTCACCCCTGAGATGATGGGAATGCCTCAGACTGACTGAGAAGAGTTCCAGAGACTGGATGGCTACCTCTTGACTTTATTTTTGCTTTGGACACTTGACTTGGGTCATTTTTCTTTTACAGCTTGTTATTAATAAAGATTATCTTTGCTTCACACACTTGCTTCATTTATTTTTGTCAATAAAGTCTTGGTGGAAACTTTTAGAAATGGTTTAAGCCTTTGCATGCTTGTGGGATGGGTAAGGATATCAGTGGGATGGGCAGGGATACCTGTGGGATGGGTAATAACTGTGGGATAGAAAAACCTCCAGTGCAAGTTTAGTGGGACTGTATGGTCCACCCTCCCAGGTGCCACACCTAGGGCCCTTTATTATCAATAATAATGTAATCATTCATCCACACATGTCAACATAAACACAACTCTTTATTAAATGCCCTGTTCATTGTAGGCCCACCCAACATACATGGCCCAATCTCATCAGTGTGATGAGACAGGCTGAAGGAAGCATCCATTAATCATCTATCATCCTGTCTTGCCACTCCACTGCTCCAGCTGGAGAGTTGCACCAGTGTCTCAGGAGGTTGCGCTGCTTCTTCCCTTCACGTGAAGCTCTGTTGGGGCCTTGCACATCCACAGTGTCTATCAGGTTTCGCCCTTGTCTCCATTCCCAAGGTCCATGTCCCCATTGGCTTGTTGGAGGTCCACGAGCCTGTTCTACAAGACTGGGTAGCGGGTGCGCATGAGATTGTGCAGGATGCAGCAAGCTTCCACGATCCTCCTCACGGTCTGTGGGCGATGCTGCATGGTGGTGAGAAGTACCTGGAACCTGTTGGCCAGGATGCCAAAGGCGTTCTCCACCACCCGCCTTGCCCTGGACAGCCTGTAGTTGAAGATCCTCTCTTCACGTTTGAGGCATCTGGAAGTGTAGGGCTTCATGAGGTAGGTTCTGAGGGAGAAGGCGTCATCCTCCACGATGAAGTAGGACACATCTTGTGTGTCGTTGGGCAGGGGGTCTGAATTTGGGAAGCCCATGATGAGGTTGCGTTCCAGCTCCTCCTTGAGGTGACTGGCGTTGTGTACCTGGGCATCTGAACATGAGCCGTTTCCTGAAGCATCAATGTGCATGAACTTGTCGTCAGCATCGACCATGGCAAAGAGGATAATGCTGAAGAAGCCCTTGTAGTTGAAATAAGTGGACACCGACTTGGCTGGAACTTTGCAGGCCACGTGCTTGCCATCTGTGGCTCCAACGGTGTGGGGGAAGTTCCACTTCTGATACTACTGCTCTGAAACTTTCTTCCAGCCTTCTTCAGTGGAGGGGTACTGGAGGACCTTGTCCAGGTATTCGTCGATGATGGCCTGCACCACTTCTCTGACCACAATGCTGATGGTGTTGTGTGGCACCCTCCAGCCATACTGCATGCTCCTGTAGGTGGTCCCTGAGGCCAGGTGGCGCAGAGTCAGTGCCACCTTCAGTCCAGGTTCCAGGCTGGGCCAGAAGTTGGTGTTTGCCTTGGTCAACCTGGGTCTCAGCCCTTCACAACTTCATCAAACATGGCTGGAAGCATCCTCATGAAGTTCTGGAATGCCTGAGTGTCTTTGTTCCTGAGCTCCACCATCAGCTTGTTGTACAATCCGTAATCTGCTCTTCTCCCGATCCAACTTTGGATCCAGACACTTCTTGGCCGCCTCCTTTTCTTCCCGTAGAACAGTTGAAAGAGCTAGTAGATGGCTTCACACTGTTGCAGAACGATGGTGGCTACCAAAAGGAGTGTGTGACGATCCATGGTGAACATCAATGGATGCTGTGGAAGAGCAAGAGCCAGATGAAGGCTGCAGAGGTCTGCACAGCAGGGTTGCTGGACTGAAAGTGAGATCCCGTGAGTTCCTCCCCCTTTTTATAGGCAATATAGGTTTTCCACTAGGTGTCCTTTTGTATCCTCTAGGCATCCTCTAGACATCCTTAATATCTGAGATAGGTCCCCTCTGCGAACGTTTTTTCTGTTTTAAATGCTTTCTTTGCGAGCTGCATCCGCTTTCATCCTTTCTCCGTCCGTGCTATTAACGCTGCGCGTCCGTTCTGCGTCTGTTCCACTTCCTCCCTGTATCCATTTTCTGCTGGAGCAGATTTGAGTTGCGCGGATGCGCAGCAGATGCCTAGCAGATATAGCGGACGCGTAATGGATGACGACGGATGTAGAACGGATGTTCCCCGTATGCGTTGCGGATGCAGAACGGACGTGTTGGATACATTTTCCCCTCAAAAAATTTTGAGCAGCTCAAAACTTTTTGAGCGGATGGAACCTCAGTCGACGGATGCTGGACGGATAGAGAGGATGAAAAACGGAGGCAGTGAGTACAGAACGATGAATCGCGTTAACCAACGGATGGCAAGTGTTTCTCTCCGTTTTACATCCTCTTTCCATCCATTGGTGCAGTGTGACATGGGCTTAATGAAGCAGCAGCTAGGCAAACTGCTGAATAGTCTGAATTATGCTTTGGAAATTGTGTAATGTATGCTCTGAAATTGAGCAAATGAATGAGACCTAAAGGTAAGCTGTTCTGTACAAAACCCACACTGAACTTACCACACTAAGCCTGGCATGAAAAAGTAGAGCAACTTACAAGTTTTGAAGAGGAGGATATGGAAGAAGAAAGAAGATTGGCTCCAACAGTTTTAGGAGACTGCATAGTTTTGTTTACCCAGAACAACATTCTCAAGGCAGTAATAAATACTGAATTAACTCTAAATGTTCTTTTGGCTAAACACTGAATCCAGGTATAGTGGATAGCTGGATTGCTCCCAGGAGATTGTAGGGAGGCCTCTTAGGCCCAAAACGGGACCTAGCAAGCCTCCCTGGAGCCTTGTGGGAGCAAAAATGGGGTGGGGGTGATGTTTTCGGCCTAGCAAGCCACCTGGAGTCTCTTGGGAGCAAAAACAGGGTGGGGGTGGCATTTTCAGCCTAGCAGGCCTCCCTGGAGCCTCTTGGTAGCAAAAACTGGGTGGGGGCGATGGCACCGGACTCCCCCAACGCCCGTTTTTGCTTCCAGGAGGCTACCCTACACTCACCTGGTAGCCAGACAGGCCTCATGGAGATTCCTGGGAGGGGAGGGGCAGGGCGGGCAGGGCCAGCTGGTTTCAGAACTACCGGTTCATGAACTGGATGTAAGAATAAAATCCAGGTCTTGCGAACCGGCCTGAACTGGTAGAATCCCTGGTAGTACATGCATACATGTACTAAATTATAAGCCCTAGTATAATCGTAGCAGCTTGTCAATGCAAGAAAATAATTGAAAGACATTGAAATAAATTTACATTCCTGATGACTTCATGCACACCCTCATAGAGCTGATTGGATCAGGCATCGATGGTAGATTTCAGGATCCTTCAATTAAACAATTCCTGATTCAACAGGATATCTCGGAAGTAGAAAGCCCATGAGGTAGCTCTACTGTGTGTAGGATGTTGACCCGTTCTTCTTGTTTTCAACTTTTTCAACTGTTATATAATGTTGTTTTATAATTGTTTACTTGATTGTTTTATTCTACACTACTCAGAGTGATGTATATGAGTTGTGTAGTTCGATAAATCTGATAAATAAATTTATGAGGAACCCAAAAGTGTGCTTTCACTACCTTGGCACCTGGCCTCTGGAACGAAGTTCTCCCCACCAAACCCTCTCAGCCCACCCCAAGATTTGAATGGCCTTCATTTTGTTGATGTTTTACCCAGGTCTTTGGCAAGTGAGATTGAAGCTCCTTTTTCTACTTTGTTCTCATCTGGATGTGTCATCTCTGGTATCTTTGCTCTTTTTGGTTTTGTCTGGTTTTCTTATTTTCCAATGTAGTTAACAATTTGTAAACTGCCCAGAGTTTCTGAGAGTTGGCCAATGTATGAATTATAGAAATTAAATTTATTATTATTAGTAATAGTAGTAGTAGTAATTGTAGAAGTATATCTCAGCCACAATGAGGAAAAAAGTTTGCCACCATCTTTTTTACAAATAGGTTTGCAGTTTCCCATTGAGCCCTACGATAGCAGGAGCACTGAGATATTTAGCCTCAGTGATTTACAGCACTCTCTAGGTCATCATTTTACTGACCTCGGAAGGATGGAAGGTTGAGTCAGCCTTGAGCTGTCAGGATCAAACTTCAGACTTTGGGCAGAGTTAGCCTGCAATACCGCATTTTAACCACTGTACCACTAGGGTTCATGGATTTCTGATGGTCTCACTCCTAAATATTAAACAGATGCAATACTGTTTAGTTTTTTAAGACCAGCCAGATCCAGCTAGGTGCTGCCACCTACCATAGTAAAAACCCCAAGCACTTTTCCATGCCAAAACTTTGAACTCTAACATTTGTTCACATAGCCCTGTCTATTTTGTCATCATCATGCCTAATTCAACCAACTACTCTCCCCTCATCTTCCCTCTGCAACAGATAGTTGCAGCCAAAGACCAACTTTGGATTCTGCTTACAAAAATCAGAGATGGAACCATGCCTTATGATTGAATTATGAATCCTTCAGATGGATCAGTACAATGGAAAGTATAAAAAGGAGAAACAGCTTTCTTGGTATTAAAAATAAGCAGAAGTTTTTTTTTCCCCTTTAGAAAACTCTGTCCCTTTTGTGTTCGTGGTATTTTTCTTTATAGAGTTCTGTTATTGGATTATGTTTCCTTTAATCTTCTGGCTTTTTTCTGAGCAACACAAAGATAATAAAAATTAATCTTTGCTTTGGCTGAGAGCTCTGAAAGATGCCAGATTTGCTTGAGGTGAGGACATGTGCAACTTGGGAAGCCTATATCAAAATTAAAATCAAGCTGAATATAAATGCTGGGTGGCTTTTTCATCTGCTAAAATTATAAGCATGGTTTTGCTTCTCCAGCCACGAAAATCTGCAGGGCAAAGGTTTCTATAGTTATGATAGCCTGGCCTAGAAGATATACAGCCTATGTGTGTGGCTTTGCTCCATAATACAAATTGATATATATCAGAAATGGTCACAAAAGAAAGAATTTGGTTAGAGTCACATGTTTCTAGTAATTGGATATGAATAGCTTCATGACTTCCTTAGAGATTCTTCAAACGGTAATTTTGTGGGTTGTTGAAATGTATGACTCCAGAAGAATAACTGTTACTTCTTCTTCTTCTTCTTCTTCTTCTTCTTCTTCTTCTTCTTCTTCT
>BLBF01000020.1:38464179-38476172 GCA_015471245.1 Laticauda colubrina | reverse complement strand
AACCTACCTCATGAAGCCCTACACCTCCAGACTCCTCACCCGTGAAGAGAGGATCTTCAACTACAGGCTGTCCTGGGCAATGCTGCATGGTGGTGAGAAGTACCTGGAACCTGTTGGCCAGGATGCCAAAGGCGTTCTCCACCACCTGCCTTGCCCTGGACAGCCTGTAGTTGAAGATCCTCTCTTCACGGGTGAGGAGTCTGGAGGTGTAGGGCTTCATGAGGTAGGTTGTGAGGGAGAAGTCGTCATCCCCCACGATGAAGTAGGGCACATTTTGCGTGTCGTTGGGCAGGGGTTCTGGATCTGGGAAGCCCACGATGAGGCGTTCCAGCCCCTCCTTGAGGTGACTGGCGTTGTATACCTGGGCATCTGAAGATGAGCCATTGCCTGAAGCATCGATGTACATGAACTTGTCGTCAGCATCGACCATGGCAAAGAGGATGATGCTGAAGAAGTCCTTGTAGTTAAAATAAGTGGACCCCGACTTGGCTGGAGATTTGCAGGCCACGTGCTTGCCATCTATGGCTCCAACGGTGTGGGGTAAGTTCTACTTCTGATACCACTGCTCTGCAACTTTCTTCCATCCTTCTTCAGTGGAGGGGTACTGGAGGAGCTCCTCCTTGTATTCTTCGATGATGACCTGCACCACTTCTCTGACCACAATGCTGATGGTGTTGGATGGCACCTTCCAGCCGTACTGCATGCTCCTGTAGGAGGTCCCTGAGGCCAGGTGGCGCAGAGTGAGTGCCACCTTGAGCCCAGGTTCCAGGCTGGGCCGGAAGCTGGTGTTTGCCTTGGTCAACCTGGGTGTCAGGCGCTGCACAACTTCGTCAAACAATGGCTGGCGGCATCCTCATGAAGTTCTGGAATGCCCGAGTGTCTTCGCTCCTGAGCTCCACCATCAGCTTGTTGTACAGTCCGTCCTCCGCTCTACTGGCTCACCATCTTCGGACCCAGACTCTTTTTGGGTGGCTCCTTTTCTTCTCGCAGTCGTGTTCACAGAGCCTGCAGATGGCTTCGCACTGTTGCAGAACGATGGTGGCTACCGAAAGGACTTTGTTACAATCCATGGTGGACATGACTGGATGCTGTGGAAGAGGAAAAGTCAGATGAAGGCTGCAGAGGTCTGCACCGCTGGGCTGCTGTTCTGAAAGTGCGATGCAGGCGAGTTGCTCCCCCTTTTTATAGGCAGTATAGGTTTTCCGCTAGGCATCCTCTAGGCATCCTCTAGGCATCCTCTAGGCATCCCGTAGACATCCTTAATATCCGAGATAGATCCCCTCTGCGAACGTTTTTTCCATTTTAAACGCTTTGTTTCCGTTCTGCATCCACTAGGCATCCATTCTTCATCCGTTCTGCATCTGTTCCGCTTCCTCCCTGCGTCCGGGTAGATGCGCGTTGCGCGGATGCATCGCGAATGCCTAGCGGATGTTGTGGATGTGTAGCAGATGCGTAGCAGATGTGTAGCGGATGCAGAACGGACGAACTGGATATATTTTCCGCGCAAAAGTTTTGGGCAGCCCAAAACTTTTGTAGCGGATGAAACGTCCATAAATGGATGCTGGACGGATAGAGAGGAAGCAAAACGGAGGCAGTGAGTACATAACGGATACATCGCGTTAACCAATGGATGGCAAGGTTTTTTGTCCATTTTACATCCCCTTTGCATCCGTTGGTTCAGTGTGACATGGGCTTTACTTCCCACTTATTTTTAAAAATTGAACATCTCCCATGCAAAATGATAACCGGTTCCTGATCTAGAATCTAGATTGTCTTTTGTCTTTCAATGATAAAATAGGAATGCATCCTGCCTTAATCTGTGAACGTTCCCTCTTTCTAGTTGTTAGGAGGTCTGACGGGGAAGCAGTGACAACAGCCTCGACTTTGAAAGTTTGATCCGGATTATCCAAGATTTTGAGAGATACTTTATGAAAGTCTTGAGATGCAAGACGCCTGATCCTGTAATCCAATTTACTGAAAACAGATTATTTCAATAACATTAATTAATTGGTACTATTCAGATGTATTCAGGCTTAAGGAATCCTGTGTAATGTAAACCCTTCTGAAGGCTTTAGAAGGAATTGACAGAACTACAACATGACATTCCTACAAAAACAATATGAATTGTTTCAATAAAGTGAATTCTTCCATCAAGTTATAAAGCTGGGGTCATGAAGCTTTGGCCATATGCTTCTTTTCCTCAAAGTACTACTTGTACAGTCCTAACTATTGAGTCACAAATCTTTCCAAATATCTTAAGGACACAAGGTGACCTATGCTAGTTTCAAAGCTAAAAGCTCTTCTGTTATCCCTCTTTTCCACCTAAGTTGAACATGCTACCAAGGATAACTCCAACTTTAGAGGTCCAAATGGATTTAATAGATGTAAAGCCCATGTCACACTGCACCAACGGATGCAAAGAGGATGTAAAACGGACAAAAAAGCTTGCCATCCGTTGGTTAACGCGATGTACTCACTGCCTCCGTTTTGCTTCCTCTCTATCCGTCCAGCATCCGTTTATTGATGTTTCATCCGCTCAGAAAGTTTTGAGCTGCCCAAAACTTTTGAGCCAAAAATGTATCCAATGCATCCATTCTGCATCCTCTAGGCATACTAAACATCCGTTCTGCATCCATTACGCATCTGCTATATCCGCTAGGCATCCGCTGTGCATCCACACAACTCCAATCCGTTCCAGTGGTAAACGGACGCAGGGAGGAAGCAGAACGGACGCGCAGCGTTAGCAGCATGGATGGAGAAAGGATGAAAGCGGATGCAGCTCATCCGCTCTGCATCCTCTGCATCCTCTACGCATCCGCTCTGCATTCTCTACGCATCCTCTACGCATCCGCTCTGCATCCTCTACGCATCCACTCTACATTCTCTACGCATCCTCTATACATCCGCTCTGCATCCTCTATACATCTGCTCTGCGTCCTCCCCACGTCCGTTCCTTTCCGTGTTATCCGCTCTGCTTATGCAAATTTTTGCCCCTTTTGAGAGCGGATAACAACGGATGGAACATTTTGCTCGTCCGTTGTGTCCTTTTTGCATCCGTTGGGGAGTGTGACATGGCCTTAAGCGTCTGTGCCACCAAGATTTTTTGGGAACTAAAGCCCATGTCACACTGCATTAACGGATGCAAAGAGGATGTAAAACAGACAAAAAAGCTTGCCATCCGTTGGTTAACGCAATGTACTCACTGCCTCCATTTTGCTTCCTTTCTATCCGTCCAGCATCCGTTTATTGATGTTTCATCCGCTCAGAAAGTTTTGAGCTGCCCAAAACTTTTGAGCCAAAAATGTATCCAATGCATCCATTCTGCATCCTCTAGGCATACAGGGGACATCCGTTCTGCATCCATTACGCATCTGCTATATCCGCTAGGCATCCGCTGTGCATCCGCACAACTCAAATCCGTTCCAGCAGTAAACGGACGCAGGGAGGAAGCAGAACGGATGCTCAGCGTTAGTAGCACGGAAGGAGAAAGGATGAAAGCGGATGCAGCTCATCCGCTCTGCATCCACTCTGCATCCGCTCTGCATCCTCTACGCATCCGCTCTGCATCCTCTACGCATCCGCTCTGCATCCTCTACGCATCCGCTCTGCATCCTCTACGCATCCTCTATACATCCGCTCTGTATCCTCTATACATCCGCTCTGCGTCCTCCCCACGTCCGTTCCTTTCCATGTTATCCGCTCTGCTTATGCAAATTTTTGCCCCTTTTGAGAGCGGACAACAACGGATGGAACATTTTGCCCGTCCGTTGTGTCCTTTTTGCATCCGTTGGGCAGTGTGACATGGCCTTTAAGTAAATAGAGAGGAAAAGACTTTAATGAAGATGGGATTAACTCTGTCCCTTCCCCCAAGTATAATTGGCTAATAGATGCTTTGATTTTTCTTTGTTTTGGCTAAAGGGTATTTATTTTGTCCTTCAACAGAGGACAAACTATACTACAGCAGCTTCATTTTCTTTGACTTGAGATTCATTGTTTAGAGATACATATCTAGAACTGAAACAACATACTGGATTCATTAACTTCCATCATCATCCTATCTGCAGCTTTAATAAACCTAAGGTCGCTACTATATTAATAAAACCTGATTTTACAATATATTTTCATTAGATAAGGATAAAATCATGCAAGATTTCTTTCAGTGCCTCATAATTCAGTTACCCATAGCCCAGAACAAATGAAATGCAATTTTGCTTGTCATAGGTTTAATGAATGTCGGTTTTCTGGATTTCAATCCCTCTGCATCATCATGGATTTTTGTCATTCTGGGAAATACAACACCAACATGGCAACAGGAAAGTTGTTTTAGAAAATATATTTTCGAAGCAGGTGAAATGAGAACCCCTGATTTTCAAGCCAGAAAGAAACATTTGATAAATGGGTGGCAGAAAGTTTTAAGGTTGAAAAAAAAGCATCCAAAATTGCATCATAGTAGTCCTCAAGTTATGACGGCAATCAGGACTAGTGATTGTCATCATTAAGTCATATGGTAGCACAGTACAATATCACATGGCTGCGTTGCTTAGCAAAAATAATCCTGGCACTCCCATTAGTCACAAGATGCATGGGTTGTTAAGTCGAAAGCAGCGGGAGTCCCAGGTAAGGAGTGCAAAAAATCTCAGTGGGATGGAGTGGGGGCTTGGGAACAGGGGGTGCACGAGTGCAGGAAGACCAGGGGAGGAGGTTTGATAGGGTGCTATGCTAGCACAGGAAGGAAGGGTCAACTTACCAGAGCAACTTGCAAGTTTCCTGCTAGCTTCCCCACTGACTGCTTGTGAGAAGCCAGCAGGAAGAATAGTCAACGGCGATCGTGTGATTGTGGTCCCACTGTATCCATTGGAAGTGCAAGTCAGTTGCAAAGCCAGAACGTTTGAGGACCGGTCATAAATATCATGCTTTCACCACTTTAAACAATTGCTGAATGTGTGGTCAGTAAGTGAGTCCTCCTTTTAACTTAAAAAGGTAGTAAGGACAGGTCCGGGAATTGAACTTTGGGACTAACATATATGAGTTGAATCTTGTTCTTGACTTATACGTTTCCTCTGCACTGCTCAAGTTTATGCAGAATTATTGGAATGCATGGCTTCCTAATTGTGATCTAGCTAGAGATCTACACTTTTTGCATTTGTTTCTGAACGCAGAGCGGAGAGACTTTCACAGCCATGCTCTTTACCAGGTTTTGACAATAAATAAACAAACGTCTACCTCTATTTATGGTCAAATATGATGTCTAACCAAATATATAGATATATTTCTTTCTCTTCCCTTATATACTGTATATATATATGAAAATGAAATTTTAGAGACCAGTAGTGGAATTTTTATGTCTTGCTGACATGACTACCTAAGCTAGCTTTTGAAGCACCATTTTTCTTTATTTCATTTTTCCCTTTTATTTCACTTGAAACCACATGTATGATGATTAACATCTGATTCACACCAAGTCTTTTTGCACTGTTAGTAGCTCCCCCATATAATTACAGTGCTCACATTGCACATAGATGTAGGGGTGCATCTTGAGAGAGAATTCATTTCAACATTTAGCTACTGTGCTAGCAGCTGTAAATATGGGATGTGCAAAGTGTAAAATCTTCCTTAATCTGCAAATTATTGATCATTGGATAGGAGTAGTTCCTTCTAAGAATGGAAATTTGTTTGTAGATTCGGGTTGATTAATCTCTATTTGAACTTTGAAAATTATGCCTTGTATCATCTCTGTAAATGAGTGAAGAAATGAATACAAAAGTGCTAATTTCATCTTCATAAATTTTTTTCCAGAGTTTAAAAATCCTGGATAATTCAAGCTTCTAAGTTCTGTAGAATGTCAAAACCCGTCTTTTCACGAATGAAGGCAAATATCCATGTCCCAGGATAATGTTGCAAGATCCAATCTGGGTTGATCACTGGGACCAGAGATTTATTCAGTAAATCCTCTGGTTCCTGTGGCTGACCCAGATTGGATTTTACAAGTCCTTTCCTACAGTTACCTGGCAAAGGAATGTATATAAATCTGAAAGCATAAAAGAGTGTTGCTTATTGTGGAGAAATGTGATGATTAATCAACTATGCAGTGAGAGATTCATAAATCAATCTCTTGGTAGTATCAAGAATTGAATTTGGGAAGAATGGATGTAAGAGAAAGAAACTAGAGTGACAGTAGAACATTTGCAGGAAATTAAAGTAGAGATGCTTAGTAGGAGCAAGGTGAAAGTAGAGCTCTGAGACATCATATAAATGAAGGGCCATGGGCGTGACCTCTCTGTCCCATCAATCCTAACTGGAACCAAACATAGAAAAAGGAGAACAACCATAAAGCAGGGGATCCCACACCCAG
The DNA here is from genome assembly GCA_015471245.1 of Laticauda colubrina. Lineage (NCBI taxonomy): Eukaryota > Metazoa > Chordata > Lepidosauria > Squamata > Elapidae > Laticauda > Laticauda colubrina. The sequence continues at coordinate 38,469,820 of BLBF01000020.1, read as the reverse complement.
AAGCTATCAAAACACAAGATAACAGGGATTTTATCTACTAGCATATAATTGCATGTTAATGATTGTACGTCATGTAGTGATTTAATGAAAACAATGCCATCCATGTATCACAAAAATGTAAACAGGTGCTTGATAGGAAAAATATTAATCCCAACAAGATTCCATTTACTTTATTTCATAGAACAAAACAAATGTGAGTTCCTCTCCTTGGTCATGGTATAATTTGAGATTTGATAGGAATTGATGTGTGCGTGTGTGGTTATGAAAATATGCATCAAAACGTATAACACAACTTTCGTTATGTATTATTAGATGACATTGATTGGCTTCTCAAATCTGAATCTCCTCCAGAATTGCTTAGAATACACATATATACCCTTTATATCCCTTTTTTTTTTTTAACTACAAAAGGGATTTTTGTGTTAATGTTTTCATCTGAAAGGCAAAAATCATATGGCAAGGGAATACCGCATTAAGATGAATGTCAGATTTTAGCTGACCTCACAGCTGAACTGAATACCATCTTGATATTTCACTCTGAATAGACAAAGTTGAATGAAAAGTTTGAAATGAACCTGTGATGAAGTACTGTAAAAATTGGATTACCTAATGCTGATATAGGTAATCAAGATATAGGTAGATATGTAAGACAGTGGGGATTCTCGTTATTGATTTTTTTTCAAATTCTGTGACTTCATCTAAAAAGTGCATATAAAATGAATTTACTGTAAATTGTAGTTTTTTTTATAAAAACATTTGATTGATCTCAAACGCAAAAGCTGTAAATTTGCCTCCCAGGTTTAACTTTGTATTGAAAATAGCCTTTGATTTTTCCTTCCATTAAGAAGGCTTTGGGCTGTTTTGAAAGGCAAAGAGTAAATCTTAATTGATTCTCTTTGAATCTAAAGTTTGTGCTTTCGTTTTGTTTGTCCTATGGTCTGCTTGTATCTACTCACCATTCATTTTCTTGCTTCTTTTCCAGTCTGAGTGTTGACTCCAGGACCTATACCTTTGTGTATTTTATAATCCCTACAAGTGTCAGTCTCTAACATGGCCATAGCTTCTTTGCGTCACGGAGTGACCATCGCTGGAGCTATCCTGCTGGTGACGGGAACATTGTGCTTTGCTTGGTGGAGCGACAGTGAAATGGGGGTCACTGCACCCAGCAGTGACCCCAAAGTCACGCCTCAAGGAGAAACGGAACTTATGACCAGGGCTTCCTCTTCCAGTCCTGTACTCAGATCAATCAGCTTCTTCTGTTGTGGAATTGGTGGCCTTCTTCTTCTGTTTGGACTCCTTTGGTCAGCCAATGCTGGAATAATTTCCCGGCACTACCAATACCATTTTTCCAGCGACCTTCAGTACTCCACAGTCGAACCTCTTGAAAAGCAGACATGCAGGTTAGTAAGGTCTTTGTCGTCATATCTGAGAGATCAACATCGTCCTTTTAACTTGGCCAGCAAATAATTGTCAGGAAGTGTTACTTCAAGAGAAGCATCATGCAAGAGACGAGAGGAATAGAAAGTTAATTTGTCAGAAACCATCTAGCCAAATGACATGCTGAAATAGTTGTTCCTTTCATGTCTTTTATCTTGGGGAAGTCCAGCACCACATTTACTCTTGCAGACCGTTAGGCCTTTCTCAACCAAAGGTTGTTGAGCCATCAGTGCTGCCAAAAGAATATTTCCATTGTAGTCTACCTCAGTTTCATGACTTATAAATATGTGGTGCATAGTTGTAAAATTCTTCAAGTTAAGCTTGATTTTGATAACTTCATGGAACTGTCAATATAGAAGTGGTTTGCCATTACCTTCTGGGATGTTTTTCCAATTCCTAGTTTAGCCAATAGACCCTTATTCTTTGCAATCCTTACATCCAAGTTTTAACCAGCCCTACTGCTTAGCTTTGGAGACAAAACAAGGACAGCTAGATAGTAGACTACTACTCCAAAATATTCAGCTAGCATAGCAAGTGTTTGGACACAATAAGAATGATAGTTCGAATTTCAGGAGGGTATCATATTGAGACACTTGGTATTAGTTAGTGTATCAACTTCTGCAAAACCGAACAGTCACACAATAAGAGTATTATTAGCCCATTTTAAATATTGCGAAACCTCAAGATGGCTGAATTGTTAGAATTTTGTTTCTCATAAAGAAATTTAATTCACTTGCATGCCCTTCTCCCAGCACCGGGGAAGGATGAGATTAAAAGTGTAACTCTTATACCTAACAATAAAATTACTTTCTCCAATTAATTCTCCATACCAGACATTATGAAGATTACATACTATATCACAGCTATTTTTTCCCATTTCTTCCTTTTAGTCTAGATAGAGCAGTCTCTCCTGACTAGCCTGGTTTCATGATGATTTCAACAGTTATTTCCACTTCTAAATTATTTTTCCCCTTGAAAAAGAGGAAATGAGATGAGCAAAGGTTATGTGAAAGTTTTATCTATACACAAACCATGTCGTTTAGTAAAACACAATAGAAAAAAATGGGTATGTTTTATGGCCCATGCAGTAAAGATTAATCAGTGGTCATACTGTTGAGTTTTGATACTGGGTATTTGTTAAGAGTGTGGAAAAAGCTGAGGATCCATTGTGTGTGAATACTACACGAACACTGAAGAAATTTGCAGCATGATCTGCTTCTTAGCTTGTTTTTAGAGGCTGAATGGGAAAGACAGCTTCAAACTGTCTTACACATTCAACCTCTGTATTTCCAATGTAATATCTGTACTGGATAAAGGCTTTGGGGCACACACACACACACACCCAGTTTAAAGGGATTATGGCTCCTGCTTATAAAAGAACTATTTACTTTCACATTTTCTTCACTCTGTCTTCAAAGCCTGGAAAGTGATCGTTGTAAAGCCAGATTTCTGCTAAATGCATTCTGGTTTTCTTCTCCATTCTGTTTGGATAGCCATGTTATGGAAACAGAGTTTAGGGCTTGGCTGTGATATGTACAGCAGTTGATTGTTATAAGTCAGATTGACCTGACTAGATAACACCTCTGCCAGACTTGGTTTGTTTCCCTGTGTATTCTTTCATGTTTTAAATCAGGGTCTCAACCTTGGCAACTTTTAAGACCAATGAACTTCAATTGCCAAGGTCGGAGACTCCTGTTTTAAATATTGAACCGAGGTTATCAACATTTGTAAACTCCTCCTTCAACTGCAACTTGTACTGCACCCTCAATTTTGTTTCTCCTGCTGGTGATAAGGACAGATTATTATGACTTATGGAACTTGGCTGGTGCTGGAGGATGAGAATTTCATTACAATAAGGTTTTACTAATAAAGCATTTGCATATTTTTTCATATGTGGCAGAGGAAGAAAATGAGATGCAAAATATTTGAATTTAGGAATTTGGAAAATTGGCAGATTCATTCGTCCTTATAAACCTGTGATCAGCATGACTTATCTCCAGAGACATATATATAAGCACAATTTCAGAGCTATTTGAATATATCTCTATCATCTGTCTATCATCTCTCCCGGTCTAATATCTATCGTCAGCGTACCAATCAAACTCTCCATCCCAAATTCAGCACTCAGAGACAAAGTCCATCCAAGTAATAATTTATTAGAGAAGTATTATTGGCACATCTGGGAAAACCTGAAACTGAATTCTTGCATTTTCCTCTGCGAAACTCACACCCAGCCCCTTACTGATGACCCTCAAGCCACACTCTCCAATCCACCTCCATGAACTCCTGCCAAGTCCAGTCAGTTCCGTCCAGCGACTCGACCTTGAGCTCTGGTGAAAGAATGTTGTGGCTATCCTCCCTTCTCACTTCACTCTTTCCCACAGTTACCCGTCCTCCCTTGTAGCAGCCCCAAATCTGAATCAAGATGGATCCGCCTGCCTGCCTATCGATCCATCCTTCTATCTATCTATCATCTGTCTGTCTGTCTGTCTGTCTGTCTGTCTGTCTGTCTGTCTGTCTGTCTGTCTGTCTATCTATCTATCTATCTATCTATCTATCTATCTATCTATCTATCTATCTGGATATTCTAGTCTATCTACCTACCTACCTACCTATCTTCTGACCCAAACCTTGTTCCAAGGAAATAAACACAAAATAGAGGTAATATCAACCTCTGTTTTAATGATTCTTTACAAGTTCTGTTCCTTCACAGTTAAAAGGCTGTTTCAAACTAATTGTCTCTGATAAGAACGAGCCTTGCAAAGGTCGTGCAAGGCTGCTAAGAACACTAGATAAAGTTACTAAGAAATATTTCAAACACAAAGAATGTCCAAATACCAACCAAGATATCCTGAATGTCCACAAGGCTTGAGTGCAAAAACTTCTTTGCTTCCTGCAAAGAACTCTGGTTTCTCAGCTGGCTTTTATCTCTTAAGGGAGGGGCCATTACCTTGCAGCCTTACACCTGAGTCACCCATGCTGCTGCAGCTGCTCTTTCCTTTGAATAGCCCTGCACACGCATACACTGGGCACAGGCTCCTTGGGGACCTCCTCATCACTGCTGCCAACCTCCACAATCTCTGAAGGTGGCATTCCACTCCCTGATGATCCTGGCCTCATCCCTACATCACATGCAGGCCCCTCAACTGAGTCCTCGCTCTCCAAGACCTCAGCTGTCCACACCTGCTGCAGGTGAACCACAACAATCTATTATCCATCCATCATTTATCTAGCCTGAGCCAGCCTGCCTGCCTGCCTGCCTGCCTGCCTGCCTGCCTGCCTATCTATCTATCATCTATCTATCATCTATCTATTTATCTTTATGGGACAAGTGAAGATACTTCCCCCCCCCCCCCCGATCTTCTAGCCTTTCTACAACAGATAACAGTGGTCATGTTTGTCTTTATAAACCTTATAATAAATAATAATGATAAAATAATGAATTTTAGGACATGCCCATCCCAACTGATTTTCTTTGTGGTCTTGATTCTGTTTCAGCACCTGGGAAACCACCAGTATTCCCACTTATGAGGAAGCTTTGAATTGTCAACCTGCTGAAAATGCCTTCAGTGACATGCAGTCTCAGGTTTCAAAGGAGATCAGGCTGCCCTTATATCTGGTGGTGGATGAAAACCACAAAGGGCAGGAAAGCCGAAGACGCAGCTCCTCTGACGGTGTTTTGTTTTGGAACATTCCACCCAAGCCAAGCTTAGCATCACAGGATGAAGCTATCATTGTCTGTGACACTCCACCCCCAAGCTATGAGAGCATAGGCTTGTGTGATGGATGATCCAGGCATCTTTTATAGCACTGTGTAAGAATTCCTGGGATGCTGTAGATATTTGTTTTCCTTTAATTAATCATGGCACATTGGGATAAATAACTGCTGTATATATATTTTTTGTAGGAGCTGTTGCTAAATTATCCAAGAGTAGTCTCAACGTTGTTTTGTAGTATGTGATTAATATGTAAACCTCATGGATGTCCAAATTCTTTGAAGGGGCATCCAAAATATGAACTTAATATAACAGAACTGACTTGGGGAGAACTACTTGAAAGATAGAAGGAAAGTTCACAACAAATAGAATGGAATGGAGTAGAGTAGAATAGAGTAGAATAGAAATAGAATAGAGTAGAGTAGAATAGAAATAGAATAGAACAGAACAGAACAGAACAGAACAGAACAGAACAGAACAGAACAGAA
>BLBF01000020.1:38444803-38464169 GCA_015471245.1 Laticauda colubrina | reverse complement strand
AACAGAACAGAACAGAACAGAACAGAACAGAACAGAACAGAACAGAATAGAATTCTTTATTGGCCAAGTGTGACTGGACACACAAGGAATTTGTCTTGGTGTAAATACTCTCAGTATACATTCATACATTCAGGTAATCAGGTTCTGGGTTAATGGTTATTGGAAAAATAAAAATGTTATTAATAAAATGATGATCAATTCAACTTTATGTGTATAATGGGATATAGCTGGATATAACTTCTGAACATTTGCAGTTGCAGCAAAAAAAAATCTGAATTGGAAGGATTCATTTATCTGTGGCCAGAGGTTGCACTGGAAAGTTAGATAAAGAAATGATTTTTAAACAATGAAAATTGTCTTACATCTCACTCACCTGTTTATAACTCATGCTTTATCATATAGCCCCTCTGAGATCCTTTACAAGAACAGATGCTGTTATTGGCTTTCACTCTTACATTAAGTTGCTGGGGGAAATGTTTTATTGGCTTTTTAATAAAACTTTGCCTCGGACAATGTTTTATTACTATTACATCTAATTGTTTGGTACACCTGTAATTCAGCCAGTGTTGGATATCCTTCAGTGGTGATACCATTGAAGAGGTCTAAGGACTTTTCTCCATTGCTGAACTGCTGAACTATTCATTCATCTTTGAGCCAATGTAAAACTATGGCAGTGTGACACTGGTTGACTTCACTGCAGTCCCATATCCTGTGTCGGGAACTTCCCCTTCTATTTGTAGTTAGCTGTGACTTCCCTTCCCTAGGGTCAAAAACCTATATCTCTTGTGTCTGCCTTTGGACAATGCTGGAGAAGTGGGGAAATACTCCTTTAATACTGGTGTAGCTCAAGGAGATTTAAGCCTGTCTCACTTACGAAGTAAGAAGGAGATGAAAGTAGCATCATGAGAATATGGCATGAAAAGATGTGGCTTGTAGTGATGTGCAAGCAGGTAAAAACTGCAAATGGGACAGAATTTATTTCACGATTGGGAAAGACTCCATGAGAAAGAGAAGGAGGGAGGAGGGAGTCAAGTTGGCTGAACGTGGGGAACTGAGCAAATTTTAGAAAACAAAATAATATTTTGTGTTAGTTAACAACCTCTCTTTTAATGTATTCCCTGATGTGTGTTTAAGGAATGATAGTCTCACTTAAATCAGCCCAAATTAGTTGTCTCTTATAACTATAGTAGTAAACATTATTTTCAGCAACATTACTTCTTTTGATATGACCTTAAAATATACAGTAACTAAAAACTAGGCTTATTTCTAACTTGGTGAAACTCAGGTTCTTTGATGGAAGGATTCGTAGAACTTCATATATGAAAGATGAAGAACCAGGAACCTGAGAAATCTTCCGAGACCCAAATTCTTGGTTTCAAATCCAATGGGACAAAAATATTCATTAATGTTTCATTAGTGACTTCAGGGGGAAGAAGGATGCATCCATATTAGCCATTCTTATACATAAACAACCTTGAGACATAGTCACATACATTTTTTTTAATCATGACAATGTGTGAATTTCATGGCTTATAATAAACACTAACATTATTAAGGTTTCTGGATTTTCAGTGGATTCTTATTCAGTGGTGGGATTCAGCCAGTTCTGACCAGTTCAGGCAAACTGGTAGCGATAATTCTCTGGATGGCTTCCAATCTGTTGAGAAAGGGGATTTGGACTCCATTGTCTACATTTCCCTTTCCAACCCCATGGTTCTCTAGTGAAAATTATAACCCAAGAAACATATAGATTTGTTAAAATGCTCCCATTCCCACTTTCCATATTGGGAATCCCTGGGTACCATGCAATAATCTCATCAAATAATTCACCAAGCAAATGTTGGTGCTTTCTTAATTCCTCCAATGACTTCGTAAAATGAAACTTTATTTAATTGGTCATCTCATCACGCTTCAGAACCCCAAAGGTGGTTTTGCAAGAGGCAACTGGACTTTCTGGTTTTTCTTTGAAGATACTTCTCGGATGAGAAGCAAAGCATCTTCAAAGAAAAACCAGAAAATCCAGTTGCCTCTTGAAAAAGCACCTTTGGGACAATCATGACCTGGATGACTGAGAATCTCCATAGACCTCCAGCTCCAGAATCCTTGCTTTGCTGCAGAGTAAAGAGCAACAACCTGTTTTGTTTGCACAGAGAAGGCAGGCAGGGAGTTGGTAGGGTTTATTCATTTAGCAAGGGAAGGTTGAAGAGGACTTGATGGAAAATAAATAGATAGAACTCAAGTTCTACTTATCCTTCTGCTTTTTGTGACTTCCACCAAATACCTAGTCAGATTAAAAATGGAACATTTGCAAGTAGACGGGAAAAGGCTCATTCATAAATTTAGGCCAAAGGAACAGATAATTTAGTTTGATACAATTGTCTTTACCATGTAAGCCTTCTCAGAAATAACCAAAAATGGACAGATCAAGCTTCCTCCAGTTTGTATCAACTCTTGCCTAAATCCTATTTCTGCAGTAATTTGTAGATTTGTGCAATCAGCTTGTAGATTGTGACAGTTTGCAAATTTAATAACATATAAGCTCTCCTGGATTGTTTGCAAGACACTAAAACTGATTTTTTTAGAGTACATTTTCTCACAAAATATGTCTCCAATATATTCCATCCAAATGTAAAGCCCATGTCACACTGGCCAACGGATGCAAAAAGGACACAGCGGACGAGCAAAATGTTCCATCCGTTGTTATCCGCTCTTAAAAGGGGCAAAAATTTGCATAACCGGAGCGGATAACACGGATGCGGGGAGGACGCAAGGCGGATGCAAAGCGGATGCGGAACGGAAGCCCAGCGGATGGAAGCGGATGGGAGCAGATGGTGCAACCGCAGGGCTTCCGGGGGGCCTCAGCGAAGCGGACGCGGAACGGAAAGAGCGGATGCAGAGCGGACGCCGAACGGATGAAGCGGATGTACAGTGGATGCACAGCGGATAAAGCAGATGCACAGCAGAAGCCTAGCGGATGCACAGCGGAAGTGGAACGGATGCCAAGCGTTAATTGCACATGTGGGGGGGAAGCATTACGTAAGCCCCCCCGGATATAAAAGGAAGCAGCTCGCACGTAGCCAGCATTCCAAGGAAAGACCTGCTGCTGGACACTTCGAGTTCCTTGCCTGCCCTGCCAGCCTGCCTTCCAGCCAGCCTTGGTGCCTGCCTGCCTTCCTGCCAGGCTGCCTGCCAGCCTTGGTGCCTGCCAGCCTCCCTGCCAGCCAGCAACCCCACAACCATGGGGAGGAAGCGAAAGCCTCAGCAACCTGCTGCCATCCCTGGCAAGAGGGACAGGGCCAACCTCCCGCCCCCTGCCCCTGACTCTGCTTCTGCTGGGGCTTCTGCTGAAGCTGCTCCTGGCGGTGGTGCTTCTGCTGGTGCTGGGGCTTCTGCTGGTGCTTACTCTGTTGAAGCTGCTCCTGGTCCTGCTGGTCCTGCTCGACCTGCTCGTGCTCCTGGACTTGCTCGTCCTGCTCCTGCTCCTGGTCCTGCTCGTGCTCCTGGACTTGCTGGCCCTGCTGGTGCTTACTCTACTGCTGCTGATCCTGGTCCTGCTGGTCCTGTTGCTGCTGCTGCTGATCCTGCCGCCGCCGCTGCTGCTGCTGCTGCTGCTGATGATGATGATCCTGCTGCTGCTGCTGCTGCTGATGATGATGATTATGATCCTGCTGGTGATGATGATGATGATGATTCTGCTGGTGCTGCTGCTGCTGGTGGTGGTGTGGAGGAGCAGCCCCTCCTACCTGGGAGCACCTCTGATGAGGGCCCATCTGGTCCAGACAAAGGGAGGAAGAGGCGTATGCGACAACGGGAGAGGAGGCAATACTATATTGAGGAGGCACACGAGGATGAGGTGCTGGAGTGGCTGAGAGAGAACGACTATCTGTGGCGGAAGGGACACCGGCTGTACAGGGACACCAAGCGGAAGCAGGCTGCTTGGAGAGAGAGGGCAGAGAGTATGGGTTACACTTCGGAGGTGCTCCTCGGCTGGTGGAAGCACATGCACACCTGGTACGGGAAGCTGCACCTGAAGAAATCTGGCCATGCCACTGTGAAGATGACAGAGAGACCTATGTCATGGCCAGGTGCAGCTTCCTGGAGGGTGAGGTCCGCCACCGAGGAGCACCAGCAGCCCCTCTCACGACCCTCTCTTTCCGGCAGCCTGCTGAGAGCCAGTCCTCTTCCGGCCGAGAGTCAGTCCCTGTCTCCAGGCAGGTTTCTGTGGAGCGTGCCACGGCGGAGAACCCGCGGACAGGTGTAAGCGTGGTGGAGTACGTAGAGGACTCCCTGGTGCGGTGGGAGAAAGGAGACATCGAGTCCACCACAGTCCTAGCCGCATCCACCCCCCCCAGCTCCGCCTCCGCAGAAAGGCAGAGAGCCGGACAGCAGGAGAGGCAGAGCCACACTGTCCTGCTGGAGATCAGGGACACCATCCACACCAGCATAGATCTCCTCTCTCAGCTGGTCCACACTGACTCCTCATCCTCCAACCGCAAGCCCTTCCTCACCCATGTCAACCAGAGCCTCAAGAAAATGGCGGATCCACAGTACCAGGTGGTGAAGGACTGGATCACTGAGCTGCTTCACAATCCTCCAGACCCAGAGGAACCTGCTCCCACCCAGTCCAGGTCTGCTCCTCCACCCCAGGTGATGTCCCTCTCATTCCAAGGCTTCCCACAGGCCCTCACCTACCAGGGCTACGGCTACCAGGAGGTTCAGCAACACAGGCAGCAGCCCTTCCCAGTCCAGGCACAGAGTCATCGGGCGACACCGTTGCCACCTGTTTCACTGATGCCACCGATGCTACCCACGACAATGATGCCACTGACGATAGCGATGCCACCCACGCCAATGATGCCACCCATGCCAGTCCTCACCCAGCTGCAGAGCAGACAGCCCCACTACACTACTCCTTCCTCCACCCCACACCAAGCCCGGCCTCAGTACATCTCTCATCAGTACTGGGACTGACACCCCATGGCATGGAGGAAGGACCTCTCAGCATCACGGGGCTGAGCCAGCTGTCCGAGAGCTTTCTCAACACACCGTCACCTGTTGTCCTCTCGAGGCCAGGCACTCCAGCACCACCCACCACCACAGTACCTGGACCCTTCACACCTGAGACTGGGCACACCTCTGAGTGACCAAGAAGAGTGCCAGAGACCGGGTAGCTGGCTACCTGTGGACTTTATTTGGACACTTGACTTGGATCATTTTTTTTTTACAGCTTGTTGTTCAATAAAGTTTATCTTTGATTCACACACTTGCTTCATTTGTTTTTTTTTTTTTAAAAGTCTTGGTGGAAACTTTTAGAATTGGCTTAAGCCTTTGCATGCTTGTGGGATGTGTTAAGATAGCAGTGGGGTGGGCAGGGATACCTGTGGAATGAGCAGGGATACCTTTGGGATGGCTAATAGCTGTGGGATAGATAAACCTCCAGTGCAAGCATAGTGGGACTGTATGGTCTACCCTCCCAGGTGCCACACCTATGGCCCTTTTTTATCAATAACAATGTAAGCATTGATCCACACATTTGAACACAAACACAACTCTTTATTAAACGCCCTGTTCATTGTAGGCCCACCCAACATACATGGCCCAATCTCATCCGTGTGATGAGACAGGCTGAAGGAAGCATCCATTAAGCATCTACCATCCTGTCTTGCCACTCCACCGCTCCAGCTGGGGAGTTGCACCAGTGTTTCAGGAGGTTGCGCTGCTTCTTCCCTTCCCGTGAGGCTCTGTTCTGGCCTTGCACATCCTGAGTGTCGATCAGGTTTCGCCCTTGCCTCCATTCCCCAGGCTCCATGTCCCCATTGCCTTGTTGACGGTCCACGAGCCTGTTCTGCAACAGTGGGTAGCGGGTGTGCATCAGATTGTGCAGGATGCAGCAAGCTTCCACGATCATCCTCACGGTCTCTGGGCGATGCTGCATGGTGGTGAGAAGTACCTGGAACCTGTTGGGCAGGATGCCAAAGGCGTTCTCCACCACCCGCCTTGCCCTGGACAGCCTGTAGTTGAAGATCCTCTCTTCACGGGTGAGGCATCTGGAAGTGTAGGGCTTCATGAGGTAAGTTCTGAGGGAGAAGGCGTCATCCCCCACGATGAAGTAGGACACATCTTGTGTGTCGTTGGGCAGGGGGTCTGGATCTGGGAAGCCCATGATGAGATTGCCTTCCATCCCCTCCTTGAGGTGACTGGCATTGTATACCTGGGCATCTGAAGATGAACCGTTGCCTGAAGCATTGATGTACATGAACTTGTAGTCAGCATCGACCATGGCGAAGAGGACGATGCTGAAGAAGCCCTTGTAGTTGAAATAAGTGGACCCCGACTTGGCTGGAGCTTTGCAGGCCACGTGCTTGCCATCTATGGCTCCAATGGTGTGTGGGAAGTTCCACCTCTGATACCACTGCTCTGCAACTTTCTTCCAGCCTTCTTCAGTGGAGGGGCACTGGAGGAGCTCCTCCAGGTATTCTTCGATTATGGCCTGCACCACTTCTCTGACCACAAAGCTGATGGTGTTGTGTGGCACCCTCCAGCCGTACTGCATGCTTTTGTAGGTGGTCCCTGAGGCCAGGTGGCGCAGAGTGAGTGCCACCTTGAGCCCAGGTTCCAGGCTGGGCCGGAAGTTGGTGTTTGCCTTGGTCAACCTGGGTGTCAGGCGCTGCACAACTTCGTCAAACATGGCTGGCGGCATCCTCATGAAGTTCTGGAATGCCTGAGTGTCTTCGTTCCTGAGCTCCACCATCAGCTTGTTGTACAGTTTGTACTCTGCTCTTCTCCCGATCCATTTTCGGACCCAGACGCTTCTTGGCTGCCTCTTTTTCTTCCCATAGTAGAGTTCACAGAGCCTGTAGATGGCTTCGTACTGTTGCAGAAGGATGGTGGCTGCCGAAAGGACTTTGTCACAATCCACGGTGGACATGACTGGATGCTGTGGAAGAGGAAGAGTCAGATGAAGGCTGCAGAGGTCTGCACAGGTGGGCTGCTGGTCTGAAAGTGAGATGCAGACGAGTTGCTCCCCCTTTTTATAGGCAGTATAGGTGTCCCTTTGCATCCTCTAGGCATCCTCTAGACATCCTTAATATCCGAGATAGGTCCTCTCTGCGAACGTTTTTTCCGCTTTAAACGCTTTGTTTCCGTGCTGCATCCGTTCTGCATCCGTTCTGCATCTGTTCCGCGTCCGTTCCGCTTCCTCCCTGCGTCCGGGCGGATGCGAGTTACGCGGATGTGCAGCGGACGCCAAGCGGATATAGCGGATGTGTAATGGATGCATAGCGGATGCGTAGCGGATGCAGAACAGACGAACTGGATACATTTTCTGCGCAAAAGTTTTGGGCAGCCCAAAACTTTTGGAGCGGATGAAACGTCAATAAACAGATGCTGGATGGATAGAGAGGAAGCAAAACGGAGGCAGAGAGTACATCGCGTTTTCGAACGGATGGCAAGGTTTTTTGTCTGTTTTACATCCCCTTTGCATCCGTTGGTTCAGTGTGACATGGGCTTAAGCTGATAAGCATGGGGTGGGGGGGGGATACTGCAAGGTCTGAATTATTAGACTTTTAAAAATTTCTAGCAGCAATTTGAATTGTGTATGAAAACCAACTTGAAGCCTGTCGGGTGTTTTAGCAGATGGGAGGCTCTATTTTCTCTGTATGTGCCTCACTTAACTGGAATATGCAATTCTTTCTGTGCAAATGTAGTTTTACTCTGTATGTGCTCGACAAATGAGGATAAGCTATTTGCCAGCTGCCTAAAAGAAATGAAGTCACTATTTGATGAAATTACAATGGCAAATAAATGCCACTTGTGCATAGATTGTGTTTCCTCCTACTTGAGATTCAAATGAGGCATTGCAGATTTCGTGGTGATCACAGTGGCTGTGGAAGAGAGATTTGCGGTACAATTAGAGATGTTTTAGATGTGTTGAGAAGGTGGGGCCAGGCATGGTGAGTGATGTGTTGGCCATGCCCACAGTCACATGACCACCTAGCCATGCCCGCCAAGTCACATGACCACCTAGCCATGCCCACCCAGTCACATGATCACCAAGCTACCCTCACAGAACTGGTAGTGAAAAAAATTGAATCCCACTACTTGTCTTTATTGCAGTTTACCACATAATATGATCCAATAGATTAAAAACCTCATGCATAACTAATTAGTTTAAATTTTATTATTATAGCTGTTGCTTTGCAGATCAGACTTCATGTCGTTGTCCATTTTGTATAGGCTAATAAAATATAACAAAGACCCTATGGTCCATAGCGATTCCTGTTATAATAAAGTCCTTAAAATGCCCCCTAACTCTGTTGTTTTTTGCTTCAAGAGAATATGACTGTACATTGAATTGAGTTATACAGCATGACACAATTAGGGTGAAGGTGCATTCTGCTTTACAAGCTCAGAATTCAATTTTATGGGTTGGCTGGGTTGACAAGCCAGAATGTGATTTGATTTCACTTAGTCAAAATCCTCTGCGGGATTTTTATTTTAACAGAATAAGAGTCAGGAGGGAGTTTGAACACTCATTAAGGAGCTTCTATACCTGGCTGAGGTGTTCCTCTCCTCAAAGTTGCAATGTGACCAAGATACCACTGAGAAGTCCTGGCCAAAATGTGGACAGGGCAGTGTCCGCAGAGGGGCATTGGCTGCCGATACATAGCAGAAAGCCTTCTTGGGATAGAACTGACTAATTCCAACAGAGTCAGGAGTTCAATCCTGAGCAGCTCAAGGTTGACTTGTCCTTCCATCCTTTTGAGCTTGATAAAATGAGGACTCAGATTGTTAGGAGGCAATATGCCAACTCTGTAAACTGCTCAAGAGAGGGCTGTAAAGTACCATGAAGTGGTTTAACAGTAAATGCTATAAACAGGCAGCAGCCAAAACTGGCCAAGCAAGCATGGCTGAACAAAGAGGGTAATTCCTATCTATCTGAAATAATATCTTGTGTTTGGTTATATCCAACAAAAGAACAAAAGCTTGGTAAACGTCAGAAACTCTGAACAAGGCACAGAAATGTTGGTTTTTAAAATTTATTTTAAAAGTGTTAGGAAATATCTTTTCTTTCCCCAGAGCATTGGTTGTAATCTATTTAGTGCCTCACAATTAACAAATCAAGATGAGGAATAATCACATATAATGTGACATACGGAGGTGGGAAGGAGGACATGAATGTCTTCCTTAACCATTTTCAGCTGAAAATATGTCCAGTCGTGCTACCAAGTCTGCCTCTAAATCTGAAATCAGTGAGGATCCAAGATGCAAATGAATAACTTATCATCTGAATGTTTTGTTTTCTGGATGGCGAGGTGGAAATATTAAGGCTGAGTCACTTGTTTATTCTAGGGTGATAAAAGGGCATGAAATGATTTCATTGCTGCTTATGTACAAGGAAGGTTATGGTCTCAAATGTTGCCTTGGTAAAACTCAATATATCAAAGAAAATAATTAAAAACCCAGACTTTCTCTGAAAACATAGTACAGGTTGTCCTCAACTTACAACGGCTCATTTAGTGACCATTTGAAGTTACGTCACTGAAAAAAGTGAGCATGACCATTTTTCACATTGGCAACTTTTGTAGCAACCCCATGATCACGTGATCAAAATACAGATGCTCGACAACCGGTCCACACTAATGACCATTTGCTGTGTCCCAAGGTCATGTGATCTCCTTTTGTGACCTTCTGATAAGCTCTCAGCCAGTCCTTGAGTATTGAAGATTTGTCTTTAAATGAATCCAAACTCCAGCTCCTCTTCAGGACAATGATGGTTTATTCAATATAGCATCAAACAACAAATACTCTGATCAGGCAAGAATGGCTAAAAGCCAGGCAAGGTTAGGTTGGGTTTGAGTTTGCTCCCTTTCCCTTTATCACCATTATCATGAGACACACCCCACCACACCCAGGCCTATACACAGTTCTAATTCTGGCCTTGCCTAACTCATTATCCCTAAAGATGTCTACATAACCCTAAAGATGTCTACATCCCTACCCTATTCCGACTCTCACGAACTGATCCCCACCTGCTGCCACCTTCACCATGTTTTAACTTAAGGCTTAATTACCACCTATATGTGCCCCAACCCCCTTTAACAATATGCACCACATCTATAAAGAGCCAGTTCCAGCATCCTCGCAGTTGTTGCAGAATCCATCCTCAGCTCTGCTGAGTCATTCCAAAGCCATAGGCCAGCACACAAGCAGAAATACAGATCTGGCAGCAGCAGAGATAAGGTGACATGGCCAGCTGACTTGCTGCGAGGCATATTCGGAGCCATAAAACTAGCCTGAATTGCTTATCCTTGCTTATTGTTTAACATTAACTGATCAGGAAAAATATCTTTTTTTTCATTTCTAATCTCTTTTAAATTACAGCTGCCCATTTCCCCACAAGTCTTGTTACCAGTTTACTAATCTAGAAAAAAGCTTTCATTCATATAGTATTTGGAATATTTCCTAGCACTGTGTGTAATTATCTTATTGCATATGAGTAATTAATGTTCTCATTTCAATTAATGTTTGTGAGCAAAAATATAAGAATATCATCTTTGGGGTGGCATGGAGTGTGTGTGGCTTTTTTTTTTTTCAGAATTAATTGCTTTAGTTCTGCTCTAATAATCATTTAACTTAAAATAATTTGCAAATGACAACTGCAAATAGTCTCAGTTGAATATGCCAGAGGATAGATTGGAACAATGATTGTAAGGCTAAGAGTCAGCATGATGTAATCAACCATCATCTGCTGGCCATATTTCCTGTCTCTGGCTTAAGGATACACTCTTATACCAATATTAATCATCATGAACTAATGATGATTAATGCTAATTAAATCTTAAGCTGCTGAGGCTTTCATTTGCATATGAGTTAAAGGCACAAAGGAGTGGTGGACTATTATTGATTGTTTTAGCCTGTTGTAAATTTAAAGAATAGTCTGTTGCTGTTATAGCAACCAAATGATATAACTTTTAAAAGTCACATTAAAATGCATTGCTAGGGATTGGGGAGAGTCCATTAGTGTAGTGGTTAAGGCATCAGGTTAGAAACCAGGAGACTGTGAGTTCTAGTGCCATTGTAGGCACAGAGCCAGCTGGATGATTTTGGGTTAGTCACATCATCTCAGCCCTAGGAAAGAGGCACTGAAAACTTCACCAAGAAAACTTGAGGAATTTATGAAGGCAATCTCTGAGAATTGGACATTGTTTTGACCAAGGCTTCCTAGACCGTAATTACGCACATGCTTATTTTAAAAACAAGTCTTATTTTATTGCAACACTGGGAATTGTTTTCATTCCCTGCCGGTAATGAATCTCAAACAGTCCCTTGAGATAAGCACCCACCTTTCTTTTCTGTGAAGTGCTATCAATAATAGAAGTGTCAAATGAACTAGGAAAAAACCAGCCGAAGTACAAAAATCTTCAAGAATGAATCTGAACTGAATAATTTTGCTTCCTGCAAAGGTTTTGTCATCTTTGCCTTTCCTTTATACCTCATGGAAGGGCAATCACTTCCCAGCCTTACTCCCGAGTTGCCCCTTTTGTTTCAGCTGCTCTTACCTTCTAGCAGCTCTGCGCACACGTGCACTGGGAACAGGCTCCCCTGGGTCCTCTGCCTTGCTACTGCCGGACTCCGAAGGCTCCGGAGGCAGCACCTCATTCCCAGATGGTCCTGGCCCCATCCCCTCATCAGACGAAGGACACTCGTCCAAGTCCTCTCCAGAGTCCCTGATTGATCCCCGTTCTTCCCCACTGTCCGATTCTGCTGCTGTCTGCACAGGCTGCTGGCGAACCACAACAGACATGTTTGAATGGGAGAAAAAAATATTTGGGGAGAAATGATATGTGTGGGATATTTTTCAAATGGCAGACTTTAAAATGTAATCTGCTGAGAAGATTGGTGAAAAGAAAATTGTTAAAACACACAATTTTTTTTGTGCCTGTTATTCATACATCAAGATATGCAGTTGAGATTGACAACTTTTCTGTGATCTGACAAAATTCAGTGGTATGACAGCAGCAACACTTAGACTTATATAGCACTTCACAGTGCTTTCCAGGCCTCTCTAAGTGGTTAACAGAGTTAGCCTATTGCACCCAACAACCTCAGTCCTCATTTTACTGAGCTCTGAAGGATGGAAGGCTGAGTCAACCTTGACCCAGTGAGAATCCTTTAAATAGAAGAAGTCCAACATAAAGGAATTAAAGCCCATGTCACACTGCACCAACGGATGCAAAGAGGATGTAAAACGTTAAAAAAAGCTTGCCATCCGTTGGAAAACGCTATGCATCCGTTGTGTACTCACTGCATACGTGTTTCATACGCTCTATCCGTCAAGCATCCGTCCACTGAGATTTCATCCGCTCAAGAAGTTTTGAGCTGCACAAAACTTTGTGAACGGATGAAATTTCCACTGTGTACGATGTAAACCCGTGACATCCGAACAACAAATGTTCTATGTCCGTTTATCATCCGTTAAACGTCCGCTGTATCCTCTCTGCATCCTCTGGGCATCCTCACAACTCACATCCGCTGCAGCTGAAAATGGAAAGAGGGAGGAAACAAAAGGTACACGGAACGTCTACACAGCGTTAGTAGCACGGAAATAGAAAGGATGAGCAGTGAACGGTTTGCATCCTATATACATCCTCTAGGCTTCCTATGAACATCCCTTTAACATCCCTGCTACATACTACCCACATCCGTTCTTTTCCTTTCTTTTCCATTCTGTTTATGCAAATTTTTGCCACTTTTGGGAGTGGATGACAACGGATGGAGCCACCCCCGAAAATTTGCTCGTCCGCTGTGTCCTTTTTGCATACATTTTGCATCCGTCGGCCAGTGTGACCTAGCCTTAAGGATCTCCACCCATGGTCCTGAAAAATTTCATGTGCTTGATTTGTATGGCTGCTGCTGCTACATGCACAGGATCAGAAGAAGAATCATTCATTCTATACAGGTATTGTGGTCCTTGACTTATAATCATTTGTTTAATGACTGTTCAAAGTTACGACAGTGTCAAAAACAAAAAAGATTTACGAATGATCCTTGTACTTACGATTGCTGCAGTGTCCCCAGAGCTATGTGATCAAAATTCGGACACATGGCAATTGACAAGCAAAGTCAATGGAGAAAGCCAGGTTCACTTAATGATGACAGCAAAAAGGGTCATAAAATCAGGTGTGATTCACCTAATGACACATCACTTAGCAACAGAAGTCCAGTCCCAATGATAGTCATAAGTCGAGGACTACCAGTAAATAGGTACTTTTTACTTCTTAAAAAGGGATGGATGACTTCCTGAGTCTTCCTTTCATTAAAATGTTTATTTGCAGATTTAGAACAATGCATTTTTTAATCTTTAAAATTAGGACAGGGAAGCTGACTGATCTGTCCTGCTGGGTGTCAAATTACACTCTACTCCTGCCGGCAGCCCATACCTGTTCTTCCAAAGTAGCTTGTGTTCCATCTGTTCCCCTTGCAGAAGAAGGCAAGGAGCTATTCCTCCTCATCTTCTCCTGCAGCAAAAAAAAGCCTGGAAGATGTGCACTGTCACATGTTTGATCAATTCTTCCTTCAAGCTAAAGAATAGGTTATGTGGGTGTTAGACAATGGATCTGGTGGCAGCATCAAGAATGCAATTAAGTCTTTGATATTTTTAGCTGGGTTGCACCCTTTTATTGGTTAAAAGGAAATATTCTTCTCTAAAATTAGATATATACAGTATGGGATTATCTTAAAATTGATTTCATTTCATCGTCTTCCCCCATGGTGTTCAGGGCAATCTGTGCACGTTTACATAGAAGGCTATCAGGGCAGAGATATGTGGGCACAGCATTATGGCCATCATTGGAAAGTCCATTTGACTTCACAAACATAGAGTCACCAAATTTCTAATAACTCTACTCTACTGCTGTGCCATTTTTTTTTTTTAACCTCCAGTCATTTTATCTCCTGGTGTGTCAGGAGACATATAATTCATGTGCTTTCTTCCCATTGTCATGTTGTTTAAAGGCATGGATGCAGGGCAAGGAGGAAACACAAAATGCCGAGGACACTAGGAAGTATTTCATTTTTAAAAAAAAACTATCTACAGCTTCATTTAGAAATTAAATGTTACGGTCCTCAAATTAAATCAGTAATGGTAATAGTTACAATACATAGATTATGTGTTTCCAAATACAAATGCTGTAAGCACAGCAAATAAAAAATAATAATTGCCCTTTAATTGCTAACTCAATTTTTCTTTTCAGAATATTAACAGCATATTATTATCTTGGTCAGTTTTCCTTTTATTTGTATGTATTTCTCTTTATATAATAGAACTGTTACATGATGCTTACTCTACAAAAATTGATATGCATTTCCATTTTAAACATGTTAATTAGATTTAGCTGTGCTGCAAATCCATAATGGGAAATAAATTTGGCATTTTAGATGATCTTGTATGCAGAGGCTCAGTTTGACATCTCTCAACTGTATTGGACTATATTATTATCAATAAATTTAATAAATGAACAAAATAAATTAGACTACAATTGGAATACAATGCAATGCAAAGCAACACCATGCAATTCAATACAATGTACAGTAATGCTATGCAATGCAATCATTTCCAATTGATACTGCAATGACTGAGGTGTCAAACTCGATTTCATTGAGGGCCGCATCAGGGTTGGGTTTGACCTCAGGGAGGGGGGGTTTGAGCGTGGCCAAGGGAGGCATGGCCAGCTTGATGTCACTCATGTTGGGGGCGCCCAAGCACAATATCAACAAAAAAGGGGCTTCCTGGTCTCTGTTTTTGGCTGGGACTGCCTCTTGCAACCCTTTGCCAGCAAAAAACCCTCTGCAACCCTCTGTCAGTGAAAACAGCTTGGGAGTATGAGGCCCTCCCAAGCTCCATTTTTGCTGGCAGTGGGTTGCAGGAGGCCATCCAAACCGAAAACTGAGATCAGGAGTCCGTTTTTGCTGGCAGAGGTACCATGGGCCGGTTCTTCATTGTTTCTAGAGTGGCCCCCATGGATCAGATCTAAGCACCCCGTGGGCCGGATCCAGGTCATGGGCCTTGAGTTTGACACCCCTGTTGTGACTTGTGGCTCTACATTGCTAGAAAGTACCAATGCTGAGTACAAAGAATCCATCCTATTGGAAGGGCAGCTCCATTCTTTTATGGATATAGGGATTATTTGGGTTTTTTTTCTTTAGCCAATCTGTTTTTGTAACTATATATTAGATCCTGACTGCAACTATGGAAAAACCTAATTGCTTATTGGATGTATCTAATTCACCATTGTGGCAAAAGAGATGCTGACCTCATCTCCTTGCAAAAAGGAATCTCACAAATCCCTGGGTGGACAGTTCTTGAAAACCAGATAGGATCAACAGGTAAATCCTAAATGAGCTCAGAAGAGTTTAAACATTAGGTTAGTTCCTATCAGTTCATGATTCCCGACTCCATTTTGTTCTTTTGTCATATCTGAGCCTCCTAATGTGCCTTGAGTGAAAGTGGCTCATTCTTTAATTATATTAGTAAAAGTGATCAGGATCATCATCAACAAAGTGGAGCATTGGAGTCCAGCCATCCTATACTAAGGCTGGCCAAGCCATTTGAACTGTCACTTTGCCAGGTCACTTTGCCACATTCGCTATCATCTATACGTGTACACATATATTTAGATAAAATGGAGAAGCCATTGAAGTGGCTGTACAGAATCTTAGACAGGATATGGCACATTAAGAACAATGGGCTCTGAAATAGTAGTAACAACAAGCAGAAACAACAATGGCAACAAATTGAAAGGGACTGTGTAGGTCTTAGTCCAACCCATTGCTCAGACAGGAAACCATTTCTGACAAATGGTTGTCCAATCTCTTCTTTAAAAAGTCCAATATTAGAGCGTTTCCACTCATTGCTTCTTGTCCTGCCCTCAGGTGCTTTGGAGAATAGCTTGTCTCCCTCTTCTTTGTGGCAGCCCCTTGAATATTATGCTATCATGTCACCCCCTAGTCCTTCTTTTCATTAGACTAGAAACCAAACTAGTGCTTGGTTAATTTTCTTTTGATTTCCCTCTTTAATCGGTTCACCTGGCATTCCCACAGCCCTTCTTAAAACCCTCCTCAAAATCTGATAGATGTCCCATAACCACCCAACTAAAATTTGACCATTTTATCATCCAATTTTCATGGCACAATTTCAGGGGAGTGGATAAAGGGGCAATTAATGGGTTGTTCATTGTTATGCTACAGGAAACATGCAGGAGAATAATATTTTTGTTTCTCCTTTTTCCTGAAACTCCTTGTGGCTCTTCAGAAGCTGTTTTGGATGGCTGGGCATCCTTCTGGATATAAAAGGTCCAAGTTCAGTCGCATGGATTCTTCAGCAATTCATGATCCACTGGCCATAATGGGATAGTAGATTGTACATGGAAAGTTAAAGATTCCCTGTGGGTTCCCTCTTGGTCTATAATGATATATAAGTTAAAGATTCCCTCTTGGTCTATAATTCTGCCTTCTTTTCATCCAAGAGTTTTAATTAATCTTCTATTTTATGACTCACGCACACCTACACAAAGCATGTGGTCTTTGATTCTTTGCCTGATACAATGGAGTCACCTGATTCTATAAACCATTTCATTAATTATGACAGTTTGTCCTCAATTTATGACCACAACTGAGCCGAACATTTCTGTGGCTAAGTGAAACATTCATTAAGTTAATTTTGCCCCATTGCATGATCCCTCTTTTCACAGTTGTTAAGTAAATTACTGGAGTTGTAACATGGTTGCTTCCTCATTGACTTTGTAAGAATGTCACAAAAGGGGATTAAGTGATCCTGGGACTTTGCAACTGTCATAAATATGGACCAGTTGCCAAGCCTCTGAACTTTGATCCAATGACCTTGGGACTCTGCAACTGCCATAAATCACTTTTTAAAGTGCCATTGTAACTTTGGTCACTAACTGTAAGTTGAAGACTATCTGTACTCTGCTTTCAGGAATATTCACATGCATTCAGAGTATACAGCGGAGGTGCTTCAGGGCAGGCAATAGAAAAAGGTATAAATGATTGCTGGCCTGATTCTTCCAAAATGGAATTTTTGTTGCATCCTAGCATCTTTGATAAATAGATGGATCTTTTTCATGAATGGGATAGCCAGTCAGAATGGAACTGAATCCAATGAATATTCATTAGGCTCTCCATGGCTTCTCTTGGCAGTTCAGTCTCATTTAGATGCTGACTATCTCTCAAGAAATAGAGATTCAATCTCTTCAATAGAGATTCAAGAGATTCAAAATATTTCCACTGAATGCAGCAATTAAAGCCAAAATTCTAGATAACAAATTTTGAATAGTAAACTGAAATGGATCCAGGTTTGATCAAATTTGACTGCTGGCTAACTGAAAAGAAGTTATCTATGCAAAAAGCAGGACAAATAAGAATAAAACAGGTCTGGGGGAGAATATTTCGAGTCCTCAATCCCCCTTTCTTCAAACTGACATCAAAATCAAGCACCAACAAGCACATTTCCAGGGAGTTACTTTCCTATTTGCCACTTGAAGGCCCCACTAGATGGCAACCTACTCCCAAAATATTTGTGTCACTACTGCAAATCTGCAAATTTTAAGGACTGCAGTGATAGGGAAGAAAATAAAGTGCTGTAATTGAAATATGATTAGAAGAAAAAGGACCATAAAAAAAAAGATACTTGCTGTAACCCACAAGCTTGATTAGTACATTGAAAATATATAATACAAATTGTGGTTTCACTAGCAGTTGGGAAAAGAAAGTATGAATGATGGCATGGCAGATTCAGGATAAAATGTTTGAAGATCCTTCTGAAAAAAGATTAATTATGGAAAATCTTTAGATGAATTAAGAGTAAACTCAAAAGACTAAGCGTGTTTGGAATTATGGGAAAATACACTCTTGGATTACAATTTAAATTGTAACTATTGAGACTAGAGTTTTAAAAATAATATCTAATGAAGGAATGTGGAAACTAAGGAATGATTATACATATAGTAAACACATCAATCATATTTATTGACATTGATGTAATGCAATTCAGTTCAGTATTTTCCCCCACGGAAAAAACATGCTATAGCTGAGGATTCCCACCTAAATATGACTCTTCCCACTAATTAAGAAAGAAAATAATTCATAAAACTTCCTTCTCATTTGCCTTTCTTCATATGACAACTTCATTCTCCAAAGCCTGAAAATTTTTCAGAATATTTCATTTATTAGCTTGCATGAATGGTTTTATTCATATTTTTGGATATTAGTCACTGGAGTAACCGCTCATATATAATTTAATTTTGTTGATAATTTTACTCATCACCTGTATTATGTGTTTCTAAAATAATTCATTGCTTCGGTGTTTTATATTTTGATACACACTCTGTATGTTGTTTCTGTGAATTTTATACACCATACTGCATTTGCTACTCCATATGAAATAATAATCTCTGGACAAAGGATGTTTAAGAAATGTTTTCAATAAATAAACCACTTAATTACATACACACAAAGAAAGACATATTACTTGAGAGAAGATATATTTTAATTTGTGTAAAGTATGGTGGAAATAGTACTTCTTTGGCTGTCTACGAACTCCCTAATTCACCATTCAAGAGTCAGACCCATAGCTTTGACTCTGATTGGAGCCTAGAACCTCTAACTTCCTCTCCACACCGCCTTGGCAAATCATTGGCAGCTTTTGCACTGTCTGTAGCCAGGAGGAAGGTTATAGTAAAGCTCCCCCCAGGCAGAGTTACTCAAATGTGAATTTAAAGATCTTGTTTGCATTCATTACAAACCCATTTAAAACTGGCTGGCTGAGATCAGGACAGGGCTAGTCACTTGTTCCCTGGCTGCCTCTGGAAGAGGTACTTGTGGATTGTCTGGGTCAGGGATAGGTGAAAGGCTACCCTGGATTTCCTTCCTTCCTTCCCTTCCCTTCCCTCCCTCCCTCCCTTTTTTTTCAGATTCCAGTTCAACCTCCCTTTATGAATAAGTCTGTCTACATTAGGTTAGCTTGATGTCAATTTTGTTTTCCGAAAGGTAGAGGTTACAATGGCTGAAGAAAAAACATTTCGCTATGGACTTATCGTCCTAGGATTCTTTCTGGTCATGATCGGCATGTTCATAATGAGTGTGGAGAAACCACAAATCTATATCACCTTCTGTACCTTGGGAGTCTTGGTCATTGTTGTGGGCATCATCTGGAGCATGTGCCAGTGCTATCCAAAGGTAGGTAGCATGGTTTTTTTTTTTAAATGCTTAAAACAAACACCTTATTTCTTTCTTTCTTTCTTTCTTTCTTTCTTTCTTTCTTTCTTTCTTTCTTTCTTTCTTTCTTTCT
>BLBF01000020.1:38312124-38444089 GCA_015471245.1 Laticauda colubrina | reverse complement strand
GAAGGAAGGAAGGAAGGAAGGAAGGAAGGAAGGAAGGAAGGAAGGAAAGGTTGACAAACACAAACTAATTAAAACTCTTTTGTGGCCAATGGCTGGTAGTGATGGGAACTTTCTTAACATTGTTTCTGACCCTTGACTTACTCTTTTCTTTTGAACTCAAAGTAAATGGAGAACTTCCCGCAACCCTTGTTTTTACTTATATCTTTATTCTCAGACAGGGCAGGTACATATGGAACAAAAGTAGGAATCCTCATGCAGTATAATGGTTACATGGGCTGACATCATGTCCTTTTTCCAGGAAGAGCTTGACATCCCATGAGTCTTGGATCAGGAGGCTATTGACATGGCTACATGAACATAACTAGCCTACTTCTTCATTGGCCAGGCACCAGATAGGTAGTAGGAGGAGCAGATTAGCATGGGTTATGTGGTATTAGGTTTCTGTTTTCTGAATTCTAACTGTCTGCTTTTCAGCTGTCCCTCTCCCCTCTTTTTGTTGGGAAGAAGTTCGCAATGGGTTTAGGTATTTCCATATACAACTGGTTGGGTAGAGTTAGTTTAATCCTTTGAATGACTGGGATAAAATATGACTGCCTGCAGGTTATTTGATGAGGTCAGTTAATTCCTATATGGTGTTCCAACAGTATGTTACTTTCCATTAGCTCAGTTAAGGATGTTGTGGGAACAGGATCATTCAGATCTGGTGGAACCCAAAAGCATTCCTACAAACAAATCAGTGGTGGAATTCAATTTTTTTTATTACCTGTGGATTTGGCTTGGTGGGCATGGCAGGGGAAGGATACTGTAAAATCTTCAGTCAGAGGTGATATTTATGAGTTCTCCAAACTACTCAAAATTTCTGCTACCGGTTCTCCAGAACTGGTCAGAACCTGCTGAATACCACCTCTGAAACAAATGTATTAGAGATTTGTATATTCCAACTTCCTGTTATTATCTTTTTGTTAAAATAAACAATTATTTTTTAAAAAATAGGTGGGAGAGTAAACAAGATTGGAACCAAGGAAGGTGTCGAGAGCAACATTTGTTCCATGGACACCATATTGCAAATGACATTATTATGGGAACAATTATATTATTATGGATACAAATATATTGTAATGGACATCATGTTGCTTATTACATTATTTGCTTATTACATTATTGCCTCCCTAGAAAGGAAATCAGATAATAATGTAATAAATAACTAAAGAGAAGCTGGGTAGGAGACTACCATAGGAGGTTGAATTGGTTTTCTGCAGCTGTATAGTCCTTTACACGTACTCAACAATGCAAACTTTGAAGGCCTGTTGAAGTGATACCTAGTGAAACTGTACCACTGTTTGCATTTTTACACAAAACATACATGGATCAATAGAGCCATTTTTCCTAACTTTTCCCCTAGATCAGAGTTGTTTCCATTGACTCGGAGTCTGAGAAGTTTCTTGTAAAGAACCCAGAGTCTGAAAAGTTCCTTGTGAAGAAGTTGGCTGCCTCATCATCAATTGAAAATAAGATTCCTGAGAAGAAAAGGTACGCTTATGAAGATGCCAAACCACCAGGCTTCAACTCAATAATCTGCAATCTGCATTCTAGCCAGTATATGCTAGAGGCTATGTTCCTCAGAGGACAAGGTCAAGGATAAGAAACACTGGCATGGGATAGCAAATGGCATTAAATATTATATCTGGTGGTTTTAAAAAAATTAACTCACTATTATTATCTATAAGAAAAAAATGAAGGGAATCTCAAAACCTATTACTCATTAAAATCAAACTCATGAAATTGCATTAGATTTCCACCTGCTAAAAACTAAAGAGTAATGTTGAAGTTGTAATGTTCAGCTTCTTTTTTTTTAAACAAAGTTTTTATTTTTTACAACAAACATGCAAACTAAACATAAAAACATAAAACCCTCATAAAACATAAAACTGACAGTGTGTCAGTTGGTTACAATCTTTTGTGCTATCCTTTTTTTACCATTACTCACAAGTTATATACATTCTCACCTTATTAATTTAGCGTGTGCTTATGTTCAGCTTCTTCTTAGCATTTATCTAGCCCTGGTAAATGTTCAGGATTTAAGATGAGTAAAAATGCACTTGCTGTTAGAACAATAGATCTTTTGCCTTCCTGTGTCTGTAATGTAATGAGTTAAGTCTAAAAAAGATTATAAAACTCATTGAGAAGATTCCCAAAGAGAAAACTATAAATTCCACAGAAAAGTGTAAACCCCATAGAGAAGAATATAAAACTTAGAGTCTCATACAAGTCAAACAGAAGATTCACTTTTCTGAAATTGGTTCATTTTTATGAACTCTGTTAAGAATTGTTTTCCTGATTTAAGATCTGAATGTCATTTGCTGTGAATTAGTCTAAGTCATTCATCTGTCCTTCTTAATTAAAGTCTTTTAACAAAGGAAGCTTTTCATAAAACATAGTTGCATGTTGAGTTATAAGCTACTAGTGAACAATATCCCCTTTGGTGCAGCCATTCTAACCTCTGGCAAAGGTGCACCACAGTTTATGTTTGGTTTATTCTCGGTGTTAGCAAGTTACCAAGTTAACAAGGGTTTGGATTCCAAGTAGGAAAAAAATGACCTGTACTGAACTACAAAATATTGGCTTGTCCTTTCATTCAAACTGGTCAACATCTTTTTCAAGGAACAACTTTTCATTCAATGAGAAGGGAGTATCTTCAGGGAGAGATGCAAAAAAGTCCAAGTAGATTTCACAAGTGTTTTATTGAAACCTTATTCCTTTGTATGGGTGTGTGACATTAACACATGTACAAAGGGCTTGATGGCCCTCCCCTGAGCACATCACTGGCAAAGGGGCATATCTCAAGGACATTAGAGTGACCCTCTAACTTACTGAACTTGGATCACCTCACTCTTAGCAAAGCTTTCATTGGACAATGGTTCATTTGAGGACATCCCATGATTTAAGAGTTATCTGGGCCAGGTGGGGAACGATGGCCCTTTTATGACTTGTGGATTTCAACTCCCAGAGTTCCTTGGTAATCACTGATAAGTCCAGATAATCTGCTTTGCTCACAAAGAGAGCAGGAAGCATACACCTCATAAGTGTAAAAGAAGGAAAATGTGATAGTGGTCTCAACACATTTTTTCTTTCCTGTATGTTTTAGTTAGTTTGAAAAAATAATCATTCTTTTTCTAAACACCACTCCTTCAAGGGCATAAGATACCTCCTCCTATATCTTCCTCTTGATCGGTTGCCAATACTCTAGACTCTAGTTAATTGTTCCAGCTCATTTTAGCTGTCCTTCCTTCCTTCCCTCCTTCCTTCCTTCCTTCCATCTTTATTAGATTAGATATTGTGTCTTTCCTCCACAAACTCAAACCAGCAATGGAGCACCTTTTCCTCAGATTTATGTCCACAGTAACCATCCAGTGGGTTATGTTGGTCTACCAAAGACTACCTGGCCAAAGACATCTAGTGAGTTCTATGGCTGACAGTAGAATAAAACCTTGTTTGCCCTATTTGGAGTCCAGTCTCAATCAATATATCACTTCTTGTTAGTTTCAGTTCTGTCTAGTCAGTTTCATGTGGAGAAATAAAATGTAATAAAATAAATTATGATTTCAATATCCCCATCAATTCATGATGTTACTTCTTTGGGACAATATTCTCCATAGGATCTTCTAAAGATCAAAGTCATATTAATACTATTAGGAGTGAGGTCCACTTTTATGTCCAGGGACTAACTGTCTTGAAAATAAATTCATGGATAGATGGATGGATAGATGGATGGCTAGAAATAAACTTGATCCTCCTTTGTCCACAGTTTGCAAACCCAATACACAAGCCAGAAAGAAGCTGACATATATGAGAAAAGCCTGCCGACTTATGAACAGATCCAGACAAACAGTTCTGCTGAATGCTTGGGAACATTGCCTGTCCCAGTGCCACTGGTCAGGACAGGAAGACATCTCCAGCCACATGTACATGCCAAAGCAGAAGTACACAGGGACTCAGAGAGTAATGGGAATCCTAACAGAGATGCAACAACAGGGCTGAACTGGTGAGTAGTATATATGAGCTGCCCCTGAATTAGCTATTGTCCTATATTAGGGCAATCGGATTCGGACAGCAAAAATCTAAAAGACTCATAGTTGGAAGCAAAGAGATACAGAAACCTTAACCTTTTAACTAAAATCTAGGGGTTGTCCAGATTTATGGAGCTGAGATCTGGCAGTGCTAATTTATATTGCGTATCACCTCATTCCTTATGGACAACTCTATTAGGACAAAAAAGCTTACCCTTATTATTTTCATAGTTTTAATGATACTGAGGTATTATAATTGGTAACACAGTCAGCCAATATTTAGAATGGATTTGTCATTTTTCTCCACCCATTGAGTAATTCCCAAGACCTGGGTTGGGTATATGTTCTTGTTTGATAATTTTAAAAGTATTATTATGAGATGTAAGTTGTTCCAAGTGAAGCTGCCTGCTGAAGTTGATTTTGTCAGTGTGGTCTAGTGGTTGTTGTTGTTGTTGTTGTTGTTGTTGTTATTATTATTATTATTATTACTTTTTTGGTGATGAGCGGGGGAGATAAAGGAACCACTGAATAGGTAGCTTCATTATGTATGATGTTAGGAAAAGCTGTATCATATAAAATGATTTTTGCACCTGGGTTACTTTTGACACAACTTTATAGTTTTGAGACTAAAAATAAAACAATTGTTGAGAAAAAGTCAGAATCAGTACGTACTTTACTCTGGGGTTTCTTCATAATACATTTTACGTTGTTAGAACTGTTTCAGTGAAAGGCTCTTAATTTACTAGGTCTTTGATCACACTCACAATATTTTACTTTACATAATGCAATGAATATTCTGTTGCAAATGCCTAAAGGAAATTAAGCCCTTGTTTAGAACTCCGAAAATGTTATGTAACTCTGATCACCTTGCTCAAAACATTCCTAACTTTAATGGATGGAAAATAATCAAGGAGAAAAGCAACCTTGAATTAAGGAGACATTTCCTGGCAGTGAGAACAATTAACCGGTGGAACAATTTGCATCCAGAAGTTGTGAATGCTCCAACACTGGAAGTTTTTAAGAAGAGATTGGACAACCATTTGCCTGAAATAGTATAGGATTTCCTGCCTGATCAGGGGGTTAGACTAGAAGACCTACAAGATCCCTTTTAACTCTGTTATTCTGTTTTAAATGCCAATTTCCATGGACTAAAATATCACTAAGTAAAAATGTCACCAGTGCATATTCCTTAAAGGCATCTCAAACAATCACTTAATTTTATTTAAAAATTTTTAAAACTGTTTTGTGTTTTATAAAAAGTAGATATTTTGATAATATAATTAAATCATCATCTAGAAAAAAATGGTTTGACTCTTTATTGTAGATTTTGATAATGTTATTGAAGACTGATGTGATACAGCTATTTTGATTATGTACCATCAAGTTGCTTCTCATTCTTAGCCATCTCCAAATAGAGAAATGATGGCAGAAAACATTAGCAGAAAATTACTGGACATGGAACTAGAAGCTGAAACTAGAAGCATAAGGTTGTAACCTAGATTAACTGAAAGTACTTTTAAAGTTGTAATGTTGCTTCTAAGACAGTCTCTCTGGATATTTTGTTGCTCTGTTCACTGGGAACACCAGTTTACTTGAACAAAGTTGCCCTAACTGATTAATGTGCTGTGACTAATGAATTATAAAATCATATTCTGATCCTAGTTAAAGGAAAGATGAAATTTCTAAAAAAAAAAAAAAAAGGTTTGTTGAATAAAATAGAAGTACTCTAGTTTCCATCAGTCAATATAGTCAATATATTGCTGAGTACAGTTCAATTTTCCTCCCATTCTTTTATCAAGATGCTGATGTTAGACTGGGTTTGTCTGTAATAATATCTAGTCCTAGAAACCAAATTCATAACAAGGAAATTAGTCATTCTGGACTAATAACCTGGTACAAGCTTAACATCCACATTGCTTCATTTACTGTAAACTTCTCAGTGGAAACCCAAAACAGTTCAGCAAACAGCCTTAGAAGGAATGCCCTTCACTGAATCTTTTTTTCCCCTTCTTCTTCCAGCCCATCTAAGAGATTTCCAAAGGCTGCACCATTAGCATCTCTTCAAGAGGAAGTGGACACATCTTCCCTGGACTCCACTTCCAACAGCCCATTTTTACAGAGATGGAAAGATGTCCCAAATCCCGTGTCTCTAACAGGAAGCCAGCTCCAATTCAAGCTTCCTTCTTATGAAGATTTTGCTTTGATTGATTCCCTGGTGGTGGAAGACCAGGGGCAAAGCCATGAAAATACTGTGGTCCCAAGCCAGAGCTGTTGCACTGTTCCTCCTACAGCAAATGATGGCATTGTGGGAATAGCAGGTTGTGGTTCTCTGGAATGCAGCAGAGCCTTTCAGGAAGCAGAAGAGGATGATTTATACTATGGGATCCAAGAGGATCCAAGAGACACCGTTCCTTCTATGGTTGCTGTTGCTGAACCAAAGCCATAAGCCCTTCAAGATGAGAATTGAAAGTACAGAAGTTTCAACATTTTTACATTTCAAATTCAGAAAGAGTGAAGGGGGATGGAAAACAGATAATTCAATCAAATCCATGGCATTAAGGCTTATTTTTGCTGTATGGAAAAGAAAAAGATGTGGAAATTAAAAAAAAAGTCAGAGTAAGAAACAGTAAAAAGCAGCAAGGCAGAGTGGAAAAAACGTCTAGTCTAAAACCAAGTATGGTATGTATGTGCCTCTGTGTGTGTGTGTGTGTGTGTGTGTGTGTGTGTGTTTAATATATGTTTATTTTAGGGTACTATTTCTCAATTCAGTGATTTTAAGATGTCTGGATTCCAATTTCCAGCCTACTGGCTGGAGAATTGTAGGAGTTGGTCTAACAAAGTAGCGAAGGTTGAAAAACATTGCTTTAGAGCAGGGGTGGGGAACAATGGCCCTTTTATGACTTGTGGACTTCAATTCCCAGAATTCTGGAGTCAGCCATGCTGGTTCAGGAACCTCCTCCAACCTTGGCAACTTTAAAACTGGCTGAGGAACTCTGGGAGTTGAAGTCCACAAGTCTTAAAGTTGTCAAGATTAGAGACCCCTACTTTAGAGTATCATAAAAGAAGGTGATCATAGACCAGAGCTGTCAAACTCCTGGCCTGTGGGCTGGATGCGTTGGCCACACCCATGCCCAGTTTAGCAAAGGGGAAAAAAAGTCCCAATACATCATGTGATGCTGCTGTTTGACACCCCTGTTTGATACATGAGTTTGACACCCCTGTCATAGACCATAAAGGTTGGCAGTGATTCATCCAGCCAATTGAGTGCCTCTCCAATTGGAGAGCCAGCAAGCTTTTTGTTGTCTGAGATTTTTGAAATGAGGAAAATGTGCCAAATGCTAAACCAAGGTGTGCAGATAAGACAAACTATTTTGAAACCTATTAAGTGCAACAGAAGTACCTTTTTTGATACCAAGAAACATTCATTTCAAAAATCTGCTAAGCAGGCTATTCCTCCTTTCATAAGTGGAAACCTCAGCTTTGATTATTTTATGGGATAAATAAACCAGCTAGAGAGATTATCCCCTTTATCATTTTAATTGATTATAACAGACCTTTTCCCCCTTTGTCTGTAATAGCAGATTTCTTCAGATGTTTTGGAATGCAACTTTTTTCATTCTGGTGTTAGCTGCACATTATGGGAACTGTACACCATCAGATCCACCACTCTAATCTGCAATTGACTCCTGAAAAGTTTATGTATACCTCCAATTAAATTCAATAAACTCATGTATTAAATAACATATGTTCTCAGTGACTTCCTTCTGAAGGAAACCAAATCTTATTAAGGTATTAATGTTCTGAAATATATGGAAATAATGATATGAAGTAGGAACTTTACTATTGGGCAAGTTATGCATTTTTTCCTAGGTCAAGGATATTAGGATCTTCACTACATAAACCAAAGCTGGACCCAAAAACCTATCTTTTATTTTGTTTAATTTACTCATAATATTAATTTTCATGTTCAGTCATATTTTCTGTTGTCTGGAGAGGATTGCAAATAATAGTTTCAAGGGTTGCATGAAATCCTGTAGGCTTAGGTGGTATGGTATGCTTTTGCTGCGGAGGCAAAAACAGTTGTTTAGTGCTCCAAATTCTGTTTCCAAAATGTGTTTGGCAGTGCATGGACCTGAGTACAGCAATCCTGAAAGCAGCTGCATCTTTCCTGGCATCTGAATCATGACTTTCCCTCAATAGCCTGATACACTACCTAAAAATGCAGCAAGATGATTCTTGTTTGAGCTGAACTTGCTGATGCTTCCTTTTTTTTTTTTGACTATATGTAATAATATGTGTAATAAATGTACAACAGTACTCTAAATTACAAAGGATGTAAGATAAGTATACTTTCATTATTTCATATAAATTTTCATGTACATGTAATAAGTAAATTAATAAATTCACTTAATTCTTTTTTGGTAAGTGTCCACATGTGTGATTGTATGTCATAATCCCATTTAAATTTGAATATTATTGCTAGGCAAATTTTAGATGATTTTAAGCCTTGCGTCAGCCCAATTTCCTCTTTTAGTAGGCATTAATCCAAGAAATTTACTTAAATATCCCTTGATTTTTGTGGGAAAGCACAACTTCTATTGTTTTTTTCAGCTGTCACTTTGGCTATTTAAAGGATGGCATTGTATTTCTGCACAAGAGGCTGTTTGTCCATCAACTCACTGGTCTGAATTATGGACGTGACACAATAGTTGCGTGCAGATTTGCTTCCAATAATTTTTCCTAAACAACAACCTGTTGATATTAGTTGCAACATATAAAATGGGAGGTTAAAACTGGAGGTTAAAAAACGCTTCTGTGTCAATGTCCAAGCAGATTGCTTGCTCATGCTTCATTGCTCATTGGAATCTCAAGTGAGCAGCAGATGTGTGTGAGCCATTGCTGGACAGAAGGGCCCTCCTGCATTCTCTGCACCTTTGCTATGGAGGTGTATGGCTTCATGGTTCAGTTCCTGCCTCATGGCTATTGAAGATCAGCTTGTTGTGGTGGAAAATCGGGAGTGATTTATATCAGTCTGTTGGCTGTTTCTACATAGAAAAGAAGCAGCACTTCGGGGCAGCTGTGGGACTACGGCAGTTCAAAATTTGACAAATTGTGGCAGAAGGACTTGATGCTCACTTTATCCATTTCGAACTAGGCCGCCTCAAGCTTTGGCCTTAGGAAATATCAATATTTGGAAAGATAGCCCCACAGAGAAGTATTTCTCTAGCAACTTGGATTTAAGAATGAAAAGACTTAGGAATTGCCTAGACTGATCAATTTTTGAATTAATTCTTAACAATTCCGTCGTCCTTCTGAATGCCAGTCCATAAGACAAAAATGCAAATATTGTTGCATACAAAAAAAAGGCGACACTTCTCAAAACAAATGGAGTATCTTCAAGTTGACTATATATGGCCACGTTATCCTATTTCTCGCTCAGGATTTAGTCATGTGAGATTTTTAACAGCTATGGGTTTTGAAGTGTATTTCTTTATTCTCTGCTATAAATGTGGAGGGGTTTGCTAATTTATATAGGCATTAAATGGGGTTTAATAGGGCCCATCACTTTCCAAGGATTAGTTACATATAATATGTAAGGATACTTTTGGCAAAACCACTAATAACCATAGCGAGTCGTCACCCCTTAGGATTAGGGCAGAGAAATACACGATGAATATCCAACCAATATATCTATATTATCCTTTTGTTGTTGTTGTTGTTTTTTAAAGAGATATTTCTATTGTGATAACATAGTAATGGTCCAAAATACATCAGCTGGTATGGGATTATTTTTTGGGGGGGTCCTCTTCCCTTAGAACAGGGGTCCCCAACCTTGGCAACTTTAAGACTTGTGGACTTCAACTCCCAGCTTTGCTGGCTGAGGAATTCTTGGAGATAAAGTCCACAAGTCTTAAAGTTGCCAAGGTTGGAGACCCCTGCCTTAGAATATTTTTAGTTTATCACTTAATTGTTAAATTTTTAAAACTAAAATCTGCCTTTAAATCAAAAACAACATTTGAAGTGTTAGACAACAAAAACATATCAACATATCCACAAATCTAAAGAAGATCTGCTGAAGGCCCTACCCCTTTTGAGTTGGTGTGGCCCAAGGGGCCAGACCTTTACACAGATAGTCCTCATCTTACGATCATAATTGAGCCCAGAATTTCTGTTGCCAAGCAAGGTACTTGTTAAGTGCATTTTGCTCCATTTTACAACCTTTCTTGTCGCCGCTGCTAAGTAATCACTGCAATTGTTAAAATTAATTGCGAAGTGAATCTGGCTTCCCCATTGACTTTGCTTGTCAGAAGGTCTCAAAAGGTGATCACATGACCCTGGGACACTGTAATCGTCACAAATATGAGTCTGTTGCCAAGTATCTGAATTTTGATCATGTGGATCAAGGGGATGCTGAAAAGGTCATAAGTGTGAAAAATGGTAACTTTTTCAGTAGTGAAAAAGTCACTTTTTCAGTACCATTGCAACTTTGAATGGTCACTCAATGAACTATTATAAGTCAAGGACTACCTGTAGTTATATCCCTTACATTTTGGAATCATCATCATCATTCTAGCCATTGTCTATCCACTACAGGATGAAGGCCTCTTCTGCATGTTTCCAACTGATATGGTCATGAGCTTTCTTTTGCCAATTGGGCCCACAATACTTGCTGATGTTGTCGATCCATCTTGTTTTAGATTCTTTGGTGGACACTTTTTATCAAATGGGATCCATTCTATGACTGCCTTGGTTCACCTTCTTCTTGCTATGCGACCAACCCATTTCCATTTCAATTCTTTTATTCTTTACATTTGGACCTGCATTTCACAAAGCTTTGAAGATCATCCTGTTTAAACATGTTGTTGATCTTGGATGATTTGAGGAGATTTATGTTTTACTATATTAATGTATTATTTACTTTTATGGTTGATTTACTTTGCTGCCCAGGGTCAGAATGATGGAATGGTTTGAAAATACACACTAACATGCCTGCAAGAAGGTAGAAAGGAATGTAGATCAAAGGATACATTCTATAGAACTGTGATGGCAAACCTATGGCATGCATGCCACAGGTGGCACGCAGAGCCATTTGTGCCAGCATGCGAGCTGCAGGCAAACTTACCTCACTGCACATGTGCGTGCCTCACAGCTGATTTTCAGTTGGTTTTTTTCAACCTCCCAAAGGCTTGAGGAAGGCTTCTGCAGGATTTGCAGGCTGAAAACTAGCCCCATTTCATCACGTCCTGTTTTTCCAAAAATACCAGAAGAGACAAAACGGGGCTAGTTTTCAGCCTGCAAAGCCTGCAGAAGCCTTCCTCAAGCCTTTGGGAGGCCGAAAAAGGCCTCAAAGCAGCTGAAAATCTGCTGTGAGGCGCAATGAAGGTAAGGGGGCAGTGGGGGGTGGATGGGTTGATGGTGTGTGCATGCGTAGGGGGCATGGAGGGGGCGCACACATTGCCTTCTGGGTGCTGGCATGCGAGCATGAGCATGCAAGCACACACACAATTTTTAGCACTGGAGCCCCAAAAGGTTAGCCACCACTGATGTAGAACATTAATCTAGTCAGCCTCTTTCATTAATCTAGCAGAACATTAATCTAGAAGGCCTCTTTCATCTTCCTTCCAAATGTGTCTCTTCTATACTGGACCACAGCAAGCCTATATGGGACAGTTCACATTTCTAACTTCAGCCTTGTAGAACAACTTTGGTTGACTTTAATAACCTTCAGATGTGGTTTTATTACTCTGAGTTCTCGGCAGTGATAATTCTGACAGGAAAATTCTAACAGTTGTGCATGGACAACTTTGGTATATTTGATAAAGCTTATGCGAGCATCAAGCACAGCCTTGAATGTTGAATTTAATTTCGTTGTATCAGGTGCAATGACAATAAAGTAAACTAAATTGAAGGACATTTTAGGTTATAAGAAGAAACAGTCACAGCAAATTGTCAAAGGGGTCTTAGGTTTCTTATACTGTATCTTCCCATAGCTTTCTGGATTAGATTGGTTGCAGTTTCCAAACATCTTATAAAGGAAGTTTTACAGTGAGTGCACTGCAGTACCACAAGTGGGAAGTAATGACAGCCAGATAGATGACATCTACTTTGAATGCTTAGCTGAAGAATTTTGATTTTAGTATAAATTGCACTGACAAAGGTAATGCAGCTGTTCACCATGTAAACAGACATTTGAGATGCCTTGTTTATATTAAACAGAAAAGCCTTGTTAATGACCCCAAAAGGTCCTTCAAAACTATGCTTCAAGCTCAAGTAAGCTTTATCAAATGCACCAAGGTATTCTTGCTCAGATGTTCTTATTCATGGATATTTTTCATATTTTCCAGCTTTTTTTGAAAAGCTTTTATCCATTCTGACAGTTCTGATCCTCCTCATTTGAGTCCTGAGACTTATGATCTGCATCTCTGAAAATTTCCTTTAAAGTGGCAATAATTTAAGGCTTAGCCATCATGGTCTTCCCTTCATTTGAGGAATTTTTTGCTCATCTTTTGATTTCTTCTAAAGAAGAAGGACTCTGACTGGGATTTGGCAAAGGGATAAGATGACTGTAGGGCTGGAATCAGCAGACAGTTTCTACTTCTGTTGCCCCACAATGTGACATCAAACGTTGAAGACTTTGGAATCCAAAGTGACATTCAAAAATTAATGCATAGATACATAAGTGGAATCAAAGTTAGCTTTCCCTTGATGGAACTGTTCAACTGGGAGATGTCAATTCTGCCCTCTCCAGAAGCTGCAATATGCTCCTCAAAAGATGTATTAAGCATCTTGTAAAACTGTGAAAGGATCATCAGGCTTTCAAGGAAGGATAAGAATTACAGCTTCCACAGATAGATTTTAACCAAGGGGAATAATCAACTAAGAGTTAGGTAGATTTTATATCATAGAATCATAGGGATGGAAAAAAAGTTTGGAGATCTTCTAATCCATCCTCCCTGCCCAAGGCAGGAATATCATATCCTCCCAAACGACTACCAAATATTTGATTGAAAATATCCAGAGTTGAGCCACTCATGAGTTTCTTAAGCAAGAGCCTATGCCATTTCATAATAGCTCTCATGGCTTTTTTATATTTGATTATCCATCTGTAAAACATAAATCTGCTGTTTTTTTGTCCTAACTTGGAATTCTGATGAATAAATCCACACCCTATTCTTTGTGACAGATCTTATTATTAGTAGTAGTATTTGAAGAGTACTATCATATCTCCCCTCTGCCATCTCTTCTTTGCATAGTTATTGTCAATCCTTCATCGAAAATTAGACAAGATATTTAGCAAATAACTTCACCAAATAAAACAATAACTCATGTTTGTTTATTTCTAGAAAACAGACAACAGTGAGAGGGTGCTCCACCTTGTTAGGGTGAATATCTGGAAAGAGATGCCAATATGGTGCCTATAATACACCAAGATCCAAGTGACCTTGATTTAGAATTAGAAATATATAGTAGATTCCAGGGTATTTGCTAGAAAACTGGGGTCATGTGTTTTTAGCAGCTTGTTAAAATAATCTTATCATATAATCTTTTTTTCCATCTTTTCTGGGCATTGGCTACCTTTTTATATTTATCCTCTTGACATAAAGTCAGTAAAAGTTGCACGATGACCTTCAGAGCTTGGAGCAATGCCTGGGTTTGATCCTATGCTCCTCTATGGAGAAATTAATATAGAAAAAGGAAGCAAAGTCATAAACAATGTTGCTTAGACAACCGCAAGGCAGCTTTGCCAGTGGAGGAAGAAGTGAAAGGTTGAAAAATGAATGTTTCCTAAACATTGTACTCAGAGAACATAAACTCTTAGGAAAAGAGTTTAGGAAAAAGAAAAGGGATCTGTCATGTTTACTCTGATTAGCAATTTTCAAAACACCTTTGAACTGGTTTCTTTGCCCTTTATCATAGTACAGAGAGTTTTTTTTACAGTGTTTAGCTTTTTTTTTTTTATGGAAATTGCTCTTTCTTCAGATCTCACCAACCATTTATTAATGCCCATAAAATTGATGTGATCTTTTCTGGAGCCAGCAAGACCAAACAAAATAGTTATGATCCATCACATGTCTATTTGATATCCACCTGGTGCTTATAGAGAAGGATCAGTGATCTAGAGTTAGCAGTGTATGGCCAGGGCCCTTTTGGTTGGATGCTAGCCCTGTTCACTGCTGAAATGCATCTGCTAATGGACTGGCCCAATGGTAGTTTTGTCTGGACATAAGTTGGTAAGAGAAGCCTGAATAAAATATGCCACTGCACATTTTTATAGAGATGGATTTGCTTTAGGAAAAATTGTGGACTTGCATTTTTTTCACACTGTCTTTCCTTACAAAAGAAGGTTATTTTTTGTCCTTTTTATCTAAAGCTGCTTGAGAATTTATTTCTGTTTATTTTGGGAGTGTTTTTGAGCTCACCCCATGGTGACAGAGGGTATCACTCAATGGTAGGGTTCAATTTTTTTAACTACTGGTTCTGTGGACGTGGCTTGATGGGCGTGGCAGAAGGATCCTGTAAAATCTCCATTCCCTCCCCACCCCACTAACCTGCTTTCCAGCTCCGTTCTCCTCTGCAGAGCAACAAAAGTAGACCCAGCCAATCAGCTGGGATTCGGGAGGCAGAGAATAGATGGGGCGGGGCCAGTCAGAGGTGGTATTCCAAAATTTCTGCTATAGGTTCTCCAGAACTGGTCAGAACCTGCTTGTGTACCACCCTTGGTATAACTGCTACAATTGTATATGTGTCTGCTTATTTATTTTCTGTCATGCCTCTTTCTTTACACTGAATCTTCTCTGGCTATCATACTTGCCAATCTAAAACAGCTCGATGGGATACTTACACAGTCTCAAAACATTTAACTATCTTAATCTCGGTTGAATTAACCAAAACTCTCCAATGACCCCAGGGGGGAATGTACATCATAATCCCCACCTCTTTTTAATGTGCACTGCATGGTGGGTGCACCTTAAAAAGGGACGTGGCATCAATTGTGTGACTGTGTCACTTTCTTCGTCCCTCGCAGAGACTCCCGGATTGAGCAGAAGTCGGTCTATTTTCTAAGCACACACACCTGGGTGAGGTTCACTTGATAAATAGTTAAAAAAAAAAAAAGAATTCATTTTGGCTTAATGGCTGCATTTACATGTTGTGCTAAGACAGAAGGTGGTTTAATTTTAGCATATTGTGTGAATGTCAAAAATTGCCACTGGTTCAACAACCCATGGCTTACTGCCATGCATATAAGCATGTCCCTTCCTATAAAATCATGTGACTCATGGACTTCCAATGAAGTAGCTCAAATCCTGGATATCCATAGGGGTTAAGTATTATAGGAAGAGGGACATTCCTGCATGAAATTAAAACATACATATTTTTTTAAGTGCCCAAGTTGTAAGCTTCCTATTTGTAGACAAGGCTGAGGCAACCATCAACTGCCTTGGAAATAACCTTGACCTAGGGCTGAGGGAGCCAAGCCAATTAGTTACATTACAAAAATAGCTCACCTGAGTAGAAATTAAAATCAGGAACATTTGGAGTGAAAAAAAACAACTCTTGAGCAAATCATTACTATAAGCAGCAAGTGAAGGCTGCAATGGCTGGGAATTTGGGGATCTGTAGTCCCCACATACCGTGCAAATGGGAGTTATCAGTTTGGGGAATGTGAGAGTAGGGGCTGCCAAGGCAGATGAGACTTTGGCTATGGAAGAAATGGCTTTGCAAGATTGGGGTGACCTAACTCTGCAGAGCAAAAAGAAATAGTGAAAAAAATCTTTCACCTTTTATCTGGGAAAAGGATTCATTGGGCAGCAGAACACTTATAGGCCAAGAAGGGAGTATATTTTATAGTGTGGAATCTAATCTGCAAAATGCACCTATTAATTGTACTGATAGAAGAGAATATTGGTCGCTGAAGGTACTCTCTGAGCTTGGTGGTTTTCCTCAATGCACTGATGATGTCATCTAGTTGGGTAAGGAAACGTCTGCAAGAAAACCACCAAGCTCAGAGAGATCAGAGACCCTGATGATTCTGTCTTTTGTGCCCTAGCCAAATCAGATGCAACAATACCTTGGTAACAGAAGCATCAGGGGAGTGTATCACTGTGGCAGAAAAGTCAAGATGGTGATGGCAATTGAAATCCTTACCCCTTTTAAAGTGAGCATCATGCATGCAATGCATATGAGAGAAGCAGGCTTCCATCAGATGGTCAAGACTGCCATCTTGACTTTTTTTGACCTCCCCCCCCCCCCGCAAACAGCAGCCTTGGCAATGCTGTTGAGCACAGGGAGGGTAGAAAAAAGGAGAAGGGAAGAGAAGCATTGAATCCTTAGCTTACATTGCAACCTCACGTCCGAGGGCTGTCAGACATGGGAAAAAGTTTCTGTCAGAAAGGCAGGGAAAAGGCTAAGTGTTTCCCCTAAATAACATCCACGCTCCCTATTCCAGTCATCTCCAAATGAATTCAACCCATATTTTTGCTTTCCCCTTTCATAAAGAAAAACAGAAGGGAAACTACAAATGCTGAGAATACAGTAATCCTTGATTTACAACTGTTTGTTTAATGACCAAAGTCATAAGAGTACTGAAAAAGATGTTTTAGCACCAACCTTCATACTTATGACTGTCACAGAGTCCCTGTGGTCACATGAACAAAATTCAGGTGCTTGGAAACTGGCATGTACTTGTAACAGTTGTAGCATCCCAGGGTCACATGATCATCATTTGCAACCTTCCTAGATGGCTTCTACTTCCATGGACAAGTAAAGCCCATGGAAGAAGATGGATTTGCTTAACAATTGCATGATTCACTTAACGACCAGTGATTTACTTAACAGCCATGCCAAAAAGGATTGCAAAATTTGGCACGATTCACTATTTGTCTTGCTTAACAACAGAAGTTCCTATCCCAATTGTGGACTGGTCATAAGTTGAGGACTTCCTGTACTCATTTCGGGAGTGATAGCTATGGAGTAGAACTCTGTAAACTAAATCACACATTAATTAAAACATCAAGCTGCCATTCATTTAACTATAGTCACTGAATAAACCATAATTAGTTAAATGTACTTAACCAAGCCCTGTCGTTGTTTTTTATAAGACTTGCAGCAGAGTTTCTGTGTGACAGTGACTTAGGGTCCTGTAGAAATCTAATTCAACACACTGGCAGGGAAAGATTATTAAGATATCAAAAAAGTAATTTTGATAGATAGATAGATAGATAGATAGATAGATAGATAGATAGATAGATAGATAGATAATTACACAAATGTTGGTATTTCTTAAAGCATTTCTGCCCAGGAAAGGACAACGATGAATCACTAAAAAACCAAAACACAAGAGGCAGAATGAAATTGTATTTAGAATAAAAGTGCTGAAATCAATAGGATAGGAATGAGTCATGATCTTCTCAGCAATTTTATCAAACCTATTCTGATTAAATTTGGTTCTATTACATTCCCTATCTTGGAACCAAAACTGGGGCCTTTCATTGGTAAGTTTGTGCCAGTCTGCCCTCTAGTGGAAAAATGTACACTCGCACTCCGTTGGGTATCCCTCAGAATGGTATATATATATATATATGGCCCACCTTCCCTTAAACTTTCAGAGGAGAAAGAATCAGATATTATATAAGTGATGTCCCTCCCTGTGTATGGGTTTTATGTGACTTCCACCCATACCCCCATTTTGGAGAGGAGGAGGAAATTTCATTAAGCTAGATCGTACATAAGCTGTACTATCTATAGTAGTTAGTATCCATCCATCCATCCACCCAGTTGCTAGGAATCAAAAACAACTTGATGCTATTCACTCATTCAATTGATATGGTATAGTATGGTAGGGGTCACCAACCCCCAGGCTGCACCCACTACCAGGCCATGGCCTATTTGGAACAAGGCCACACAAACAGTGGTCCAACATGCATGCAGTTTGACTTGTGCAAATGGTGGGCTTGCAACAGAGGTGGTATTCAGCAGGTTCTGGCCAGTTCTGGAGAACCAGTTGCAAAAATTTTGAGTAGTTCGGAGAACCAGCAAATACCACCTCTGACTGGAGATTTTACAGTATCCTTCCCCGGCCACGCCCACCAAGCCATGCCCACAGAACCAGTAGTAAAAAGTATTGAATCCCACCACTGGTGTGCAACTCCACTTGTGCAAGTTGAGCTGCACGTGTGCACTGGCCCATCACTCATGCAAGACAAATTGTGTACACGCATTAGTCTGCCACTCACGCAGTACA
This sequence comes from Laticauda colubrina, assembly GCA_015471245.1. NCBI lineage: Eukaryota > Metazoa > Chordata > Lepidosauria > Squamata > Elapidae > Laticauda > Laticauda colubrina. The sequence continues at coordinate 38,425,780 of BLBF01000020.1, read as the reverse complement.
GTTCCCCTCCCCTCCGCCAGGCCAGCAAGTCACAAAGGTTGGGGACCACTGTAAGATGTTCTGTTCTGTTCTGTTCTGTTCTGTTATGTTTTGGAATGCTATGTTACAGAGTATAGTAGAGTACAGTACAGTATTAGTATAGCACAGTTCAGGCTATACTACAATAATACAGAGACAGGATCAAGGATTATTTTGTATCTGTTTGTACTTACTAAACCTCTAGCCCAATGTTTCTCAACTTTAGTTACTAAAGCCCATGTCACACTGCACCAAAGGATGCAAAGAGGATGTAAAACGGAGAGAAACACTTGCCATCCGTTGGTTAACACAATGCATCCCTTCTGTACTCACTGCATGCGTGATTCATACGTTCTATCCTTCCAGCATCCGTCTACTGAGATTTCATCCACTCAAAAAGTTTTGAGCTGCACAAAACTTTTTGAGCGGATGAACTTTCCGCCGCGTCCATTCTACATTCACGACACATATGAGGAACAAACGTTCTACGTCCGTTGTCATGCGTTAAACGTCCGCTGTATCCCCTCGGCATCCGCTGCGCATCTGCACAACTCGCATCCACTCCAGCGGAAAACGGAAAGAGGGAGAAAGCGAAACGGACGCGGAACATCCACACAGCGTTAGTAGAACGGACATAGAAAGGATGAAAGCAGATGCATCTCGTATAGAAAGCATTAAAACAGAAAAAACATTTGTATATGGGATGTATCTCGGATATTTAGGATGTCTGCAGGATGTCTAGAGGATGCAGAAGGACACCTAGCGGAAAACCGATATTTCCTATAAAACGGGGGAGGAAATCACCTGGATCTCACTTTCAGTCCAGCAGACGTGGTGTGCAGACCTCTTCAGCCTTCATCTTGCCCTTCAACATCATCCATTGATCTCCACCATGGATCAACGCACACTCCTTTTGGTAGCCGCCATCATTCAACACCAGAACCAAGCCCTCTTCAGACTGTTTCACCTTTTCTACGCAAGGAGAAGAAGGAGACGTCCAAGAGCTGTCTGGGTCCGAAGATGGATCGGGAGAAGAGTGGAGTTTGGACTCTATGACAAGCTGATGGTGGAGCTGAGGAATGAAGACCCTTGTGCATTCCAGCACTTCATGAGGATGCCACCAGCCATGTTTGACGAAGTTGTGGAGCGTCTGAGACCCAGGTTGGCCAAGCCAAGCACCAACTTCCGTCCCAACCTGGACCCTGGACTGAAGGTGGCACTGACTCTGTGCCACCTGGCCTCTGGAACCATGTACGGGAGCATGCAGTACGGCTGGAGGGTGCCACACAACACCATCAGCATTGTGGTCAGAGAAGTGGTGCAGGCCATCATCGAAGAATACCTGGAGGAGCTCCTCCAGTGTCCCACCACTGAAGAAGGCTGGAAGAAAGTTGCAGAAGAGTGGTATCAGAGGTGGAACTTCCCCCACACCGTTGGAGCCATAGACGGGAAGCACGTGGCCTGCAAAGCTCCAGCCAACTCAGGGTCCACTTATCACAACTACAAGGGCTTCTTCAGCATCATCCTCTTTGCCATGGTTGATGCTGACTACAAGTTCATGTACATCGATGCTTCAGGCAACGGGTCAGCTTCAGATGCCCAGGTATAAAACGCCAGTGACCTCAAGGAGGGGCTGGAATGCAACCTCATCAAGGGTTTCCCAGATCCAGACCCCCTGCCCAATGACACACAACATGTGCCCTACTTCATTGTGGGGGATGATGCCTTCTCCCTCAGAATCTATCTCATGAAGCCCTACACTTCCAGATGCCTCACCTGTGAAGAGAGGATCTTCAACTACAGGCTGTCCAGGGCAAGGCGGGTGGTGGAGAATGCCTTTGGCATCCTGGCCAACAGGTTCTCACCACCATGCAGCATTGCCCAGAGACTGTGAGGAGGATCGTGGAAGCTTGCTGAATCCTGCACAATCTCATGCGCACCCACTACCCAGTGTTGCAGAACAGGCTCATGGACCTCCAACAAGGCAATGGGGACATGGAGCCTGGTGAATGGAGGCAAAGGCGAAACCTGATAGACACTGTGGATGTGCAAGGCCCCAACAGAGCTTCACGTGAAGGGAAGAAGCAGCGCAACCTCCTGAAACACTGGTGCAACTCCCCATCTGGAGCAGTGGAGTGGCAAGACAGGATGATAGATGCTTAATGGATGCTTCCTTCAGCCTGTCTCATCACACTGATGAGATTGGGCCATGTATGTTGAGTGGTCCTAAAATGAACAGGGCATTTAATAAAGAGTTGTGTTTATGATGAAATGTGTGGATCAATAATTACATTGTTATTGATAATAAAGGGCCAAAGGTGTGGCACCTGGGAGGGTGGATCATACAGTCCCACTATGCTTGCACTGGAGGTTTATCTATCCCACAACTATCCTTACCCATCCCACAGCTATTATCCATCCCACAGCTAACCTTGCCCATCCCACAAGCATGCAAAGGCTTAACCATTTTCTAAAAGTTTCCATCAAGACTTTATTAAATAAAAGAAATGAACCAAGTGTGTGAAGCAAAGATAACCTTTATTAATAACAAACTGTAAAAGCAAAATGACCCAAGTAAAGTATCTCAAGCAAAGATAAAATCAACAGGTAACAACTCAGTCTCTGGCACTCTTCTCAGTCACTCTGAGGCATGCCCATGGTCTCAGGTGTAAAGGGTCCAGGGACTGTGGAGGTGGCAGTGGCTGGAGTGCTGGTCTGAGGCACTATTGGGGTGCCTGGCCCCGAGAGGACAACAGGAGATGGTGTGTGCAGGAAGCTCTCAGAGAGCTGGCTCAGGCCTGTGAGGTTGAGAGGCCCTTCATTCAGGACCTGGGATGTCAGGCACAGGACCAATGACAGATGTTCTGTTGAGGGGCTTGGCTGTGGGGTGGAGGAAGGACGAGTGTAGTGGGGCTGTCTGGTCTGCAGCTGGGTGAGGTGAGGCATCTGTGGCATCTGTGGCGTTGGTGGCATCTGTGGCGTTGGTGGCATCTGTGGCGTCGGTGGCATCTGTGGCATGCGATGAACCTGGGCCTGGACTGGGAAGGGCTGCCTCTGTTGAGGGAAGTCCTGGTAGCCGTAGACTTGGTAGGAGAGGGGCTGTTGAAAGCCTTGGAAGGGCTGTGACATCGCCTGGGGTGGAGGAGCAGACCTGGGCTGGGTGGGAGCAGGTTCAGCTGGGCCTGGAGGGTGGTGCAGAAGCCCAGTGATTCTCTCCTTCATCACCTGGTACTGGGGCTTGGGCATGTCCATGAGGGTCTGGGTCACGCAGGTGAGGAAGGGCTTGCGGTTTGAGGATGGAATCTCGAAGTGTACCAGCTGAGAGAGGAGATCTGCGCTGTTCTTTATTGTGTTCCTGATCTCCAAGAGGACAGTGTGGCTCTGTCCCTCCGGTCTGCCTCTCTGCCTGCTTTCTGTGGAGGTGAAGCTGGAGGTGGCTGTGGGTTGGTCTCTGGTGGCTGCGGCCTCCTCTTGCTCCATCTGCGTCAGGGGATCCTACACGTCCTCCGGCATGGGGTGTGCAGCTGTCGGGGGGGTCTCTGTCATGGGGTGCTCCACAGACACCTGCCTGGACACACTGGCTGTTTCCTGGCTGAAAGAGGAGTGCCTCTCTGTGGGCTGTCTGAGGGAGAGGGTTGACAGAGGGGCTGCTCCTCGGTGGCGGATCTCACCCTGCAGGAAGCTGCACCTGGCCATAACGTAGGTCTCCCGGTCCGTCAGCTTGACAATGGCCTGCCTGGATCTCTTCAGGTGCAGCTTGCCATACCAGGTGTGCATATGCTTCCACCACCCCAGGAGGACATTAGAAGTGTAGCCCAGGCTCTCTGCCTTCTCTCTCCAAGCCGCCTGCTTCCGCTTGTGTCTTGATATAGCCTGTGGCCCTTTCTCCACAGGTACTTGTTCTCCCTTAGCCATTTGAGCACCTCCTCCTCATGGTCCTCTGCAATGGAGTACTGTTTCCTCTCCCCCTTCTCCTTCTCCTTTGATTGCCTCTTCCTCCCTCTGGCAGGGCCTTCTGGGTCCTCATCAGCAGGTCTTTGAAGGCCTTGGGGCTGGTCCACCACACCAGCAGCACCAGCAGCAGTAGCAGCAGCAGGAGGAGAAGCACCACCACCAGCAGCAGGACCAGCAACAGAAGCACCAGCAACAGAAGCACCAGCACCAGCACCAACAGCAGGAGAAGCACCAGCAACACCAGCAGAAGCACCAGCAGAAGCACCAGCAGAAGCACCAGAGTCAGCGCCAGGGGGTGGAATGGTGGTTCTGTCCTTCTTGCCAGGGATGGCAGGAGTAGGCACAGGCTTCCTCTTCTTCCCCATGGTCTCTGATGAAGATGTCTCTGGCAGCAGGTCTTTCCTCTGAATGGTGACCTGCTTGCGAGCTGCCTCCTTTTATATCCACAGAGCTTACACAATGCATCCTCTCTGCATATGCAGTGAATGCTTTGCATCCGCTAGGCCTCCGCTAGGCATCCGCTAGGCATCCGTGATGCATCCGTGTCATCTGGTACGCATCCGTTCCGTCCGCTACGTGTCCACTACGCGTCCGCTTTGCTCTTCTCCCCTGGAAGCCCTGCGGATGTGCCATCCACTTCCATCCGCTAGGCTTCCGTTGAGTATCCCCTTAAAATCCTCGCTACGTCCTCTCCCCGTCCGTTCCTTTCCGTTCTGTTTTTGCAAATTTTCCCCCTTTTGAGAGCAGATAACAACGGATGGAAAATTTGCTCATCCGCTGTGTCCTTTTTACATACGTTTTGCATCCGTCGGCCAGTGTGACCTCGCCTTTAAGGTGTGTGGACTTCAACTCTATGCTGGCTGGGGAATTCTGGGAGTTGAGGTCCACACATCTTCAAATATCTCTTCATCCAGAACTATTCTGCACCATTCATTAACTTTAACTTTAACTTTAGATGCCAGTATTCTCAATAACTTTGCATTGTGTGCAAATCTAGTTATTTATATGTTCATAAATGATCTCAATGAGGACGCGGTGGCTCAGTGGCTAAGACGCTAAGCTTGTCGATCAGAAAGGTCAGCAGTTTGGCAGTTCGAATCCCTCGCACTGCGTAATGGAGTGAGCTCCTATTACTTGTCCCAGCTTCTGCCAACCCAGCTGTTTGAAAGCATGTAAAAATGCAAGTGGAAAAATAGGGACCACTTTGGTGGGAAGGTAACAGAGTTCCATGCGCCTTCCATGCCGGCCACATGACCACGGAGACATCTTTGGACAGCCCTGGCTCTTCAGCTTTGTAACAGAGATGAGCACCGCCCCCTAGAGCCGGAAACGACTAGCACGTATGTGTGAGGGGAACCTTTACTTTTTAAATGATCTCAAACTAGAACTAGAGCTATCATATTTGGGTGCAAAAATCTAGAAAACCACTAGAGGGCAGAAAAGAGGCAGAATAAATGGAATAGATTTTTCAGATTTTTATACCCCATATTTGATAGTCCTATCCCTGACACCAGATCAAATACAGACATTAAGTAGCAACAACCTTTTAATAACAATAACAATGTTGGACAACTTGATTGCATATTTTCCCTTTATTTATTCTCCCACTGCTTATTGTTCCTATAGCCAAACTGCAACAAATTGATCATCTCAAAAATGCACTTTTTCTGAAAAGGGCTAGAATCAAGTTCAGAAGTATCCAACCAAGGGGTCACAGGCAACCTGTTCCTTGGGAACCTGGTAGATGGTTTAACCTGCTGCCCCACTCTGCTGCCCGCATTTGTTCAGTTCCATCCACCCCACCTTAGAGAAAGGTGGTCATTTTCATAGTAGAATGAGACATTCAATGAGAAGACAAATGAATGGAAGGAAGTCACCATCACTTCCTTAATTGTCCTCAATTAAAACAATAAAGATAGCATCAATGGCCTTCTTATAATAGCAGACTAGGGTTTGACTATCAAGGCAGCAAATTCTATGCCAGCATGCTTTCCTGATGGTCGAAGCAATGATGGGTAGCATATTGTGGCTATCTAATCGCTATTTTTTTAAGCATACTATAGTAGCTTCTTTCTGTTACGAGATGAAAGCATCCTATTCTTTTTTCTTAGTAGTAGAAGCAACTGGCATTCTTCTTTTTGGAAGAGACAGGCAGGTCATAGAATTTCACTTTGCTCCCAAATGATTTGCTTTAGCCTTCTTCTGGCAAGGAGACCTACTGCTATTTGGAGCCCAAGCACAATACTGCCTTCTGCTCAGGAAATGAGATTGGACTTGCCAGTCCATTAACTCTTCTTGCTCCACCAATTTTGGTGACCCAAAATAAGCAATGGATATCCCCAAACTGCAGTCAAGGAGATTTTCACTTCTTTTCTTACAAGATCCTGTATTCTGCTACACTATATGCTGTGCAGTCTTTTCTCCGTGGTGGAAATCCGGAACAGCTCATGAGAATTCAGGATTCTGCCAACATCCTGGCTTTCCAATGTGCCTTCAGTATAGAGTAAGTGCCAATGTTTTAGGGGGCATCAAGCCAAAGAAGGACTGAGTGAAATTGACCATGAGTGGCAAAGAAATTGGAAGGCAACCATTATTTGCTCACTCCCCCATTTTACTTTCCATAATGATTTCAAATGAAAAGGAAGACAAGATCCAAATTCCCCTAATATATATGCCAACTGTAGCCTAACTATTCACACTGTTGTAAGTGAGGCGCGGTGGCTCAGTGGCTTAATAATGCTCGAAATGGTCTTTGATCCAGCGGTTCAAATTTTAGCACTGCATGGTGGGGTGAGCTCCTGTCACCTCCTTACATAAGTATGTAAGTAAGTAAATATGTAAGTAGACAAATAGGTACCATTTACGTGGGAAAATGAGTTGGTGCGTTGTGTGGACGGTTAGAATCCTGCCAGTGCTAGACCTTCCCAGTTGTGATGCCTGTTTGAGAAGCAGCTTCGGTGGAAGGAGAGTGCCCCAGATGCTCCTGCAGGATGGTGTTCATCCTTATTTCTGATGCATAGCTCAGTCATCTCCTGCGGCACACCTTGGAAAGCACATGAGCATGAACTGAACAGGGCTAGTAGTCTTAGGCAGGCAAACTACTACTCTGTATTAGCATTGTAGTCTCCTGGCTAATGTAACATCATGACATGCTGAATGAATGAATGAATAAATAAAATTAAGCAGATTGTTTAAGCTCTAGAAGAATCATGACAGGAAAAACCATTATCCATCCTACTTCGATCTGTTCTATGTGATGGGTCATATTTCCCATCCACTTTTGTAATTCTTTTTTAATAGTAATTTTATTCAAGATTATAAGTAAAACAGTTAAAAACTACTAAAAACTAAAAAAGAAAAAAGAGAGAAATGGGAAAAATAGGTATGTAGTAAGGAAAAGTTGTATTTAAAGAAGTTACTTCCTATCTTCATCACAAGTGTATACAATTTTAGTCATTTTTCACCTTCTATGGATAAGAGATAGGATATGATTCCCATATTCCATTTGTTATCTATAAACAAATCACTAAAGTCTTGTTATTCAGTCTTGATCAGCAAAAATCCATTCAGGATTCAGCAGAGATAACGTATCTGTTTTAATCTTGATCAAATAAGCCAACTTTACATTGCTTCCTCTTATCTTTAACTATTTCAAACTTTTAATTCTTCCAAACAATGTCGTAGAACTTGTTTTCATTTTTTTTTGTCCCTTTTCACAAATTCTCTAACACTTTTAACAAGCTTCTTTTGTAAATATAATATAGGAAAATTATTAAGGGCACTCTTTTAGTTTATTATTTATATATCTATTTTAATTATTAAGATATTAGTCAGTTTTATTTGTATATCCAGTGTATCATCTTTTTCCATGTTATTCTTGTAGCCTGTCATTTTAAAATCCAAGTTCAGATGAATTTCAGGCTTGTCCAGTAAAATTTGTTCTTCTGTAACATTTTTAAATAGTCGATCTACAGAGGCAGATCTCTTAAAATTAATCTCTGGGTCCATTGTTAAAAAATATACTTTCAATATGTCCAAAGTTAAGGTATTTTGTTTCATTCTGTATGACCTTCAAAACCATGGTTCTTAAACACGATTCATTATTTCAAAATTTGGACAGTAATTTGGGAGTGTTTTGGCTGTTTCATAAAGTGTGTGTTACAAGATTATCACAGTTCTAGTGGTCATGCTTTTCCTCCCACATTAGTACTGTGAACATTTAACAAATCTCTTATTTTTCTGTTCCTTTTTCTTTTCATTCCAGAGATTTGTTGCCTTGTCCTTCCTGCAGAGCATAACTGCTTGGAACAAATCACACAGGATCAGCTTTAAGAAGCTCTTGGTATCCACCACAAAGCAGTGACCCATAAAACCTAAAACCATAAAATTAAAGGATGCAAAACATGTGGGTGTTTTGTTTTAAAGTGGCTGAACTGCAATTAAATACTGAGCTTCAAACATTCCAAGAAGACCACAGAACAGATTTTCCAACCAAAGCTTTTCACTCAGTTCCTGTCTTTGGACTTTATTTCCTGCCAATTTTCTTTCGCGCTGCAAATACTTGTCCAGAATTTCATTGCGGTCCTGGATATAATGAAATAGCACAAGAGGAAAAAATACAACCTTTATTGTTTATGGTCACTCTCTTTCTAATATTTAGTGAATGTATAGGCATTGATCTTTCTTTGCTGGCCTTCCTTCCGTACGCTCTGAGATTCAAAATTTCCAAAAGTGTTTCCATTGATAGGTGCTAGGACTCAAGTGGTACAACTCATCAAGTCCTGAAATTTCTTTCATAACTTTTGAGGACTCAAAATTGGGCCCAGAAATTACCTGAAAGACCACCTGGATAAGTACACTAAAATATGACTCTAACATTTGGTTAGAATCAAATTACTTGTGTGTTTTTTTTCTCAGTAATCTCAGTAATTTATTTTAGTGTGTAAAGTATCTAATATGAAATAAATTTAAATCACTCTTAAAATACAAATTTGTTGTAATGGTCTTCATTTTGGGTACATTAATCTTAGCCCAAATTCTCAATGAGCTGTCTTAAAGCCACTGATTTATATCTATTGAAATCAATTAGCTGCATATTTTTTGCATGTCTTACAGAAGTGTTGACTCTACTAATGGATAGTCAATATTTTTGGAAGTGATTTGTTGTTGCCTTCTTCCTAGAGCTGAGAAAGTGTTTAGTCCAAAAGAAGGCAGGACTTGAACTTAGGTTTTCTGTTCTTAATCCAATGCCCTAACCACTAGACTAATCTGCCTCTCTACATTAATATTTACTTCATATTTTGATGTAATTTAACAAAAAAATCCATATATTTTATGGAGTCTATGCAAATTGTAAAAGCCCAGTTTCTTAGTTAAAATTCCTGCAGCTTTTTAGGACTCATGCTAATCTGACAGATTGCTGGAGCCCCATAACTGCAGCCATCTTTTAGTTCAATAAAAAACTAGTTTTTATGGACTCCATTAAGAGGGCTTCAGATATAGGGGACAAACTTGAATTCAGACTTTTTTTTTGCCAAACTGCAACAATAATAGTTCCAGGCCCAAATTATCTACCTAACATTTCTGGTGAAGTGAAAAGCTCCTCAGAAAAGGTTCAGTTTACACACCCATGCGCACCATCTGCTCTGAGGTTGGAGCCAACCAGTTCTGCAGAGTTGGTATTCAGCAGGTTCTGACCAGTTCTGGAGAACCGGTTGCAGAAATTTTGAGTAGTTTGGAGAACTGGCAAATACCACCTCTGACTGGAGGTTTTATAGTATCCTTCCTCTCCCACGCTCACAGAACCGGTAGTAAAAAAAAATTGAATCCCACCACTGCAATAGAGTGATTGCAAGTAAATTTGTTTTCAAAAGCAACCCAAGCTCAGCATCAATTGAACATCAGGGATGTAAGAGGAACAAGAGCAATGAACTATCTGCAAATTGGTGACAAGACCTTACAAATATCCAAAATGACTTCATCTGAGTGGGTTGATATACTTATTAAGTAGCATAGGAGATAAGACTGAGTGACTTGGCAATGCAACTCTTAACTATAACATCTGTTCCAGAAAGCCCCTAAGGCTGGTGGAATCAACAGTGGCCAAAACATTACATACAGAACCAGCAAGGTTGCATCCAAATGCTGCTATTTTCTTTCTCAAAAGTGATGATTCCACCAAAAATAACCTAAAATCTGAGAAGCCAATTGGTTCCCATCCAAGAGAATTTGTTACTTAAGGATTTATGAAAGAATAACTTTCCTAGATACACCTTTCTTCCTCCTCTTTCATCTTAATTTATAATTAGTTTCTGCTTGTTCTCAAAGTGGAAAACAATATTTAAAAATAAATGCATCAAAACCTCTAAGATAAGTTACAGATTAGCTTTAGACTTGTTTTCCATTTCATTTGCTATTTCTTTATTTGATATATTTCTTGCTGCATTTATTCCACCCTTTCTCTTGAGAGTCCAAGGTGCCATATCATGTCATCCCATAATGAACTTTATGATATAAAATAGGCTGAGATTATTCATTGCACCTTGTATTTAGTGCAAATTTGAACCTGGATCTCCAAATCCAAGACACTGCCGGCCTGCAATACTGACTTTTTAACATTACAGCGGTAGTTGGTTTGAGCAAATGATGTTTTTGTTTTTTTTTTAAATTAAAACCTCCTCTTAAGCCAATCAGTCAGAATGAAACAGACCTTGTAGGTAGTCTAACCATCTGTGCAAACAGGAGGTCCTATACCATTTCAGGCAAGTGACTGTCCGGTCTCTTTTTAAAATCCTCCATCGATGAAGCAGTTAATTTAACTCATGAGGCTAAGTATTGTTAGAATGTATATGAACTGAAATATGCCTAGCAGTGTTGTGGGGATTTTTTTTTGTATACTCAAGGAAGTCATTTATTAGTTTATCCTCTTTTACAGATGCCATTTAAAGGATCCCGTTTAAAGCTGTGTAGGTTTGGGCTATCTACATCCCATTTAGATAGGGACAGTTAGTTCAACTCCTTGTTTAATACAGGAATTCAAAGGGAACTATATGTCGGTGATGGATTACACACGTTAAAATGGTGTCCTGCAAAAGAGCTACAAAGCTCAGGAACAAGGCTGAGTTACCTGCACAAAGTTCTCAGCCCAGCTCTCGGTTCGGCAACGCAAAAAAGAATCCTGGTCCAGAAGTCCGAATCGTTGGTTATACTGACGGAGACCTCCACTTTGTCCGAGGGTCAAATATTTACTTAACGCAACGGTGACTTTAGCCTCGGTGCGAGTTGTAAGGTTCACAAAAATGCGATGCCCGTTGGAAGCATACAAAACACTCTCAAAGTACTTTCTGGAGAAGAGGCAGCTTTGCTCCCAGGCATAATTTTTTAATCATGTTCAGGCATAGAAATACGGGCATTTGTCTCGTTGGGGAATTTATTATTATTTTTTTTAAAAAAAGAAAATAAATCCCTGTCATACGATGCCAGGTAAACAACAAAAAAGGGGGCAGAAACTTAATCTCAATGGGTGAGAAAAACTCCAATTAATGTTTAACAAGATAGGATGGTCCGATGGGAAAACGGTGGCGTGATTCGGCACATCCCCGCCCCAAAGATTTAGAGGAGCACGCGAACACCTGGGCCGGGGGAGGGAGCGGGAGGGAAGGCGCAAGAAAGCCGAGTTGCTGCTCGTGTGAGTGTGCGCACTCGCTGGGAAGGTCAGTTAGCGTTTTGCGACTCTCGAGGGACCCACGTCGCGAAGGGCAGTTTCTCAACCCAAATCCGTAGCGCAGTCCCAGGTCCCCCAAAACAGGCTCGCCTCGAAACCTGGTGGTGTTGGCCGCCCTTTTCCCGGCTACGCTCGCTGAGGGGATTATTCCTCCCCTCTCGGCTTGGCTCTCTCGTTTTCCCGCGCTCCCAAAGGCTTGCTTTGCAAAAAAACGCGCCGCGATGGGCAGCCGCGGCTTTTGGCGCGCTTCGCGGTTGCTGCTGCTCGTCGGCGCGCTCGCTTGGTCAGCTCCGCCGGCCGCCGCCGCCGCCGCCGCTTACTACGAGGCGGACGAAAGCGAAGACCTGATGATGCTCTCTTTCGCTTTCGAGGAGGGGGAGAACTTGGCCGAATTCGCCAGGCACCGAAGCTCCCCCGCAGCTTTCTACCGGAGCAATAAGGTGAGGCGAAGTGGGGAAGGGGGGAGAGGCGAAAAGGTGGCGGCGGAAAGGAAAGGGGACCTTGACGCGCCTGGAGCGCCCCACCTCGGGGTTGGGGCTCTTCCTCCTTTGCCCCCGCGGGGCTCCAGAGGCGAGTGGGAGGATGCACGTTCCCGGTGCCCGAGGAAACTCCTGGTGGCGGTTTGGAAAGAAGCGGCGCTGGTACCGGGTTGCGATCGCTTCGCTCGAGCAAGGCAGCTTAAGCTCAGCGTTTGCTGGGCGGACGCGAGGAGTCTCGGCGGGCGGGTTTGGACCGTGTTGTTATCCGCGGTTTTCTAACCGTCGGGTAAATCCATCCGAACATGGATGCCACAATTGAGGACGCTGCTTCATGAGGAAATGCACCTGCCTGGGGGGTGGGTGGGAGGGGGGTAACGATCCGATGATCTCAAGCTACCCCGTTATGACCGCTTCCCTCGGAAAACGCCCAGGGTCGTCTTCTCGGGAGGCAGGCTGTAGATGAAGTGGGTTACGATCGAGGGATTGCCCCTCCTTCAATGTCATAAAGAAGGGAAAAAAAAAGGAAGGGAGATGTGGGGCAGTGCTTAATATTTCAACCCTTCTGAAAGCTCCTGATTCAAATCTCCTGACTTGGGATTTCTTTATGTTCAGCTGTCAATTCCAGAAGAGAAATTTTGGAAGCTCTTGTTTCTTTGCCTTGAAACTCCCCACTATAAATGCCACCCCATCACGTCTCTGGGCAATCTTTCACCGCAGTCGGCTTAGCTTGCTCCAGAACAAGGATCTGGTGTTTTAAACAGCCTTCCAGGAAGGGTCACTGGGACAATACTAGCAACAGTACCATGGCAAGTGTCCTCTGTCTATTTTTACATTGGTTTCAACCTTGGGTTTCTTCACGAGGACGAGGTATATTCTCCCTTGTCTGGGGCATTCTGTGTCCATATTCGGGACCCCTGATGGAAGGAGTGATGAGAACAGAAGTGATGGGTGGATGGATCAGAAAGTACACACTCTCTCCATTGTGATATTAGTAATCATTTATAATGGGGAGCAGGAATTACCTTGAAGAACAGGAGGAAGAGAAGCACAATCCAGGTTATATGTTCGGATAAAAGAATCTGAGTCCAGAGCAGAAATGTAATCTGAGTAAGCATCTCAGGCATGACCATGAAGATAAAGGAAGAGGAAGAGAAGCACATTCAAACTTTACCAGAATCGGCTACTATAAATAACCTTGTAATAAAGTAGTATTACCATTCATAAATATGTCGTCGTCCTTGTCTGATCTGCCTTGAAAGGCTTGCACCATCGGAAAATGATAGGCAGGACTTGATTTGGAGATGGTGAAGCCCCTACGTTATGGGAAATGTAGAAGTAACAGAGAATAAGGTTGTGTAATAAGGCAGAAATGCTATGAAGATGCACAACAAACCGATGATGGAATGAAGAAAGGCTCTTTCTGAATAGAAAGGTAGAAATACATACAGAAACAAAAACTATCTGAAATAATTAATCCACGTGGATCATGTATGCCATATAGGAAGCTTAATTTGGACGTAAAATTGTAATAAATTATATTTTAAAAAATCTGAGATTTTTTTTGAGAGGTTCCTTCAGACTTCCCAGGCTCATGCCTAAATTTAGGCATGAATTCGTTCCCAAGCTCATGCCTAAATTTAGCAATGCGAGGAGAGCGTAATACAAGATCATTTTATTTTCTCTATAAAAAATTGTTTGGATATGTTGTGACTATAACTAGCGACTCATCAGTGATTTACAGCATCTTCTTAACCCCATTCAGCTCTATTCTGATATAGAAAAGGTTGGATGACCATACTAATAAGTTGCTGGTGAACTAATAATAAAAACTATGTTGCCATTATGCTTTATGAAACAATAAAACTTCCTTGGAGGATTTTTTTAAAAAAAGAACAGCAGTACTGTAATGTGATGTTCTGTGCAGCGAGAAAAACTTTCATTTTAGAAAATTGGCCAAACATCAGTCATTTTGACTGTGTGTGACCTAAGGCAGCTCTCCCCAGATGGTGTGATGCGGTAACGCTCCCATAACCTTTCCTTGCCGAGAATTTATTTTATTTTATTTGGTTTGTCAATTGCTTACAAGATAATAGGTATAAGTAAAAACATAGTTATGAATACATGGATACATACAAGAAAAATAAAAAAAAATAAAAAAGAATAGGATAGGGACGGTAGGCAGGATTAGTGCGCTTATGCCTGCCCCCTACAGACCTCTTAGGAAAGGGGTGAGGTCAATAGTAGACAGTTTGAGGTTAAAGTTTTGGGGTTTGGGGAAGAAACCACAGAGTCAGGTGGAGTATTCCAGACATTGACCACTCTGTTGCTGAAGTCGTATTTCCTGCAGTTAAGTTTGGCGCGGCTAACCTTGAGTTTGTATCTATTGTTTGCTTTTGCATTGTTCTGGTTGAAGCTGAAGTATTCATTAAAAGGTAGGGCATTGCAATGTATGATTTTATATACCATACTTAATCAGACTGAAGGCGGTGTAGTTCGAGGTTTTCTAGGTCTAGAATTTCAAGTCTGGTGGCATAAGGTATTCTGCAATGAGTAGAGGAGTGGAGAACTCTTCTTGTGAAATATTTCTGGACTTTCTCAACTGTGCTAATATCAGATACATAATGTGGGTTCCAGACTGATGAGCTGTATTCAAGTATTGGTCTAGCAAATGTTTTGTATGCTCTAGTTATTTGTGTAATATTACCAGAGAAAAAGCTATGTAAGATTAGGTTAACAACTCTTAATGCTTTTTTGGCTATGTAGTTACAGTGGGCTCTAGCACTTAGGTCATTAGAGATGAGTACTCCAAGATCCTTGACAAAGTTTGGATCATCAGCAAAGTCTTGACTATTCAGCTTGTATTTTATTTTCTGACATTTTTTTTTGCCAATATGTAAGACAGAGCATTTATTTGTTGAGATTTGAAGTTGCCATTTGTTTGACATTCTGATACATAGTTGAGGTCTTTTTGAAGAGCAGCAGTATTGTCTATGGTGTTGAATAGCTTTACATCATCAGCGAAGATAACACAGTTGCTCTCGATATGATCACAGAGGTCATTTATGTAGAGTGTGAAGAGAGCTGGTCCTAGAGCACTGCCTTGGGGGGCACCACTGTTGACAGGTACAGAATTTGATAGGACACTCCCAATTTTGACCATTGTTGTCTGTTTGACAGGAATGCTTCTATCCAGTTATGCAGGTGTCCAGAGATACCATAAGATTTTAGTTTTAGGCATAGTTTGTCGTGTTCCACTGAATCAAAGGCTTTACAGAAGTCTGTGTAGATTGCATCTATTGCTTTGCCCTGATCGAGTTGTGTAGTCCATATGTTTTTGCAATGTAAGAGTACATTGCAATGTACTCTTACAATGTAAGAGTACATTGCAATGTACTCTTACAATGTAAGAGTACATTGCAATGTATCCTTGCAATGCAGGATAGTTTTTTTCTGAAACCAAATTGTTTATTAGAGAGCAGGTTGTTTGTCTCTAAATGGAGGATAATGGATTGGTTAATAATTGATTCCATGACTTTACAGGTGATGCAGCGTAAAGAGATTGGTCTGTGTGGGCAAGAGTTGGGAGTGAGTAACTATCACTTCCTAGTTGTTTTCCAACAAGTATATACCTGTAGTACCCTGCTTAAAGAACCCAAAACTTCTGAAAAAGTCCCTGCATTATGTTAAGAATTATTGGGCAATCCTTAATTAAAAAGGAACTCAGGCATATGAGTTAAGCTGTTTGATCCAGGAAGTACAGTCATTTGAGCAGAAGAACAAGTATCAACAATACAGCATTATGTTCATTTGATTTGTCTTAAGGCATCTCTGAACCTTCCTTGTTTGGTTGGAATGTATTTATTCTGAGTATTTGATTCCTAAGCACTGGTTGTACCAGCCAGGCAGAGAAAAACTGTAAAATAATTACATGGGATGGAGACTAAGTTGCTTAATTGCTTCAAAACACACCAAAGAAATTTTAGCTGATGCTTTACAGGATCCTAGAGTTCGACTTCAGGATTGGATCAAGGATATTAACTGAAGAGGGCAGGCAAGCAAGTGACAATGGGGTTTCTAGATTCACAGGTATTTTATCTCTTTGAGATGGAGGACATTTTCTCTTTTACACCAAACAATGGCACAAGTGCATCTGACAATGACTTTTTTCTGTCTTCACCTTGACCCATGAGGCTTAAACTGCCCTGTGTGATATCATGTTAAAGTATTTCCCACTTATTTTAACATTAAAGGAACCATAAATTGTGCAAAATCTGCCAGGTTAATTAAACATTTCAAAGGAGAATTGGGATTGTAGGGCTATTCTTGTTTGGGCTGTAAGAGAGTCATATTTTTAGGTGGGCTTCCTCTTTGTATCTGCCAGGTCTCTTGAGCTGAGTCCTACCTATGAGGCCAGAATAAGTTTGAACAGCATTTAATCAACCATGATGGGCATGAGTTGTGAGGTGAGGTGGAAAAGAGAGCTGTCTCTTTGATGCTGCTTGGCACAGTTGCTATTTGTTAGTTGTTGCTTGAACTGCTTTTAAGCATGACTTTAGAACTCTTCTAGAATAGCATGAAACTCCTGTTCTGCTCCTTTTGAATAGATTTAGGAATCTTTTGCAAGAGGACTAAGCTGGATCGAAAACTTTCCCAATTATCAGCTGATGGGCAAATCCACTTGTACAAAAACAGAATGAGTTTTGACTGATGGCTACAATCTGGTCAAGCCAGTTTAGTCAAGGATAAAAACCCATCTCCATCACCCCAGCCTTATCCAGGATTTGTCCCTTCAGTTGACATGGGTGGAGTATTTGAAAATTGCCAAATACTTTCTTCTCCCATCAGCAGTGCCAAAGCAGCATTGTTTGATTTTCCTCCCTTGAGTTTCTTCAAGGTTTGCAATAACCCTATTTTCATAAACAAAACTAATTAAAGTATTATATAATTAAACAGAAGGAAAGTTAAGCCAGGATAGCAGTTGATGAATGTGTTATTTGAAGGCAATAAGATAATGATGCATTTCTCAAATTAGCAGAGAAGTGAATATACAATACCCAGGGCATAATTAGGAATAGTGTGGGATTGGAATACTATCTTGATTCAGCTACAGTTTTATGGATACGAATAATTTCATATGCAAATCCCTGGTTTCTTCTTTAGCAAAAATGAGTATGGAGTGTCATAGTGTTGATGAGTAAGATTACATTGCATAGAAATTATGGAAAAGAAACAGTTTCTCCAGAACAGTGGCCTTCAACCTCTTGGGCACCAGGGACCGGTTTCATGGAGAGAGGTTTTTCTGTGGACTGTGTGTGTGTGTGTGTGTGTGTGTGTGTGTAGTTTCATGTGCTGCCTTTACCCCATGGATGGGGCTTCACTTGTTTGTGTGGCCTGGTTTTTGGCATGAAATGCACCAGTGCCGGTCCACATCTTGGAAACCTTAGAATGACTTTTCTGGCTGTTTCATTCATTCAGGAATGGAACTGATCCAGACCATGTCATTTAGCATCAGTAATTTTATTCCCAAACAAAGGGAGTAAAATGTCATTTTTTAAAATAAATTTCTAGTTATAACTAGTACAACTGAAGTGTACTTCCACTTCCATAATCGTTCCCCTAAAACAGGGGTTCCCAAATTTGGCAACTTTAAGACTAGTGGACTTCAACTCCCAGAATTCTCCAGCCAGCTAAGTTGCCAAGTTTGGAGACCTCTGCCCTAAAACGATCAGCCAAGGGATGATGGGACTTGAAATTAAACCTATTTGGAAGAGCATATTTAAATCAATGCACCCCACTTAATTACTGCATTTTACCAACAGAGATTTTTGTGTCTTCCAAGCTTGATTGCCCTCTTCTTTTTGTCTAAACCCAGGAGTCATGGCGCTTATCTGGACATTATATTGTGGTGCTCAAGGAAGAAACCCTTAAATCTCAAGTTCTACAAACTATCAAGCGTCTGCAAGCCAGAGCAGCCAAGCATGGCTACATGACCAAAATCCTGCATATCTTTGATGAACTAATCCAAGGCTTTGTTGTCAAGATGAGCAGCGACGTGCTGCATATGGTAAGTTCAGTTCTAACTTTATTGTCCACTTGCTAATTTGCCAGTTAAACATGGGAGTTTGCACACAAAAAATGGGTGGTATATATATATGTGTAATCCTCGCTTAATGTCTGGTTGCTTAGTAACCATTTGAAGTTATGACAGACCCCCAAAAAGTTATTTATGACCCAGATTTGAAGTTCCAAAGGAAACCCACTCCCTGCAGTCATGTGATTATAATTTGTGTGCGAAGCAACGCAAAACAACATTTATGGCTGTTTGCAATGTGATTTATGATTTTGTTTGCTGGAAACTGATATTGTGCTGCCCCATTCCCCACACATAAGAGTTCTGTAGGTGGTTATTCAAACCCCTGAACAGGTTCTTGAAAAGCACACGTTGCGCAGATCCAGATGCCAAGCTCAGTATAGCAAGAGTCACTGGGCAATAGAGTCCAATGGTCACATACACATAGTCCAGGAAAGCAGGCCAGGAATCAAGCAGGCCAGGAAACAAGGCACAAGCACACAAAGCATGTAGCCGGGCATGTTGCTCCAGCAACACCCAAGTCCTCAGGGCGGGGTTAAGTAGGCAATGCCTGTGCAGCCCCTTCATGAGAGGTGAGGTTGCCTCCTCATGAGTAGTCTGGCTGACGGAGTTGTGTCTGTCTCCTCTCTGCTCTATGTGTCTTTGGATCAGGAGGAAGTGTGGATTGCATCTCCTCATTGCTAAGGGGTGGCAGCTGCTTCCTGTCCTTGAATGGAGCCTCCTGGCCAACTTGTTGCAGCTCGCCTCCCTCAGCCTTCGCCTCAGCCTGTCCCTGGTCCAATGGACCCTGCTGAGGCTGCTCAGTCAGGTTAGCATTCTCTGAGCCCCAATCCTGACCAATTCTTGGCTCTATACTTTTCCTGTATATGATTCTGGCAAAAATCTTCCATTGCGGACAATGGATTTGTTTAGCAACAGTGGTGCTCATTTTTGGGACTGCCATTAAAAAATGTCATGAATGTCAGGTTTTGGAATGTCAGGTTTCCAAGTGATAAAACCCATTCAAACAGAAATAAGCAAAGTCCATCTTCTAAAACAAATTTCTTTTATTCAGGTAAGCATCAAATTGGCAAAATCTGTTGTAATTCCGGATCTGACACAAACTGGAATACACCACATAATATTGTAAATTAGAAACAACCCACAAAAGTCACATTCATCAATAGAATTAAATCAACGTTGCCTGGTGTCTTCAACCTCCACCTCCAGGTTTCAGCAGGGACAGTTTCTGTTCCCATGGGAAGGAAAGTCACCTAGCCAAAACAATCCTCACTATCTAACCACTCCTCCCACCTTAAGAATGTGGCGAGCCCGAAACCCTCCCCCCTTATACCAGCAAAGAGAAAGAAGGAAAAGGAATATATGATGAGAATATAGAGCTAAATAAAATGGCTACATATGTCAATTTTGGGCTCGACAATAAAATCAGGTCAGCCATGTGTTGATCTACTTAAAAACTGGAATGATTTATGACTAACTACAGGCTGAATTACAGGCATGAGTTGAGGGCTACCTATATACAGTGGGCAGGACTTTGGTCAAGCTATTATGGCAGCCATCTTGACTTTTGTGACCATACCCCGCAGACCCTCCTGATATCAAACTATGTCTTCCCAGTTATTAATACAACTGTCTGAATAGCAACTGAATCTATAAACAACAAACCTGGCAATACTGTGATTTAACCCATTTATTGGGAATGTTTGCTATAAATTAAAATATATTACCTGTTATTTAATAAAAATAATTTTATTCTACATGGGAGGAATATCTTTCTGTTAGTTGCTTTGTTTCACCAGATTCCAAATCAGAATTTGTTCATCATTTGGGACGATCTAGTGCAAGTCTTCATTATAAATAATTAATTTTACTAGATTTACAGAAGACTTCCATGTCTGTCTGTGTTTGTGTCTGTCTATCTATCTGTGTGTGTATTTGTGTGTGCTTGCTGGCTTGAGATAATGTTGAATACATGTGGAAAGTATTCCACTTAGGAAGCATGTCATAAATAGAGGCTTTATTTATATTTAATCCATCCTCATCAATGAAAAAATTACCTTGCTAATCTTAACTAAAGATTCTCTTGAAGTGACTTCTAGTGATTATAGAGACAGGCCCACATCATTTTTTTTGGTGATAATAGTTGTTATCTTCTTCCCAATCATGGTATTTCTTAGTCGTCTTCCATTCAGGTACTCACCACAGGTTAGTAAAGGTGGGCTAGATGTACTTGCCATGGGAGATAACCTTATCTGATTTTTTTTATTTTCAGAAGTAACAAAGCTCAGTATTTTATTCAGCAAAAAACCAACATATTACAGTTACTGAATATAGCATTCCAGCTGATTTAAAATCCTACTTGGAAGTGAGTTGTATTCTGGCAAATTGCTTGAGCTATGATAATGCAATAATGCATACTTACTTCGCCTTAAGAACCAGAGCACACTCTGAGTTGGGATTGTTGACATATTAATTTTAGAATTCTTAAAGACTGCCATGAGATTATTCTTATCTACGATCACACACAGGGCATGTAAACACATACTTTACACAGATAGTTCACTAAGAAATTTAGCTACACATTTGCACCTCAGCATTTTGAATGGAATAGTGTCCAGTCTTTGTTTCTTTATATTAGTAATTGGTTTTTGATTATTTCCTTTGCATTTCTCAAAAGGGTTTTTTTCGATAGAAAAACATTGAAAAGTAGATATTTTTCAGGTTGTAAACCTATATGCTTTGGTAAATTGTTTTGTAATGATAAAGAAGATAATGCTTCTTATTTTCTGAATATTCACAGACCCATGATGGATAAAGGACAGATGTCAATAGTTACCGTATCTTTATGTTTGCAAAAATGGCAGTATATGATTAAAGTATGCTTTTATGTAAAGGTTAGGGACAGATAATTTGCATGGTGGACCTGTGTTTGGTTGTGGCAAATCTTGTTGGATTACCCTATCATGAGGCTGTATCCAGATTTTTTGAGAGGGATTGTTTTTAGGAGTGACTTGCTTGCCTAGTGATAGACATAGTGCCACTCAAACCACGTAATTCCTGCCAGCATCCATGTCCTGTGTAGCCACTTCGCAATCTCAGTTGTGAATCTTTCCTGTTCCCATTTATTCCCACATAAATGGATAGGGGAGGCATTTTGCAAGACCTTTGCTCTTTGGTTTGCAGCTTGAAAATCAGGGAGCTTTTTAAGCAATTGCTGATTCCGTGCAAACATTTCAAAAGTTTCAGATCATGGTGCAAGACCCAGGAAGCAGGTGAGGAGGGGTGTTTAGTTAATGCTTCCCGGATGCCAAATGGGTGCCAGGTTGCTTCATACACAAATGTGATCAGGAGACTTGTGCAACAGCACAGTGGCCTAAAGTAGATGCTCTCATGTACCACATTTGAGGATGGCCTTCCCTAACCTGATCTGGCTGGCTTGGAATTTTGAGAATTGAAATCCAGCCCCCTCAGAGGAACCTTCTTGGGGAAAACTTTTTAAGTGAAATAAATGATTCATTGGGGAAGGCAAACTTTACTGAGATTTTCTATTTTCTACAAAGTATCTTTCTCCATGTTGAGACAATGGTGTAAAGCCAAACTTTAACCTTCTGGATTACAACTCCCATCACCTGAAGCAGACATTTTCTCATTTCATTAGATTTTTAACACTTTCAATGCATTTAATTCTGTGCGGAAAAGATAGGAAAGGGGAAAAGGGATGTTGACGGTTAAGATTATGCAGAAAGGGAAAGCAAAAGGCCATTGGAGGTATGTGACCAATAATTTTAAACCAATCTATCAAATATTAATTAAGTGACCCTCAGTGACTGTTGTGGATCCTTTTGGGGAGATTATCCGTAAAACCAAATGTGAACCTAGACAAATTCCCATCAAAAACAATTTGACTACAATAATGTACTTCATAATGAAGATTTTTCTGTAATGCAAAGAATTTGGTGTTGTTTTATTCCCACGAATTACTGGGAATTTTTTACTTTTGCTGTCTAACTATCCTTTGAACTCAATTTAGCATTCTCCCCTCAATCCTTACATTGTTTGCTTCTGCATTCTAAAGGCAGAATATTGAAAATACAATGCATTATGGTTGTGGCAGATATCTGTCTGCATATGTCCTCTCTCTCTCTTTCTATGTATGTATGTATGTATGTATGTATGTATGTATGTATGTATGTATGTATGTATGTAAGGCATATGGCCCTCCAGGGGAGTGGGGAGGCATATGACCCACATTGTGAACCTCCAGTATAGAGTATACAACATAAAGCATATGATAGCTATATATTAAATAGATTGGAGCAGGGCTGGGCAACTATAGCCCCTGTATGACCTGTGTATTTCACCTCCCAGAATTCCTGAGCTAGCATGGATTGGGTGAATGAAGGCTCAGTTCTCAGATTCGTCCTTTACATTCTTATGTGGTTCTTGTAATGTCAAACAGCTTTACATGCTGGGTTGAAAGATATACTGCAAAATATATAGGAGAAGTACCTGCCATTTACTGGTACTGTATTTGTGATTGCTCTCCATAGAGTAAACCTATCTGGGACAAGTTGTTTTATAGTGTGATGAAACAGATGCATGTATAAGATGCTTCTTTTGCATAATTTATGTAATTTTTGCAAAAAGAATTTGGGGGCCCTGTTGCCTGTGCTACAATACTTTCCTCTGGTTCTTTTGTGCAGGCTTTGAAACTCCCACATGTGCATTACATAGAAGAAGACTCTTACGTGTTTGCTCAAAGCATTCCTTGGAATCTTGGCCGGATTGTCTCAGAACAGGACATGCTGAATGAGTATAATCCCCCCAGTAAGCTATTCCTTTATCTTTTGCACGTTTTTTCAGAAGCAGGTAGGGACCCTCTGTCAAAAGCAATGGACACATCCTTCTGGTATCATTGATTCTCTCGATAGATGCCGGTGAACTGGTTGAGGTTTATCTGCTGGATACTGGTGTCCAGAGCACCCATCGGGAAATAGAAGGCAAAATATTTGTGACTGAGTTTGAGAATGTCCCTGAAGAAGATGGCACTCGCTTTCACCGCCAGGTACTTTTCTTTCTGGTGGCAAGAGATTCTGGAAATGGTAATTTCAGTACACCTGTGTCAGGCCCAAACCAAGAATAACACATGGCAATTCTTCCAGTCTGAGTTCTTTATTGTTTCACATCTGTAGACAAAACCTTGCCAAGACTCTACTTTCTATAGTATAGTCTGTGAACTATTAGGGAAGGGTTGTCTTTGTCCTCTTTCTCTCACACATAACATCTGGACGGAATTACCTCTTCTCTGGAATGCCTCCCTCGTTCCTGGAGATCCCTCTCCTCACTATATTCCATCACATTCTGGAACATCTGGTTCATAAGGTTTGACTAGGTTCTACTTTTATAGTCACAGAATTAAAACCCAATCAGCTGCAAGAAACATAATTTGTAACTCTTTGGAGCATTTCATGGAAAGGTGTTGGATCAAATGTCTATGATGGTGCCTTCCTGGATCCAATGCTTCTAATTACATCTATGATGAGTTTTATTCCTTCATTAGAATATGCTGGTAAAAGTGAATCATTTGGGAAATGGGTAGCGGGTAGAGCTGACGATACAGGTAGTCTTCAAATTATAATTCTTCATTTAGTGACTGTTCAAAGTTAACAATGGCACCGAAAAAAGGGACTTAGGACCATTTTTCACACTTATTTTCATTGCATCGCAAAATGGGACAGAACTCACTTAACAAATGTTTCACTTAACAACAAAAATCTTGGGCTCCATTGTGATTGCAAGTTGAGGATAACTGTAGCTGTCTCTTTTCCTCCCCAAGACTTTGAAATCTTCTGTTGCTTTGGCATCTCTCTCCATTGAGAATGCAGAAGTGCTTGCTCCTCTTGGAGACTGACACATTGGGTGAGAATACCCAATTGATGAGTCTTAAAATCCTTTTCATTACTACCTATGATTAAAGCTCTGGTTCGTGTTTGATTTTTCTAGTCATGTGTTGCCTTGAGTGCTATTTGACATATACATTATTATTATTGGGCTTGCAATAAGTACAAAACTTTGTTGTTATACTCCATGGAAGGCCAGTAAGTGTGACAGCCATGGGACCCATATGGCAGGTGTGGTGAATGGAAGGGATGCTGGAGTTGCCAAAGGGGCCAATGTCCGCAGCCTGCGGGTGCTCAACTGCCAAGGAAAAGGCACTGTAAGCGGCACACTGATTGGTGAGTAGCGGCAAGTGAGGGTTCAATCATTTTTATATGGATTTGCAATTTGTCATCGGTTGTTATGAGCATTCCTCTCAATTTTATTTGCTATGTATTTTTGGAAAGAATGTTACATAAAATATTTATATTATTCTTAATATCCATTTTGTCTGAATATTGGTTTAATATAAATGTTTTACACGCACACATACACACATGTAAGAGAAGAAACAGACTCTGCTGAGGTCGTCAGAATATTGAATTACCATTACAGAGATCTATGCCTTTATATATCATTAATCAATTTAGCCCTTGCACGCTTAATAGGCCCTTCCAACCACCTCCCACCTGTAATTAACTCTGTTGTTTTTGCTTCAATCATGTTGGTTTCCAGCTTGGATTGCTTATTTCTGAAAGATGTTAACCTGTCAGCTATTGCAATTTGTTGCTTTGCCTGTGACCTTTTGGTTGGCCTGGCTCATTCTTCATTATTCTTCTCTATAGCTTGAAGCAGCTCTGCTGGGCTCCTCTGTATTTGATCAGGCCTGGCTGTGCCTTTATAGGATGAATCCACAAGCCCAGGGGTGGGCGTGTGCCATCAGTCTCTGCTCCATGATGGGAAATGGTCTCCGCTCCTACTGCATACCTGGAACTTGTATTTTTAGAATATATATATGTATATGTATTTATATATATACACACATACACACACATACCTTCACTCTACATCAATGGCTTCTAGCTCTGGCCTCTACATATTAGGAAAAAAAACTTAGAATTATTCAGAAGGGGTCAGTATTGTATTTCTTAAGAGATCAAATTATAGGCCAATATATTATGTGAATAGGGATCATGTTCAGTTAGAAAGGGTTAATGGCTTTAATACTTTTGTTGAGTCAAGCAAGGTTTTAAAATAATTGTTGATTTTGAGTTTATCAAAATTCTTTGTTGGGCATTGTGGTTAAAGATCAGAGAAGGAAAAATGGGAAAATACTTTTGGCTGATTTTAGAATTATTAAATTCTCAATACATCGGAGTCCAAAATTTCAAAAATTAAATGTGCTTATTCTTTATCTTTTCATAAATGCATGCATATATCTGGTTAAGGTTTACGATACAGAGTTCAATTTATTTGTACTAATTTAAAAGTGGAAAAATAAATTATTTTTGAGTTTTACGTGATTTGTTTGAGGGCTTTCTGTTTTTCCCCAACATCTCACTTCTAAAAAACACTTTTTAAAAAAAGAGCTGGTATGTTCTTCCTGTTTGTGTCTTTAAATTTTGGAGCTTGCATTGAGTAAAAGATACGCAGTGTCACTAATCCTTTGCCCTTTACCCTTTGCCGTATAGGGCTGGAATTCATTGCAAAGACCCTGGCTGTCCAGCCCTACAGTCCCCTGGTTGTTTTGCTCCCCTTGGCTGGCACCTATAGTCGCATCTTGAATGCCGCTTGTCGTCAGATGGTGCAGAAGGGGGTAGTCATGATAGCTGCAGCAGGCAACTACAAAGATGATGCTTGTCTGTACTCCCCAGCATCAGAACCAGAGGTAAGTAGACAACAAGGTCTTCCTTTCAGCCCCAAACCCATGGACTTCAACTTTGAAGTCCACAGGCTATAAAGTTGCCATAGTTGCTCACCTCTGCTCTACTAAAACTCCAGTTCAGCTCAAGATTAGCCAGTTACTTCACTGCTTTACGTGTTTTTCAGTTGCCACAATAATGTCCCTACTCATTTATAAATTGGGAAGTTGAGGAAGATTGTGAGATGGTGTGAATCAGGTCTCCTGGATGCTTACAAGATGTCACCAAAATACTGATCTCCCACATAGCCAATTCTCTAGGTATCTAAATACCCTGATGGAGTGATTCTGCTGTGGGTTTGGTGGTGATACATGTGATTATATTACATAGACACACAATAAAAAACAGAGATAGCCTATAGGATCTCACCCCTTTCCTAAGAGGTCTGTAGGGGGCGTGCATAAGCGCACCAAAGTGCCTACCATCCCTGTCCTATTGTTTCTTTTATTATATGTATCCATCTATTCATAACTATGTTTATACTTATACCTATTATCTTGTAAGCGATTGACAAATCAAATAAATAAAAATAAAAAAAATACTTGGCCCCACAGTCTCTTGAACCTTCTTTTAACGTGGTATGATGGAGTTTTATGTTTTATCCAATATGCCATAAAACATAGGCCGTTGTGTGATACAGATATTTGCATTATGTGGAGTTGTCCAAGCTTAATATCAGGGCAATGAAGAACCAGTCTGATGTTTGAAACCTCAATAGAATTAAAAACATCCATCTCTTCTCATAATAGCAAACAGTAAGATCAGGCTTAGATAGTACTCATGTGGGAATTTGACTTGTATGACTTTGTTTAGGGTGAGGGTTTTAATTTCATGATGTCAAGATACTTTTCGTGCTCCCTATTTGACAACAGAATTTGAATTAAGAACTTTTTCCAAATACATGTGGAATTTCTGGAAAGTGGCTCCTGATAGTAGTGAGACAGATAGGACAGATAGATTTAATCTAAGTCAATTTATTTAGTTCTCTTTTTGATTTGATAGCCCTCTCAGGAGTCATCTAAAGAGGAAGGCTTACTGAAAAATTATCTTGGAGGTATTTTAGAAAAACCAGATTTTGATCGGAGAAAGAAAAACATGAAACAATGATTGCACCATATTTTTGGTATTTCCATGTGACATTTTCCTGTGTTACAAAACACCTCTGATCAGCTCAGTCAAGAAAATCAAATACATTTGGAGGGTCTCTCTCAGTGGAAAAACATGGACTAAAGAATCATTTGCAAAGGATTTTAATTTTTTAATTTATTGCATTGAATAGATGGCCAGCAAATCTCCCTCTAAATATAGAGCAAGAATAATACTTTGTGTTGGAGCTAGAGGGAGAGGACAAGGAAACAATCTTTGTGAACTCTCCTTCCTTCAACATTTCCTGGACAAAATGCTCTAAAAGACTTTGAGAAGCTACTGGTGAAGAACATCTCATTGCTTTCCCCAAAAGTATTTACCTGCTGGATCCAGATCCAGAATGGAAGAAACCTGTTTGTTTATTGATCCACCTCTGATTTTGAAATCCTGTTTCTCCTGCTTGCTCAGGACTGACAAATTGCTGTCTTACCATAGGTTATTACAGTTGGAGCAACCAATGCCCAAGACCAGCCTGTATCTATGGGGACTTTGGGAACCAACTTTGGACGTTGCGTAGATGTGTTTGCTCCTGGAGATGATATCATTAGTGCCTCTAGTGACTGCAGCACCTGCTTCACATCGCAGAGTGGGACATCCCAAGCAGCTGCCCATGTCGCAGGTAATATTGTAGGACAGAAATATGAAGAGTCTAGCAAGTTCTTGTTTATTATAATGAGGTTTTCTCAAGAAGAACTATCAATAGTGCATGCCCTGTTAAGTGACTTGAAGCATGATGAGATTTTCAATAATGAAAGAACCTTTTCCCCCCATTTTTATTTCAAATATACTCTCAGATTTGCAAAATTGAAATATATAGCACAGTGCATGAAGCAATGCATTGAAATAAGTGGAAAAAATGGGCAGAATTTGTTTATTTGCATTTGGGGCCAGGAAGGAAAAATTGAAGTATCAGATCTGAAAGACTAATTTTTGTATTTAAAACGAGCAAAGAATGACACAGTGGTTTGTATCAGCTTGGTTAGCTCCAGGGGCTACAAAAACAAAGCAACTAGTATTCATACCTTTACAATACCCACTGTTGGTACAAATTAAACTGGTACAATTTGGACATTTTCATTGCATCTATATTTTATGGCACCAGTGAATTGCTTAAAGAAGTGTAGACCTTGACTGCATTTCCCCTTGTCTTGTTGTAGACGAGGCAGCTTAATAATATTGCATGTATTCCATTATCAAGATAAGCAAGTTTAGTCCTTTTTAGTTTCCATTCATTTCCAGAACATCATTTTCATGTTTAAGCTCCTGATGAAGCTGACTTATGAGAAACTGAACTGGTATTTAGGATTTAATGTGTCTTTTAATTGAGTATGGAACAGGGACTTTATGTTGCTGGACAGGCCTCTTTCTCTCTCGATATATAAATTTAATATATATATAAACCATATTCACTTTTCCATTCACAATCAGAAACAGGAAAGAAAATTATTTGACTGAAAGTTTCCAGAGTTTTAAATCAAACGGGCCTGGTAAAATTTCCTGACAGAACAATTAATCCATAGAATGAATTGCCTCCAGAAGTTGTGGGTTTTTAATGGAGTTTTAAAGAAGAAATTGGACAACAGTTGTCTGAAATTCTACATTGTTTCCTGTTTGAGCAGCGGGTTGGACTAGAAGGCCTCCAAGGTCCCTTCCAACTTTGCTATTCTGTTCTGTTAAATATATAACCTAATCCACCTTCATGTGTTTTGGAGGGATAAATACAGGGCTTGTTTGTTGTCCTAGGTATTGCAGCCATGATATTGAATGCCAACCCTGCCCTATCCATCTCCGAGCTGAGGCAGAAACTGATCAACTTTTCTGTCAAAAACCTTATGAACGAGGCTTGGTTTCCAGAAGATCAGAGGCTGTTAACACCAAACAGAGTGGCTGGGCTTCCCTCCAAAATTGTAGAAGGTGAGAGTCCTTTTGATGTCTTCGTCATTGGTACAGGCCTGAACCATTTCAGATCCTATGTCTTCAAGCCAGTCGTGACTCCTGGCAGCTGCCTGGATATATCTATTATTAGCAGTATTTTTGGTAGTGGTTTGCATTGCTTCCTTTCAGGGGCTGAGGAAGAGTGATTGATCCAATATTACCTAGATGTCTCATGCCTAAACAGGACCAGAACTCAAGTTTCCTAGTTCTAGCTTGGTGATTTTACCAAACTAGCTAATTGAACTTCAACCAAATCATAACTGAATGTGAACTTTAAAATTTGAGTAATTTTTTTACTGTCCCAATCGAGCAAACTCCACAAGAAACTGAAGACTATACCATGACTTCGAATTGGCTAATAAAAATATTGCCCAATTCATTGTCCCACTGAATTTTTTTATAGTCAAATAAAGTTTATTTTTAGCTGCTTCTAGTGAAGGCTCATTATTCTTATTCCACTAATCATGTATCATAGTTCCTTCTTCGTAATTTGAAGTCTGCCCAAGAACTTGGATATGGTAAAGGTAATGGCTATGTATGAGAAGGAGCCCAACAGTATTATTGGTTGTGATCAGTCTGTTGTAAGTTATCCTAAATTTAGATAATCCAAAATATTTCTGAGTCTTTATGATATTTCATCAGCTACTCCAACAAATGATACCATTGTTAACTTGTTCCAAATTTTTGCCATCTACATTGCAAATCTTAGCATTTTTCTGATTTTATTTATTTATTAAATTTATATTGCCACCTATTCGCCCATGATGACAGGGCGGCTTACAGACTATAAAAGCACATTTAAAATAATAAAACTAATAAAAAGAGTCAAATAAATTAATATAATAAAATAATAATAAAATCACCCCCTGCCCTGGTGATGGCAGATCACACAAGCCATTTAATGGGCTCCATTCCTCTCTGGGTTCCCCAGGCCCGCTGGCAGAACCAGGTCTTCAGCGACTTCTGGAAGAGTATTGGAGTGGGGACCATTCTAACCTCTGGGGGAATGATGTTCCAGAGAGAAAACCACCACAGAGAAGGCCCTTCTTTTGGGTCCCACCAGGTGTATCTCCCTAGGGGATAGGACCTGCAACATTCCCTGCCTCCCCGCTCTGATGGATCAGGTAAATGTGACCAACAAGAGAAGGTCCCTCAGATAACCTGGTCCCAAGCCATGAAGGGCTTTAAAGGTGACAACCAGTACCTTGAATTGCACCCGGAAGCAAATTGGCAACCAATGCAGCTCCTGCAGGAGAGGTGAAACTTGTACACACTGGGATCTGCACAAAACCATGTGGGCCGCTGCATTTTTCACCAACTGGAACTTCTGGAATGTTGCAATAATCAAGATGGGAAGTGACTAGGGCATGAGTGACTGTGAGTAGGAACTGTTGGTCTAAGAAAGGGCATAACTAAGAAAGGGCATAACCCGCAGTTGCGCAAAGACCCTCCTGGCCATGACTGCCACCTGCTCTTTGAGCAGGAGTCGTGAGTCCAGGAGAACCCCCAGATTACGCACAGGGTCTGTTTGGGTTAGTGCCACCCCATCCAAGACCAAAGGTGGCAACGAACCCCAAACCTAGAGCCACTCGGTCTTGCCAGGGTTTAGTTTCAACTCATTGCTCCCCATCCAGCCCCTAACAGCCTCCAGGCACTGAGGACACGGCATCACTTGTCTTCAAAGTTACATGTCATGGAATGACTACATCAAGAAACCAAAAATAATTATTTACAAAGATAGCAATGGAATGTGCGTTATGTTCAAAGAATTGATCAGTCTGAATTTCAAGTACCATAATTTTTTTGCCCTGCAACTTTCAGTGATGTTATCTGCAATTTTATGTGTCCAGCAATTTTTAATTGAAG
Source organism: Laticauda colubrina (assembly GCA_015471245.1). NCBI lineage: Eukaryota > Metazoa > Chordata > Lepidosauria > Squamata > Elapidae > Laticauda > Laticauda colubrina. The sequence continues at coordinate 38,394,769 of BLBF01000020.1, read as the reverse complement.
GTAAATTTGTATTCTTGACCAAAATGCCAGTGATATCTTCCCAATTCAACTATGCTTTTTTTGTAATTAGCTTTGGCATCCAGTTATTATATGGTCAGTGGTTTCTTCCTTGGCACAACCAGCATTTACTATCTAAACTGTTTTTTTCTACTTTGGTTTTAATAACATTTGTACTTAATGCTTGTTCTTGAGCAATATAAAGCATTCTTTCTACAATACTTCCTTTTCAAAATACTTCATTCTTAAGCCATTGTCATGTTTTACTGTTGTCTAATTTTCCTTCAGTAACTTTCAAGGAATATATTGCTTTGCTTTTCCAATTTTCTAACCTCATTTCAAGCTGTTGCCTTTAATAGTCACTGAGATTCCATTTCCCCAAATAGTCTTTCTTTCTGAGATTAATTCAATAAAGCTTTGTTATTGTCTTGATGTAATCGTTAAGCTTTATTTTAGTTCTTTATTTTACCTTTAATCGGTGCTACCCCACCAGTCTTTCTTGGAGAAAAAAAACAATCTGTCAATAACAATATGAGGATATAGGGCACAATTTATAGGCATGATTTCTGATTTGCTGGTCAAGATTAACTAATTTTAATATTCCTGTAATAGATCTAATTATTGACATTGTTCGTGAATTGTCTGATTCCATCATTTACGTGAGATTTTATAATTTTCTTTATTGAACTTATAGTATTTTTCTCTTTGTTGTACAAACTATCTGATGTTTCCAAAATTCTCAGATTTATAAGCTCACTTAGGTGCTAGGCCTGTGATGCTTGTTTTACTTTAAGAATTGAGAATCTTGTAAATTAATCAATTTACTTTCTTTACTGCAGTGATCATACGTTGTATCAAATCATCAAATTGTGCTGCACTATGTGTCAGTTTTGCACCGTTATTCTGTATTGTTATATGTGTTTGACCCCACTCGCTCTCTTTAGAAAATCAATTGAGTGATATCTCTTTCACTAGTTTTTTAAACTATTAATCTTTTTGTATCTAATTTACTGTTAGTTAATAATTGTAACTTAAATTGATAACCAAAATGTAAGCATATGTGCTAGATAGGCAGAGGTCTAATCTAATCCCTCCAAATAGCCAATTTTGTTTTATTCATGAACTGCACTCAACTTTAATGTGATTTGTTTAATTCTGGCTTTAAGTATCATTAGAGTCCAACCTTTTCAATTTATAGCAACCAATGTTTTCAACTTTTACCATCAATCCCTCTTTGGAGATCTCCAGGGACCTGTCTGTGATATATTAATATCACTAGATGTTACCAAGTACACCAAACTATGAAATAGACACCAGATAGTTCTAAGCTACTTTTATTCGAACATCTTTAGCAACAGAATCTTGCCAATCTGAATATGCCATCCTCCCTCCCTCTTTTATCTTCATGAGAATGGTGGTGGGGTGGGGAAATTCTCAGATGTTTTTTTCAAATTATTATTTTTTATTTGGACTCAAGCTTCATTTATCTAATTGTTAGCTTGGCTGTGGATGTTCTATCTGTTCTTCAAAGCCATTGTCTCTACCTACTCTAGAAGGTGATGTGAAAATTTGACTCTCCTTGGTGTTTGGAAAATATTGGGGGGGGGGGGAGGCTTAGCACGCTAATTCCTGCCTTTATTTGGGTTAAAATAATGCAAGCACAATTTCAAGCTTCAGCATCTCTGGTTTATGATCAATTGTCATAATTGATAATGATTATTATTATCAGTTAACTATGTGTTTAGCACAATGTGTTTTCCAAAGATAGGATCTTTCCAAGTAGTTGAACAACAGCCTGGAGATAGTCCTAAACAAATGGGATTCTGATAGTCCTTAGTTGTGACCATTAGTCACTCTCTTTCAGAGGAACAACTATACTGTCGCTCTGTGTGGTCTTCCTTGTCTGACTCAACCAGTGCAGCAACAGCTGTTGCCCGATGCAATAGCAATGAAGACATGTTCAGCTGCTCAAGTTTATCAAAGAATGGCAAGCGGCGAGGGGAGCACATTGAGGTAATGTTCAAAGGCAAGATGATGTGATTTGTTGTTTAATTTTAATTAATTTTATACAAAGATCTACATCTCGGCTAGGTATGAAAATCAGATTTGATGCCATTCTCAGTGTCTTGTTCTCATTTCTCTCCCCCCCCCCCCAAATACTAGGATATTGAAGGCAAGAAGGTGTGTGTAGCTCACAACAGATTTCGAGGCCAAGGTGTCTATGCCATAGCCAGATGTTGCATTTGGCCCAAGGCTGACTGCCAGGTTAATAGCCATTCACAGATCACAGAGGGCACAGCTATGAAAAGTGTTAGCTGCATCGAAGATAGCTATGTTTTGACAGGTATGTGATGACAATTCTGATGAAAGTTAACTGAAGAAGCAACATTTTTGATGTTGAGATATCATGTATGTTGTATTGTAACAAATGGGATCTGTGCTAAAATGGGTCTTCTGTGCTTAAGATACATCATGTAAGATCATGTGACTTACTGGGAGACCAGCTTTAGCACCACAACAGAAGGAAAAAGATGTAATTCCTGCTTCACCCATCTTCTAGCATTTGCCACCTTAAGTGACCATCTAAAGTTCTTTAATGATACAACCCATTTTGTTCTGGGCTCCCCATTTGCCTTATTCTATAATGCCTGGCATTTCCCATTTGGTCCACTGTGAATATTCTTTGAGCACTTTGCAAAAATTGAAAACCAAAGTTGGTAGTTCTATTTTCCCTTTGCTAAGGATATTTTTTTGCCTGTGAGAATACAAAGATTGAGGGATGTACCGCCATTTATTTTATCGTCTTGTGTACAAACTAAACAAAGCCAAAAACAAAACCCACCAAACAGTACTGTTAGCTAACAGTGATAGCCATGTATATACTTCAGGTGAATCTTTTACAAAATGCCCTGATATGATCTACACTGGCAGGCTGCAGCACCCATTCTCTGGCTGGAGATCTCAGTGGCGGCATCAAAACTGTACACCAGGCGGATAGTAGCCGGGTCCACTGTGTAGGCCAAGGAGAAGCAACGGTCCATGCTTCCTGCTGCCATGCACCCAGCCTTGAGTGCAGAGTTCAGGGACATCCTCCCTTGGAATACTCAACAAAGGTATGTGCATATCATTCTTGATGGCATCTCTCGGGCTAACTATGGTAACTTGGTTCCTAAGATGGGCAAGCTCTAATGAATTGAAGATGAAAATGATTCTGTGCAATTCCTTGCATGGCCACAGAGTAGGCAGAGAAAAGCTGTTACAGATTGTCTGTTCACAGATCTGCTAAAAAAAGAGGTTTTAGAGAGAAAGAACAAGAAAACTAGTGCCTCATTCATGTTCAACACTGCAGGAAGTCATCTAATATTCATAGCAGATAGTTCCCTATTTCAGTCAATTGCTTCACTTCTGAAATTTTCCTATGAAAAAATTCTACATTAGAAATGTCAGATTCTTCCTGCAGCATTTTATAGAGCTTTATTAGCAGAAGAGAGAGGGAAAAATACTTCTATGCTTCAGAAGCTCAGAATAATAATTTTCAAAAGGAAAAAAAATCAGAGCAAGAAAAGTAAGTGACGCAGAGGGCAGGGAACCTCTTTTTCATATATTTCTCATGATCTTTGATCACTGGACATGCTGTCTTGTGTTGCTAGAGTTGAATTACAGTCAGATTGGGAGAACCTACACCATTTTGGAAACTTTTTTTTTACTAGACTACTTGTGTCCTGTTGGCTCATAATTTCAGATATATTTCCTTGCCAGATTTCTCAATGCCTTCAACAATGCCCTAACTTCTAATATACTTGAAAAGTTCTTAAAAATCAGGGAGATATTCAAAGATGTATCTGTTTGAAAGTAGCCCATGTTGAACTGTATAGCACAAACATCAGTTGACCATAGGAAATATGTTGTACTATGTCATAAAATGCTTTATTATTTTTATATGTTTTATAAAGTTTACCAAATTTTAATTCCACTGGAGTCACAGGTCCTGGATTTTGGATACATTCTGTAAATTAGCCCTCTGAGGTATTTTGAAAATGTTTTGCCCTGTGATTGCCCCGTGAAAGATTACAGACATGAGAATTTTAGCACGATGTTGATTAAAAGAACCTCCAATTCCTTTTACTTAGGTGATGGAGACCTGTGATGATGGCTGGACTCTAACTGGATGTAATGCCCAGTCACATAGCTCCAACACTCTTGGGGCGTATTCTATGGATAACACCTGTGTTGTAATCAACCATCCAGGAAGTAAAGGAGCAACCGCGGTTGCCATCTGCTGCAGAAAGAGGCTCTTAGAGGATGAGAAGCAAAGTTCCAGTAACAAGTGACAATTCTACCTTTCCCCCCCTCCAAATATCCGAAGGAGCCACGAATTTTGACAATTGCCATATAGGGTCACACTGGCAAACACAGTAGTCCTTAGAGCAGGGCTCCAATACAGCTTGGGATTACTTGTGATAGCCTTAGCACAGCTATTTCAGATGCTGCAATTGTGCAAAACATTGTCCCTCTAGCAACATTCCCATCGTTGTTATCAAGAGATGGGTGTCTTTGATGTCTTGGTAGTATCAGTAAAGCTGCATTTGTAAAATATATTTTATCTATTAACTGCATATGTAATTTTTCAACAACTTTTTAGTTGCTATCAGTGACTTCCAGGCTTTTTAGAATATCTATTTGTTAAGCAGGCAGAAGGATGAAGAAGGTAACAGTTTCTGTGTAATTCTTTAGCTTGGTCTCCACTTTTCATTGGTTGAACTATAACCAGAAACTTCTATGTATATACGAATGATGCTTAAAACTGTAAAAGGTGAAAGTACTAATACTATAAATTTACCCAGGACAGCAGATTAATTGCAGAGCATACCAATTAATATTATTTGCTCCTTTTAAAAATATTTTTATATAGTAAGGTTTTTTTGCAGCAAACAGGCAAACCATGGGCTGTATTAACCCTTCCTTCTAAAGGCCCCATGCAATTAATAGTACTCCTTTGTAGTTAAACTGTTACATAATAATTTAACTATTTAATACTTTAAAAGGAAACAGCATACCTGGGAGATATTATGGGTTTGGTTCCAGATCAGCAAATATTGCAATAAAGTGAGTCACACAATTTTTTGGGAAGGGGGGAGGAGGTTTCTGATTGCACATGAAAGTTAATGTTTGCACTCTATGTGTAAAATATACTATGTCTAAAAACAATGTACCTTAATATGGTACCTAACAATGTACCATACCTTAATTAAGGTTCTTTATTACTAATGAGCAAATGCTGTTGGAAAAATGGTGCCAATAGATTTATTAGATGCAGGGTTGCCATAAGCCTTCAATTTACTAAAAAAAAAAATGCAGCATACGTAAAATTGAATAAAGCAAAAAACAATAAAATAAGGCCTGCCAGTATTCAAATACAATTTGATAAGAGTTGGGAAGTGTTTCTCTTGCTTCTGCTCACTTCTTGAGATTCAATGGTTGTTGTAGCTCTCAATCTGAAACAGTGCTGGTCATCTAGGATTTAGATCAGGGGTGTACACTCGTGGCCCATGGCCTGGATGCATCATACTGGCCACGCCCTCCCCGTTTAGTGAAGGGGGAAAAAGTTGCAATATGTAATGTGATGTGTAGTTGCGAGTTTGACACCCCTGATCTAGACTGTACTGTATTGATCTAGATTGTACATTACTGTTTTGTCTTCATTTTCCTGTGCCATGAAACAAAACTGTTTAACAATGGGGTTGTAAGCTGGTCTGAAACAGGATTTTATCCTATTGTATCCTTATACTTATTTTTGAGAAGCAGAAGTTTCTCCTCTTTTATTTCACACAGGAAACAGTTACCTCAATTGTATTACTTAGCACATTAAAATTATTGTAAATGAACTGAGTTAACTTCTGTAGCTATAAATGGAGGAAGCTCTGCAAAAATGAGAGTAGTTTTCTCTAAGGAGACTGGACCAACATAGAAAACTAGCAGTCTCTTTGAAGCATAACTCTCAGCTTCATCCTCTTTATGATGAGGATTTTTATTCTAAAAAATACTGGGAACTGTAGCTGAAAAAAAATTATTGGGCTGCAGGAAGACTACTGGATCGATGAAGAATAGTTTTATACAAGCAAACCTGGAGCTTTTAAAAGCAGTGAAGACTGAGGACTCCTGCATGAGTGGCCTTAAGGCAACCATGAAACCAAGTAAATGCTGGGTAACTTACACCAAATAGTGTAGTTTCCAAACAAAGTATTTGGTAGCAACCATTTAAATTAGTTTTTCAAAATAAGCTATTACTATAATGTAAAACTCTTTCCCTCTTACCAAATATTTAATTGCCTATATAATTGAGTCTTTCACCACATGTATGTTAAATTACTGGATAAAAATATTTTTAACTAAGGGACCATATACGTTTCCTCAAATGTAAGTTTAGTTCAGAGTAAATGTGTACTGGAGCCTGTTACATTTCTGCTTTAGAAAGGTCAAAAGGAACACCGAATCATGAATAGAGTAAACCGCCTGTGTTGTTTTGGAGTTAATACTCAAATGTATTATCTACTGTAATTGCTTGAAAAGATTTCTTTGTGCTGTGGATTTTACATTTTTATCTGGGATCTATTTATTCTGTTTTATATAACATTTTATAAAGCAATTTCTTTTTGAAATAAAGTTTCATACAATTTTAATGTGGCTCCATTTATGAAGCTGTACTTAAACCCCTCCTCTGCATTTTTCTACAATTATATTTAAGGAAACGGGAAAGGAACAAAATCTAATTTTTATCATGTCTTGATTTTTTTCATTAGAGATTCAAACTTATACCCAATACCCATTATAAAATGTGTGGCAGAACAAAATACTTTAGGAGGTATATAAATTACCAGATTATATAGAAGATACGTATGAAAAATATTCTTAAATACCCTCACACCTTTCAATATAAAATAGCATACTGATACTGTTCTGGTGGCGCAGTGGCTAGAAGGCTAATTGCAGGCTAATTCTGCCAATAAGCAGTTCAATTCTGATGGGCTCAAGGTTGATTCAGCCTTCCATCTTTTTTCCATCCTCACAGCTCAGAAGGGGCTGTAAAACTCTGACGCCTATGTGGAATTTGCAGCAGATATTTTCTCTGTGCGCCCAGAGAGGGGGAAATCTTCTGCTACCTAGGATCAAAATCACAGCCTTCTGATTGTGAGGTGAAACCTCCACCTCGAGGCTACCACACTGCTGTTTTTTAACTTAATAATCAGACATCTTTTTCTTTTTTTTTTGTAAGAGGGATTTTATTCCATTGACAGGATTTCTTCCACTCGGGGAAACTGCCTCTCCCTTCTATTTTTCACTGCCTTGAGAACTAATTAAACACAATTGTACACAATGAGAAGACGCAACAGAATTGTAATTGTCCCAATCCTAGAGAACATTATGTATAAAAATGCATTTTTCATCCAAAAGAACTATCAGTAAAAGAGATTGCAACATAAAATGTGTGACAATTTGCATGGCAAATTAGTTTCTTTTTTGAAAAAAGTCTTCAGCCGATTGAAGTGGTAACAGCTGCAAGCCAAATAATTGACCAAATATTATATTTGAAACCACAGCCATGAACTCTCTACAAGCTGGGAGTGAAGCAGAAAACAGTTTGTCATGGTTTTAGAAAGTATTAGTGGTGAAACACACCATCCTGTGATTCTGAAAAAAATGCCCTGCTTCAACTTGGGATGAGACCCCTTTTCCATTGAAAACGCTGCAAATTTAAATGATTTTGGACTGATGCTTTCCTCTTTAGATCAGCTTTCTAACTTACTTTCATTTAAATTAAACGGAAGATAGGGTGACACAGTCAGGATGGGAGAGGAACAACATTTATTCTAAATTTTAAAACATTGTATTAAAATGTTTGAAGGCTTAATAAAATATCTGAGTTCTGCTAACTTCACTGAAAGTACTATACCTTCAGAGAAGACATTCAGCTGAAGCGTCATTTTTAACAGTACTTCTCTGACTCACCCGTATGACAGAGAATTTCAACTGGAGGAGGTGCGGCTGTTTCCAGCAACAGTGAAATGATCTGCTATATTCACAACTAGTGCACAACAGTGAAGTAATTTAGTGCCAGTTCCGCTTTTGTAACAGTAATAAAAGAAGAAAAAAAAAAAGAGGCACTTTTTGGCTGCTTGTGCCTTTGACTTGGCAAATTGTCCAGGCACTCTGAGCATTTTCCCCCAGTTCATGTGCATGGTATATTTTGTATAAATTAAGGCAAAAATCCTTGAACAAAAGGAAAAGCAAATGAAGAAAAAGCTGGAAAAAAACCCCTGGGATTCAACATTGGTGTGGAAAAAAATGTTGAGAGTAGTTTAAGAGATTATTGAACTGCATTTCACGTGGTGAACAAAAGCATACCCATATTAAGTTCAATTTGTTTCCAGTTATGAAAGAATTGCACTTGTATTCCAAGTGCTATCTAGCTAAACAAAATAGCTTGCAATCTTTTGCCTGTGTTAATTTTTTAAAAAAATTGAAATGTCCCTACTTTACTCAATCATGTAAAGCCAATTTCTAATTTTTAATTTAAAAGTATAAGCAAATGATTGCAGATCACATTATTAACACAATGGTTTATTCAATATGTCTCCAAGTAGTAGAAGGATGATTTAAGGAGGCAAACAGCAATAAAATTCTGTCTTAAAGTGCTTTTTTTGTTAAACTTACTCTTCATTTTCTAAAAAGTTCTACTGATGCCATAATTGTATTCTTGGAATAAACAAAGCTCTTTTATTGCTCTTACCCTTTAAGCACACAGCATCAGGAAAAAAGGTTACCGATTCCAGACTAACTTGTACCAAAACCATTCCATAAGGAATAATCATCCTTACATAAAAGGGCTCTCTTAAAAAGAACCCTTTATGTAAAGCACTATACAAATTACCTAGAGACATATTAAATACAAAAGTCCTTGTGTAAATTTATTCTTAACTAATATTTTACAATGCCAGGTGTAAATCACACATTTTTACATAATTTTGAATATTCCTATTCAATATTTAAAAAAAAAAGATTAAAAATTTGCCATTTATATGTAAAGGCAATCTGATTTTTTCTTCTGTATAAAACCCAAGTCTTTTTTTTTCTTTTTTTTTGTTTTGCAGCATCACAGAAAAGCAAAAGTTTTACATTCACTCATTAAATGTTCACATAAAAGTTTCAATTACTTGATAACTGTTCTTAAATGGGTGGAATCTTGACAAGGTTTTGTTTTGTTTTGTTTTGTTTTACTTTACTCATGCCTAAGCTAGTATCTATAAGAACCATAGCAGATGTCAGGAGATTTTCATAGCCTAATGATGAAACTTCTCAACTGAAGAATACTTTTAACTCATTACAAAGTACCTACCGATCTTTTGAAAGCATTTACTTCAGATTCCTTTAAAAAGTGAAAACAAAAGGATTCCAGCCATATCACGAAAGTGCTGGGTATTCTCCACTTCAGAGGAGCTTTTTCTCCTTCAGCTTGCAGCCATCAATTAAGTATCCACATCTTCAAGGTCACTTTTAGGTTCGCCAATCATCATAGGAGATACTGAGCCCTTTTAATAAATACAAAAGAATTAGAAAGGTTATGCTGTTGTTTAAACTGAAGGAAGAGTTATTGCACTGGGCATCATTTAGTATCTGCCTTTTGCAAACCAGAAATTAACCCTATATTTTTCCACGAAAAGAGCAAATGGACTGAATGTGAAATAAAGATAGTCCTCGGTTAATAACTGCCCTGTTTAGCAATAGTTCCACGTTACGATAGCACAATGGTTGCAGTGTCCCTGTGGTCATGGGATAGCGATTTGGGCACTTGGCCACTGGCATGCAATTACAGTGGTCAGAGTGTTCTGCAGTCACATGATCACCATTTGCAAATTTCACAGCCGCCTTCAGACTGACAAAGTTAATGGAGAAACCAGCAGAAAGTCATTAAGAATCAGTCGCGTGCTTAATGACCAAAGTGGAACTGCTATTGTAAAGTCAGGTGTGATCACGTGAAGTTTCACTGAACGATCTTGACACATCGCAACAGGATTGTCAGTTCCAACTGCAGTTGTTAAACAAGGACTACCTGTATTAGACTAGGAATATACACCATGATTAGAAGCACTAAAACGGAAGCATGTATGGAATTTGCTATATTAAAAAACGTCCTTCAGCATATGGCACTTAAAACGAATTCATGAAAGGCAAAGCTATCAATAGCTCCATGTCATCATGATGTTAGAACATATCTAGAATCAGAGAATTCTTTTAATATCGGTTGGTGGTGAAAATGAGCAGGGGAATGCAGGTATACACAAGTCTTGATACTGCGTACAGAATCTATATTGTCATATGTCGTTTAACAAACTAATGAAGTTGCTATTGATAGAGCTTTTATTTGAATATTTTAAGGTTTGAATTGTTAATTTCATCTAAAACTTTGACCACATTGAAGGTTAGTTTAGAAATAAATGCAATATAAATTAGATCAGCACAACTATGAACTATCGGAGGACAGATGAAATATAAATACAGTGCAATGTAATAATATAATCTTGCTATTACTATATTGTGACATTTTACCTGCTACATAATGTTTGAATATTGCCCATGTTCACCATTTCCTTTAGCGCTGGCCTGCCACTGAAGGCAATAGGGCCTTAAAAACAAAGCATATCACGTAAGCTGTTATTAGGACTATGTGAACTTTCAGATGAATGAATTAATCAAAGAGTTTGATTTCAATCATCCCTTCAAACAATCTTTGCAATTAATTGAAGGTATTACACTGAATCAAGATCCTTGGAATGGCTTCAGAGAAATTTGAGAATTGTAAAATGTTCTGATTGACATCTTGTACACTATTCGTATCTGTTGAGTTCATTTGGAGGGAGGGAAACTGAAATTTGTTTTGTTTCTTCTTTTTGTTCTCGCACAGTCCTCTTTTGTTCTCCTAAATTTATGGGGTTTTATCCTATTATTCCAGTTGATGTACTTATAGTTCTTCAGTTTTTTGATCTTTCCATTTCTCCCTCCACTTCTATTTATAGTTGGTTTTGTTCCTGACCAGAGACTGTTTTTATCTTGTGTTGGTTGAGATGACTTAAGTCTTTTTTTATGAAGTGGGTGAATAGATCTATAGTAGTATGCTTAGTATTATGACTTGTATATAGGTAAAGTCTTTCTTTGTATTATAGAATATTATGGATGCAATAGTGATCACATACACACTTCTCAGTCTCAGCACATAATACATAATTCCTACAACAGGCTAATTTTTAAAAGTTGGAGTAAGATATTTCCTTTGTCTTCTCTATGAGTTCTTTGCTAGACATTTGACAGGCTACTTGATTTTTTCAATATGCCATATATGTCATGTATTAAACAAAACCATCCTACGTACTTGTTGTAGATGTCTGCCTTCATTCTCATTGGCTGGACTGGTCTCAGATCCATTACTGCTTCCTGATTGATCTTTTTCATTCAGCAAGGCTGTGGCATATGCTAGTGTGTCCTAAAAAAAGTATGAGAATTAAAAGCTATGATAGTGTGTTTAGATGCAACTGGAAGTCACCGGGGAAAAAAAGATGCATAGTCATTGGAAATGAATTCAAATTATATACCCATCTTTTCTTTCAATCCAAAAATCAATGGAAATATTCCACTTATAATATTCCCACATAGTAGCCTTAATATCTTTTTATCACTGTACATATAATAAAAGGAACAAAAATGCAATAAACTTACAACCAGTTTTACTGACCTGTGCAGAAATAGTTCGTTGAAAGGTTTTGGCAGTTGAGGTTTCATTGGATATATTACTTTGTGGAGCCCAGTAGTGCTCAGACATCTAGAAAAATGTGAAAATGTAAAAGCAACAATGAAAACCACACAGCAGATTGTTACTGGACTGGATTTCAAAAGGAAATTGATTCCAAGAATAAAAAAGTCCTGCTCCCTCTTTCTTACTACTGACCCATTGAAGGAACTTCTGAACCATGGTGAATAGGACTTATTGAGGTGAATTTACACTGATTTACATTGTATTTATATACATTTATTTTTGTAATAATAAATATTACCTTTATTTGAAGCCACTGAACAGCCCAACTCCAATGATGAGAATTCTCCTTAAAGTAATCTTTAGCAGCAGAGCATCTTTAAGAAAGAAATGATGAAAATTATGTATCTGAGATATTAAAGGATTATGTGCCCTGTTCACTTTAAATTATTCCAATTTACAAGAGGTCCCCTTTCTGATCATATTGAAATTATTGACATTGACTTTGCTGCCAATACAAAGCAGGAAGGATAAAATATTTCAAAAGAATATTAGCAGTAGTTGTATCTTCACAAAAACACATGGCTAATTACAAGCCTATTTTTTTTTAAGTAAAAGTGTCCTCTGTGAGCCTTTTTCTGTTGAGATTTGTAGTGTTTCTTCATGCTATGTTTTTTTCTCAACCCAAGGCATTCCTATGAGAATATTTTTCACCAATTCTTTTTAATGCTTTATTTATATTGTTCCTTTCACCAATATTTTTATATGTTGGCTAGTCAGTAGCAGTTACTCTGCCAATGTTAATATTTCCTCTGCCTAGATTATAGAGCAGCTGTTGTCAACCAGTGGGCTGTAGAAAATTTTTGGTGGGCCACAGAATGGCTCCCAAAAGCAATTAATCTGGGCCATGCAGTTCTTGCGCCTCCTGGCTCTCTGAGGGACCTCGGAATCAGGCCCCTGAGATGCACGCACCAACTAGCTCCTACACCCAGCAGCGGCGGCAACAGCAGTCCCCTCCCCGAGCGCCTGCTGTCAGTTCTTCCCCATTAGTTCTCTAGATTTAAATTGCCTTAGCATGCTCGGTTAGTTCAGAATCACCTTACCCAGAGAAGGAAGTGGTACTGGAGGAGGAGGAGGCAGTAGTGGAGAAGCAAGCAACTAGCTCAGGGCGCTATTGCTGTGGTGGCTTTGCCTGCGTTTCCAAGGCTTTGATTTTGGGAGAGGTAGCAAGGGTGAGAAAAGGGGAGAGCTGTGCACGGCTCTGTCTCCCTTTCCTTTCCTGCCTGCACGTGGGTGGGTAGGAGGGGGGAGGAAAAAGAGAGAGCCGGGAGCAATTCAAAGCTAGAAAACTCATGGGGAGAGCTGACAGTGGGCGCTGGGGGAGGAGACTGTTGTGGTGTGGGAGCGTGCATCTCACGGACCTGAGCCAGGAGGCACGGGAACCGCAAGTGGGAGCGTTTGATGATTTCCACGTAGAAAAAAGACTCACACCCACACAGAAGATGAGACACGACCATGGACCAGAAGCCGTACTGCAGCTGCACCACTACCCCCTTCAAACCCCTCTGACCCATACAAGAAGCGAACTGACACCCACCATGAAGATGTGGCATGATGACGAACGACCCTTTGTCTGCTGGGAGTATTATTATGCTGTTATCATTTTTCAGGGTTTGTAGTGCTCTGAATTCATCTTTTTGCAAGTTATTTTTCAGTGGTTTGGCTGTGCATAAGATGTTAGTAACCTGGTGTCTTATTCTGTCAGCTTCATCTGTATTTAATTTGGTTAGGCTGGATTCTACTGCACATATGATGGATTCTGTGGGGATTTTTTTGGGTGCTATGGCATAATTGAATCCTTTGGTTAGGACTGACAGAATAAGATACCAGGTTGCTAACATCTTATGCACAGCCAAACCACCGAAAAATAACTTGCAAAAAGATGAATTCAGAACACTACAAACCCTGAAAAATGATAACAGCATAATAATACTCCCAGCAGACAAAGGGAATGCCACAGTAGTAATGGATAGAAAAGACTACGAAACAAAATTGACAGACCTACTCCAAGACTCCACATACAAACCTATAAACACAGACCCAACCACATATCTGGAAAAATTAACCAAGAAGAAAATTATAACCAGCCACATAAGCAAAGAAATCCAACAGACAATCACCCCAAGAGAAAAAATCTTCTAGATGCCCCAAATTGTACGGCCTCCCAAAAATACACAGAAGGCATACCTCTCAGACCCATAGTCAGCTCCAAAAGAGCACCATTACAAAACCTAGCTAAACACTTAGCAAAACAACTACAGCCCCATGCTGAAACCACAGCTTCATATGTACAAAACTCATACCACTTCTTAGAAATGATCAAAGATCTACACGTGGAACAAGAAGATCTGCTTGTAAGTTTCGACATGGTTTCACTATTCACTCAAGTCCCAATAAAAGAAACTCTTGAAATCATAAAAAATAAATACCAACCAGCTAAACACCTCATGGAACTAACAGAACACTGCCTAACCAACACATATTTCATATACAAAGGACAAAGATACAAGCAAATTGAAGGAGCCCCTATGGGATCACCACTGTCACCCATCATTGCAAACCTGTTCATAGAAGAATTCGAATCCAGAGCCCTGGCTAATGCCACCCACAAACCCAAACTAGGGCTAAGATACATCGATGACACATTTGTGATTTGGCCCCATGGAAAAGAAAACCTAAACAATTTCCGAACACACCTAAACAGCACACACCCCAAAATCAAGTTCACCATGGAAACGGAAATAAACAAACAACTACCATTCCCAGATGTACTAATCTACAAAAGAACAGATGGCACACTGGGACACACCATATACCAGAAGAAAACACACACCAACCGCTACCTCAATGCCCAATCCCACCACCACCCAGCACAGATAGATTCTGTGGCCAAAACACTAATTACCAGAACGAAACGCTGGCAGACAAGACACATATAAAGACTGAACTATGCACCCTGACTAAAGTATTGACAGCCAACGGCTTCCACAAAAACAAAATCACCAGCTTGATCCACAAAAACACACCAAGACATAACAGAGACCTAGAAGAACAACAGACCAATGGAACAGCTGTCCTGCCCTACATAAGAGGTACCACAGATAAAATCAGTAAGATACTACACAGGCATCACATCAAGACTGCCTTCAAAACAGATAAAAAATTAGCAGCCATCCTTAAAAACCCCAAAGACAAAATTGACCTGGAAAACCAAGGCATATACGAAGTTCCCTGTGCATCATGCCCGGCTACATACATTGGACAGACCAATAGAGGAATAAGTACCCGCCTGGATGAACACAAAAATGCAGTAAAAAAGCTGGAACACACCTCCTCACTAGTCCAACACATGAAAGCCACAGGTCACAGCATCAACTTCAGTGGCACTAAAACCCTAGCCACTATAGAAAACCCCAGCCACAGAATCATCAGAGAAGCCATAGAGATTGAAAAAAGACCTGAAAGCATGAATAGAAGAGATGATTCCACCAGACTGTCAATCATTTGGAAGCCTGCACTCTCAAATAGAAAGATCTCCACACCACAAGCCAGGCAAACACCTGGGCACAAACAGACTCCCTCTGATACCTCCAGCTCAAACACCCCCCCACCAGGCACCCAGATGAAACCAGCTTCCTAATAAATGATAGCCATTCATTTACTCGGAACCAAGCTGCACTAAAAGCCTCCAATACAGGAACACAATGTTGCCAGCCAATCAAGACAAAAGAAGCCACAAAACAGACAGAAGATATTAGAAACACCAATCAAGCAGAATACAGCAAACTTCAAGACCAATAAACACAGACCAAGACTCCCAACCAATCAGGATGAAGAAAAAACCATTCTGGCACAGCAGAAGGCTAGCCTCAAATTTAAAACTGAAACGGCTGTGAAAGTCTGACTCACAGATGGACACTATATAGAAGCCTCATGATGGCAGATGAGATTCTGCCGAAATGTTGCTACAATTTTAAAAGCACAACTATTATGACGTGGGAAAATACCCGAACACTTCAACCTTTGAATCTGGCTTTGAGTATGATAGAAAAGATATTTAAAATGTTGTCCACATCCTAGTATATTAACAGCATATAACTTGGCATGAATGACACTATTCTTCACTTTTATTACATACTTACTTTTGAGCAAGTGTGACTAAGAATTTGACACACTGATAGCAACGACTACTGTCCACGTGGTTACTGTGATGCATCAGAGCTGTTAAGAGAGGGTATGAAAACAATAATAATTTATGAAAGTAGTATCTTCAGCAAAAAGATTATAAACACAGTCTCAATGCTAATGTGTCAAGCACAGTTTACAGCTCTTTTACACCTTCCAGTTTATTTCAACTTATCTTTGCATTTTCATCGTTAAACTCCATTTCATGGCCCATTAACTGCTGCAGTTCATGACATTTGCTATGATTTTACATTTAGATATCATGCCAAACCAAGCGGCTTTTTAATCAGCTTGGCAATGTCTGAATTTAGGTTATGGCTCATTATCTTTTACTCACACAGGAATTTTTTTCTACAGATTAATATACAACAAAATAAGCTGTATCTAATAAGTTGGAGATATTTTAAATCTGTAACACAGCCTAAATTTATATTTTATTTCTCTGGTATTGTCTATTTAAGTTGCAGTACTCAAAATGCCCCCAAATACTGTATAATAACCAAGTTACTACCATAAGGAGGGAAATAGCTCTTAAGGCTTTTATTTACTTTATGTATAATACATACTTACATGCCTGCCCATCTCACAAAACATTCTTGAATGATATATTTTATTTGTAAATTCTTTTTCTGAATATCTTCCAAAAGATTTTCTATGCATACAGAGACTTGCAAAACTTTTCTTTGCTTCAAAGTGATTTTCCAAGTAATTAAACATCAGGAATCTGGTGCGCTTTTTCCAACATAAATGTTTTTCAAATTTTACAAAAGAATTAGAAAAGCTCCTGATTTTTACCCTTCTCAGAGAATAACATGGCTTTCCTCTTACGTCTACAACCAGAAGCACCCACATAACTAAAGTCTTGTAGTATTTAAAAATACTGTTATCTTGTTGGGATTCATTGTATGATTCTCTGAAATTCAGTTACTAATTCTGTGCAGCAATACTAACCCAGCAATCCATTTTCAGTCTCAAATGCAAATTTGACCCGCTCTATTTGTAAAGGATCTTCAATAATCTGTGAAACAACAGAGAGGTAAGGCTAAGCTACACTGAAACTAAATCCAAAATGTCAAGTCTACTTAAACAGGAGGCAAGATCAAATAAAAAAGTTTATCACTTTTAATTAGTAACACTGAGGCTTGTGGTGAACAGCTTCTACTGAAAGCAATTAGAATAGAATAGAAACTTTTTGGCTTAAGCAGAATACTATGTCAAGCCAGATAAAAAATAGGCAAAATTTTAATATTATTCACAGCTAACATAGATTATACTCAAGTATAATTTAAAAGTCACTAAAATATATGGCATATATAAATTAGGCCCTAATATGTAGAGATATTAATTTTGGGAAACATTTTAATGCATATTTTAAAGTGCTGAGAATAAAGTCAAAGGCTTTAGTACTAAGTTCAATAGCATACTGATTCAGTACTATTTCCAAGAACAATAGAGACAGGAGGGAGTTACTTACCAATAACTCATGTAAGAGATGGAAAATATTCTTCAACTCATGGGGTGGAGCGGTCTCCAGTTGATTCTGAAAGTCAAAAATATAAATTCATACAAGCAGAAGATAGACAGGTAAACTGTGTATTTGTACTTTATAAGCATTCATTGTAAAAGATTGTACAATGTAAAAAGTTCATAAATATTTTTGTTAGAACATATTTAAAAAGCAATGCTGTACTTTTCAATAAGACTACAACTCATTTTGACATAATTTTTTAAGTGGAATTTTTCCTGAAAAACATTTGTGTGGGATACTAAATAGATAGTAAGAATGGTTTATGTAAAAATTGAAATTTTGAGAAAAAAAAAACATTTTCAAGCATACAAGCTATGGATATATGCTGTATACTGTTGGAATATATGGGGAATAAGAAGGAGAAGGCGGAGCTACGTCTCGGTGTTACAGCTGCGATCTCGGGGCTCTGAGATCTCAGCTGATATTTTTGCCTCTGGTCGGTTCTAACGGACCTAAACCGTCCCGTAGAGACGGGGATTGTGAAGGGCACAGTCCCAGGATCCCAGAGATATCGCAAAATCTCTGGTTTGATCCGGGAGAAGCCCTTTTGCTGGAAGCGGAAAGACAGCCTCCAAAGCTGCTGAAGTCGGGACAACTCCGGAAAGAAAGGGATTTAAATGAGCGTGTATCGGTTGGGTGAGAAATTCTTTTGCATTATAAATTGATTAAGACTTGAAAGGACATCCTGAACAAAGAAGAAATCTGTGACTTTATTTTTGCTTGACTGAACCTTGGTTGAGCGGCGTTTAAGTGATGTCAAATTGAGACTTGGATTTTTTTTTCTTATTTTCTTTGAGGACTTTAATGTGACTTTGTAGGTAACCGGATTGAATTTTCTCTAATATATATTTTTATTTTTCACTTGATTTTTATTTTTTATCTTTTTAACTTTCTTTTTAGGATAGAGGCTCCCTTTGGCTATCTTTTTTTTCTTTTTGTTTGAGTCTTTTATAAATATTTTTTCTTTTGGCTGGGGGGGGAAAGAGTATTAAGAGATGCTGCAACACTGCCAACTAGAGGCTTGAAAATATTTTATTTGAATTGGGGAGAAAAGCACTTCTTTTCAAGGACATTTTAATGTGATAAGATAGAGGGAGAATACAGTAAAATATTATTACAGGTGCTCTCTTGGACTCTTATCAATATTTCAACATTTGAGGCTTGGCTTTGAAGTTGCTGGAGAAGACAGTCATAATAAGAGCCTTGGATAAAGAAATAAAGTGCAGTGTACAGTGCATATATATATATATATATACCTATAAAACTCCTACTCGCCAGCCTTTTTGTAAATTTTAACTCTAGTATTTTTGCTTTTTATTTTAAAGGGAAAGCCTCAGAGCTCTTTCTTTTTTCTTCTCTTTCTTTTTTTTTCTCTTGCTTCTTCGCTTCTTCCATTTATTTTAATTGGATTAGGGTCTAGAAGAACCTGAAGACCTTTCTTTTTCCTTTTTCCTTTTTTCTTTTTTGGTTTTGGGCTTTTTACTATTGGATTTCTTTTTTTTTTTATTTTTTTGGACTATATTTGGCTACTATACCAGCTGGATTCAAAGCCAAAGAGAGCTTGAAGCCTTGGAAATATTAAAATGAGCAGGAAACCAAAATTATTCGGCGTTTTTGCTTCTACCTCTGCTTCCCCATCACCTGAAGGACAACTTTTAATTCAGACAATGTTGAAGCAAGATAAGGAACAAGAAAAAGCAAATTTACAGATGATTATGCAAGGAATTCAAGATATTAAGATAAAAATAGATACTATGGATAAAAAAATAGAGAAATCTGATGAAAATCTTAAACAAATGATGGGAAAGTATGAGGAGAGATTCCAAAAAATTGAGGAAGAAGGAAAACAAAGAGAGGAGAAGATTGGAAATATTGACACTAGATTAACAGTGGTAGAACAAGAAAAAAATGGGATGTTGAGGTGGGAGATGGAAAGATCAGAATTTTATCTTAGATTCCAAAATATAGAAGAGGAAAAAGGAGAAAATTTGGCTGTGATAATGATAGAAATATTGGCAGATCTTCTGGAAATTACTGAGGAAAAGATGATGGACGGAGTAGATGAGATATACCGAGTTTATACAAGATATGCGATGAGAAATAAACTACCAAAGGAAGTACACATTAGATTTACTAAAAAATCCATCAGAACACAAATATTACAAGTGGCAAGAGAAAAAGCATTGGAATATAAAGGCAAAGAGATTGTAGTTTTAAAACAAATACCTAGAAGAGTGAGAGAGATGAGAAGAGAATATCGATTTTTGACCAAAATGTTACTGGAAAATGAAGTGAACTATAGATGGCTGATACCAGAAGGACTAATTTTTACGTGGCAAGAGCAGAGACATAGAATTGACTCGATTGAAAAAGCAGAACTTTTTTATGCAGAATTTTTCGGAAGAAAAAAAGAGGAGGCAGAGAAAGAGGTCTCATTAATTGAGTTTCAGGAGGAACAACTGGAGATTGAAAAAGAGAAAGGAGTTGTAGGTGGACAGGTAGACAGTAAAGAACAACGTGAAGTGAGAGCTACGAGAGCTGTTAGACCTAAATATAAAGCATAATCATGGAAGAAAAAAAACTGATTATAATGAATATAAATGGACTTAACTCAGCTGTTAAAAGAAGGAAAACCTTTCACAAATTAGAGAAATTAAAATTTGATATAATTTGCTTACAAGAAGTTCATATTAAAAAACAACATGAGCAATTGTTAGTACAGCCAAAATTAGGGAAAATATTTACTTCTTTGATTCAATGTAAGAAAAGAGGAGTGGTTCTCTACATTAAAGAAGATATTCCAGCAAAACTGATCTACACGGATGAAGATGGAAGAGTATTAATGGTGGAAATAATGGATAATAATAAAAAAATACTCTTGATTGCAATTTATGCTCCGAATAATAAACAAGAAGAGTTTTATAAAAAACTACATATGGAAATAATTAGACTGGACTATGTTAACATAATTATGATGGGAGACTTTAATGGAATTGTGGACAATAAATTGGACTATATAACAACAACAACAAAACAAAATAGAAAGATTCTCCCTAAATCTTTTTTTAAAATGACAGATGAACTAACCTTAAAAGATATTTGGAGGGAAAGAAATGTTAAAACTAAACAATATACTTTTTATTCTAATAGACATTTATCATGGTCCAGATTAGATATGATTTGGATCTCAATAGAATTAATATCTACTATTCAAGAAACAAATATTGAAATAAGTACTTGGGCAGATCATAGTCCAATGACAATTAAATGGAAGGGACAAAAAAAAAGATCGAGATGGACATTAAACAATACTATTTTAAAGGAGAAAGATTTTATACAATGGATGGAGAAGGAATTGGTTTTTTTTTTTAAAGAAAATAAAAAAGAAGATACCTCAATACAGAATGTTTGGGATACAATGAAGGCATATGTAAGAGGTTTGATAATAGACTATACAAGAAAAAAGAATATTAGGAAAAGACAAACCTCCAAGGCCTTGGAAGATGAATATATAAGACTTGAAAAAGAACTACAGAAAATACCACAGAAAAAAGATATTAAATTGAAACTGGATGTAATTAAGCATAAAATGGAATTAATAGAGAAAGAAGAACTGGCACAGAAAATTAGAAATTCTAAACAGAATTATTTTGAAGATGCAAATAAACCAGGTAGATGGCTAGCATATAAACTGAGAAAGGAGAAGGAATCAAGAAAAATATTGAAACTAATAGATCATCGAGGTCAAGTTTGTTGTGGTAATAAGGAGAAAAAGGGAATTATTCGAGATTATTATGGACAACTATATAAACAAGAGAATATTGATGAGGAAAAAATTAAACAGTATTTACAGAATGTTAACTTACCGAAGATACCTAAAGAGACTGAAGAAATGTTAGAAAGCAACATAACAATGATGGAATTAAATGAAGCATTTAAAAGACAAAATAATGGGAAAGCACCAGGTCCAGATGGGCTTCCGGCAGAATTCTATAAAAAATTTCAAGAATCATTGAACACTCCATTGTTAGAAATTATGAATGAAGTTATGTTAAAGAAGATGGCACCCAAAACATGGTCAGAGGCTTATATTACATTTATTTTAAATGAAGAGGCTGACCCGTTGCAAATTAAGAACTATAGACCTATTTCCTTATTGAATGCAGATTATAAAATCTTTGCTTCAATCTTAGCAGAAAGACTGAAAAAATATTTAAATAATTTTATTCATCCAGATCAAAATGGATTTCTACCAAAGAGACAAATTAGAGACAACATGAGAGTAATTTTGGATACCTTGGAATATTATGAGGCTCATCCTGAAAAACAAATGGCTTTGATATTTCTAGATGCTCAAAAGGCATTTGACAACGTGAACTGGAGATTTATGTTATTATTATTGGAACAGATGGGCTTTGCCAGAAAATTTATTCAAGCAATAGAAGCCATATATAATAAACAGACAGCAAAGGTAATGATGGAGGGAGAATTTACAGATCTTATTAATATAAGAAGAGGTACAAGACAAGGATGTCCCCTATCTCCTTTGTTATTCGTATTAACTTTGGAAGTGTTGAATAGAAATATTAGAGATGACAAAAATATAAAAGGAATGAAAATTAAAAAGGAAGAATTTAAACTACTTTATATTTTGCTGACGATTTAGCTTTTATTCTGGAAGACCCGTTAGAAACCGCTCCAAAGTTATTGGAAAAGATAGAGACATATGGTGAGATGGCTGGCTTGAAAATAAATAAAGATAAAACAAAGATTTTGACAAAAAACATGTTATTGAGACAAAGAGAAGAACTGACAGATCTTTTGAAAATTCAAATTACAAATAAGGTTAAGTATTTGGGGATATATTTGACAGCAAGATGTAGCACATTAAAAGAGAATAATTATATTAAACTCAAACAACAGATAATTACAGATTTGAAGAAATGGGAAAATTTACAACTGTCATTAATAGGGAGAATCTCAACAATTAAGATGAATATTTTACCTAGAATTTTATTTCTCTCTCAAACAATACCAATTAGACTTGGAAAAGACTATTTTGAAGATTTAAATAAAATTATGTTGAAGTTTATATGGCAAGGTAAAAAAGCGAGAATAAAGTTAAAACTTTTGCAAGATGCTAGAAATAGAGGAGGTTTTGGCCTGCCTAATTGGGAACTGTATTATCAAGCTGCAAGTTTGATGTGGGTCAAAGAATGGATAACATTAAGAAAACATAGATTGTTGACATTAGAAGGACATGATTTACTGTTGGGCTGGCATGCTTTTTTATGGTACAAGGGAACTAAAACACAGGGGTATTTCAGAAGACATTATATACGGGAGTCTTTGTGGTTAAATTGGGAGAAGATAAAAAAACAATGTTACTTGAAAATTCCAGTTTGGTTATCGACTATTGAAGCATTTTCCTATCCTATGATCTATAAAAAGGAACAAACAGTTAGATATGGGGAACTGTTGGATGAAAAGGGTGGACTTAAAACGATCCAAAATTTAGAGGAACAAGGTATAAGGATGAATTGGTTTTCTTATGCACAAATACACTCAAGATATCTTGAAGATTTTAAAACGGAAGGATTCTATGATAAACAGACTGATTTAGATAAGATATTGATGGGTACTGATGAGAAAGTGATTAAAAAGTTTATGGTTATTTATTGGGAATTAAGCTAGAGGAAGAACAAGTTAAAGAAACTATGATTGCTTGGGGGAAGAATTTTGGATATGGGATTGATTTAGAGCAATGGCAAAAATTGTGGTCTCAAAATTATAAAATGACAATGTCAATAGCATATAAAGAAAACTTGTATAAGATGTTTTACAGGTGGCACCTTCCCCCGACAAGAATAGCAAGAATGTTCAAGAACAAATCTGAAAAATGTTGGAAATGTCATCAGATACCTGGCTCATATTATCATATGTGGTGGACTTGTGAGAATGCCAGAAAATATTGGACTAAAATTCACATGTGGTTGGAAAAAATGACAAAGAAACACATAGATTTGAAACCAGAGATCTTTTTATTGGGAATTTTACCTGATATATATGATAAAGACTTGAAATATTTGATTGTAAATGTATTAACAGCGGCTAGGATTGTATTTCCTAAAAACTGGAAGAATGAGAAAATGCCATTGCAGGAAGAAATTATTGAGAAAATATTGGAATGTGCTGAGATGAGTAGATTGACATTTGAAATTAGAGAACAAGAAGATAAACAATTTTATGCAATTTGGGGTTTTTTTTATCAATGGTTAGATGATAAAATACAATAATAGAGCATTAATATTATATATATGAAGAGTTTTTAGGATTGATTTGTTATGATTATATGATAAGTTATAGAATAAACTGTTTGAAGTATTGTTATCTTACAAAGCATGAATGATTAAAAGTATAGTCAGAAAAAGATTTTTTTATTTTATTTTTTTAGTAATATTAGAATATGGATTGACAATATGAGTGGTTATGCAATATAATTGTAATTGACACTATAAAATGAATGCACAAAACTGATGAACCAACCGATACACCGGAAGTATATATGAGAGTAGATGTTTTTAATGTTTTGTATGTTTCTCTGTTTGTAGAAAATTAATAAAAATTTATAAAAAAAAAAAAAAAAAAGAATAAGAAATCATAGATATTTTGTAACTCCTTAAAGTAATAGCACTGAAAACTAAAATGTGTATCAGTCCTTAAAATTCAAAAGAATCAGCAGTTCCAGAACAATTTATGTATTACAAAAATTTACCTTGATGAAATGCAACATGGTAAGGGAAAAGTGCTCATTGCAAAAGCAGCAGTAGACTACCATCTCAATGAGGATCGAGAGTGATCCAGTCAGCTCCCTTAAAGCATGCATCACCTTTGAGAAGAGAGCAGAGGATGAGCATTATTTAAAAAAAAAAACAGACTGTAACTTGGTATGCATTTCATTACATACTTATTTGGTATCTCTTCACTACTTGGGTTGTACAGTCGTATTGTAGTTGCAGGAACATCATTTCTAAACAGTATTGTGAGACTGGATTCTAGATAAGCTTGATTTAAGCCTTCATTTTGTATTACATTTAACTCATTATAAAATAGATATAAAATAGCTGCTTACCTCCATTAAATAAGGCTTCCCCTCAGATAAGAATATCAAAGCTTCTACTTCTTCATGAAGGGTCAAAAGTGGCCCTGAAGTAGGAACACTAAGGGGTGAATGCAGGGCAAACAAACCAGGAGCTGTAAAGGAAGTACAAATATAAAACTACACTTGGTCCTGATAATAAACTGATAATAGTAATTAAAAAATGACCAGGGGTGGCAAACATACTGTGGCTATACACCCGGTCATCTAGATGGGATCATCCAAGAAAAACTGGAAAGACTTACCTACATTCCTCTGTGAGGAGACATCTGAATTCAAGACAAGCAATGCCACAGTATTATGGAGAAAGCCAAATTCCCGGGCTTGTGCGGAACTCCATCTGCGATTCTGTTTTGTTAAGTATATACCAAACATCGTATAAGCACTAATAGTTCATTTAATGTATCTTTTTTATGCATAAAGGCATGTTATCAAAGACTGATGCCACTCAGCCAAGCTGAATGGCAACAGCATGCTTTCAGAGTGATTTGGTGAAAAGGTTACTACAGCTGAAATAAGTAGAAGTTGTTGTCTATTCAAGAAGAGCATAAGAGCTATACCAATCTGAACCTCCAAGTTCAGGAGAACAAAAGAATGGGCAGGCTGGAGGGCAGATAGATTGGATTTTCTAGCACAGCCAGCATAGAAGCTATCTGTCAACACCTGATTGAAAATCCCATTTATGGGCATATAGGATACTTCAAGAAGTAGAAATTCAGGATTATTCAAATTTAACTATGCTCAATCAAATTTATCTCACAGTCCCATAACTGGCAGTTAAAGTAATTTAGGCCAAACAGTTCTCATACTTTCTAACTTAGGGGTTACTTCCGAATGAACAGAAGCTGTAATTTTAGGGGACATTGCCCGTTCTTGGGGAAAAACAATATTATTGTATTTCTTGCAGTCTTCCTGCATTTAAAACCAGCAATGATTGTGGCAAAGCCTGAAGAGTGAATTGGTCTTCTCAAATTCCCAACTATTAGGTATACTAAGCTTCTGAACTCGATTACAGCACACACTCTGCTCAGAGGCTGGTGTTATGTTCATACCTGGTTATTCTGCCGGTTGGGACCAAGAAGGAAATTGATCATATGACTCAAGGCACTATGCCTGAGGAGGAGGTCACAGGCTCTTATACCCTGCTGTAGAAGAAAGGAAAAACATAGGGTTATGTTCTAGAAAACATGGAAAGACCACAAAAAGAGGTTAAATATTTTAAATATTTAATTATAATTAATCAAACATTTACTCTGAAATGCTTCTTAAAACTTGTTTCATTACATTCAGTTTTATTGATCTACAAACTTTGAATAGCTCTGTGACATCAAACTATCTGGGAATTTTTAACTTTGCCTTTTTCCTTTGGATTTTTTTTCCTATTAGTTCAATAATAAGAGGTCATTGTGATTGATCTGCCAAAACTAAAACATTAAGAGGTAATTATAATATAGTACCTATAACTAAAGTCTACTTATTATACTGTTCTCTGAACTACTGTGCAAAGAATAGCAAAGAGTAGCATGTGAAGCAGCATCAACAGTATAAGAATGAGGTTAATGACTGTATGTCTTCAGATTACTTTAAATTCTTAGGCTCAAAAAGAAATCTGCTTCCTTTCCAACACCAACTGGAACTGGCCCTGCAGAAGGATGAGAACCATTGTAACAAGGTACCTCCCACTGCAATCTCCTGAGCCATCCCAAAAGATGATCATGCTTTAGAGCAGGGTCACCAATCTTTTGGACCTCAGGGATCACCAAACTCATAATTTTAGATCCCAGAGACCATTAACTGGTTTTGTGGGTGTGGCTTAATTTGTGGGTGTGGCTTGGTGGTCATGTGACTGGCTGGGCATGGCTTGTATGTAAATATTATAAATATTTATTTAAATATTGAATTTTTTTTATAAAAAAGCAACTTTTACCCAAAATCAGGCAAAGCAGGCAGGCAGATTGAGTTGCTCACAGAATCACAGATTCATTCAGAGATCTATCTATCTGCCATTGGCTAGCTCAGTCTGTCACATAAAATTTGCTTGCAAGCAAACTCACAAAATTAACTCACAACACACCATGTATGTACATATTGAATTTTTTATATAAAAGAGCAACTTTTACCAAAAACCAGGCAAAGCAGACAGACTGAGTTGCTCACAAAAACATTCAGTGATCTGTCTGCCATTGGCTACCTCAGTCTCTCAAATTTGCTTGTCGTGAGTCTGCAGTGAATTTGCTTGCAAGCAAACCTTCAGTTCTAAGGGAGGTTCGTCTGTACTTAAAAGCAGAGCCAAAGATCTAAAGACTAGCTTGACAGCAATAAATCCAACCATTTCCTGCTTCCTAGCTAATCTAAATTTCCTGGCATACCTGAACAGATAATGGTTGGAAAAAGGAAAATAGCAATTTAGCAGGCAAGTTTTCTGGGTAAGGAGTGAGTGGGCAGGGAGGGTTCCCGTGGGCCATGTGGGCGGTGCAGAAACTTGTGTTTTTGTGCAACCTGGATTAATTGATTGGAGGAGTGGTCTGGAGGTGAAATTTCTCTGCTGCACACCAAATTTTCTCACAGCCCATCAATGGGCTGCGGCCCACCAGTTGGCGACCGCTGCTTTATAGCATAGAAAGCCTCAGAAAGATCAAGAAAGGCCAGGATGGATGTACTACCCCATCTCACCAGAAGTCATCAACAAGGATGCCCAATGTTGTTCAGTACGATATAACTAGGCCTGAATCCTGACTGACAAGGCTCAAGATAATTCACTTCTGCAGTCTCCAATCTGGATTGGTCACAGGGACCAGAGTTTTAATCTTCCAAGCTTTCAAGACTTGTGCTGGAGCCCATCCTCAGGGAATTGGAAGACTTTTTTTTCAATACATTTTTTATTTTTATTTTTACAACATCTCTTTGAGTGAACAATGTGGTTCCAAGGAACTGGAAGTCTGAGAAATGGGCTTTTCTTCAGTCAACAGAAGTGTTGATTTACCACCAATTTATCAAGGAATTAGGAAGGAGGACTTGGCAACACAAAGAAACAATATCCAACAATTTATTAGCCAGCCATCAACACTCCAATCAACATCTAAAAAGGCACACACACAACAATCACCATATAAATACTACACCAGAATAGCCCAAAGCACACACTCTGCTAGAGAGAAGTTCCCTGAGGATGGGCTCCAGCATGAGTGTGAAAGCTCAGAAGACCAAACCTCTGGTCCTGGTGACCAGACCAAACTGGAGCCTGCAACAGTATCTTGGGACATGTATTCATTGAGACACCCTTCATTTGTGATAATCCATTTCTTCCAGAACCTTCTGGTACTTCCTTCAAAAACCTTCCCTAGAACTTTGAACTTCAGTTTACTTTTCTAATGGAATAGCAAGTAGAAACTATCACTTCATATGCGATAGAGCAGGGGTCTCCAACTTTGGCAACTTTAAGACTTTAAGACTTAAGCCAGCTTCACTGGCTGAGGAACTCTGGGAGTTGAAGTCCACAAGTCTTAAAGTTGCCAAGGATGGAGATCCCTGCTATAGAGAGCTTCCACTTGGCAAAGGACTTTTTTTTTCTATGTGATACTAGAAACTTTTTGCAATATAGCTTCATTCTTTCATCTAATTACAACAATCTGAAAAATAGAAGAATATGTTTTTTTTTTTTTTTACCTTTTGTACAAAACTGTTGAACAAGAAGAAGTACTGGGCACAATTTTTACAGTTCTCAGGGACATCTTTGTCCAATAGACTCAGCAACACTTCTATTAGCTGATGCAAGCTTTTTAGCTGTCAAAAAAGTACAAAAACCTTATTTGAAATTATCAATTTAATAATTCAAGCTTACAATGAATATAAAATATTATAGGTGAAAGCAAAACATATTTTTCCAAAGCTTGCAATAAAAATGACACTTTCTTAAACTTAAAAGTCAGACTTTTAAAAGAATGATAGCAGATATTTGCATTAAAAATATCTACTGAGTTTAAACATTACATTCATAACAATTAGAAATTATATGATTCTTGTTAAGTTATTAAAAATATAGAAATTACTAATATGCAATTAATAAAAGAGCAGTGCAGGTTTTTTTATATTACTGACCTTTTCTTGATGAAACAAGGCACTGTCTAAGGTTTTTTCAAGAATTGTGGCTACAGCAACTCTCACTTCTCTTACGCTGCATTCCAGCAAAAATGTTCTGAAAAATACCCCATCATTGAGAAACGAAGCCAAATTCATTCTCTAATTTAACTTATATTTGTCTTTTTTTCCCCTATTGGGAAACTTAATATTCACAGGTGTAGAAAGACTGTATAAGATAATTGCCTCTAGGGTTATCTACAAACCATAGGGTTATTGTGGGCCTGCTGATATCTCTGCACATTGATTTTTCACAACTACAGAAACAGAGGCTATATAAGTAGGGGAAGATTTGAACTGGAAAGAAGGATACAATATCATGGTATGTCATCAAACAGATTGACCAACTATGATAGTACTTACTTAATAAGCTCTCGCCCTTCAGCTTCAACTAAATATTCAATTAACCACTGACAAGCATCAAAACTTTTAGAAACTAAAGCATCAATGGTTGCAATCCATTCTTCTGTATCAGTCCTTAAAGGAAGCAAACACAGTAACATTGGTATGACCAGAAAAGAATGAGTGTATGTGCATTCTTCAGACAAAGAACTTTTAAATAAAATGTCACCTGAGTTTTTTCTTTGTTCGCAGATAAGTTTGGAAGAGAAATTGGACTGCTAGTTGTAAACTCACTCGTGCCATAGATGGGTAATGTGTATGCTTCAACTTTGTCTGGACAGAGAGACATTAGGTTGTATAAAACCGCATTTTAGTTTTAGTTCCTAAAACATAATTTTTTGAACTATAAGTTGGAAAAGCCACTTTTAACAAGAAACTGGAAAATAAAAGTTTCTTTCAGAGACCATTCAATGAAATAAATGGCTATCAAGCCAACTTTTCTTCCCATAACCAGTGACTGAAACTATTCACTACGAAACAAGATTTGAACTCTCTAATTCTTGCATTGGTTCACAAAAATATGATATTCAATAGTGTCAAAGATTAAGGAATCCAGCAGGTCCAGGAATGGCATAATCAATTTGTTCAGGTCCTAATAAAAAGTGACCAATATGGTGGGATCTGAATTCCAATCAAATATCTAGACAATCCATTTCTTCTAATGTGCTTAACAGTTGATGCCCTCCATTCTCTCACCAATCATCCCTACAAAAGGAAATATTTAGGATTGGACAATAAATCCAGGATAACTACTGGTAGAACCATGCAGCACTTCTTTCAAGGCTGTTGGCACAATATTTCCAAAATATTGATAATCTATGAGATCTGCTGACCGTAACTCTCCAGACCTCTGAAGGAGCTTGGAAGAGCCTACTGAGATAATTTACTTGTCTGAGTTCACACGCTAGCATATCCGATATTGCATGGACTTAATAACTGAAATATTAAATTCACTACTCACAGCATTTAATGAAGCTAATGACAGAACAAAACTAAAATAGTCACTGCAGTAGACATCCCTGTTCTTCATAAATTTCAGGTTTTCATCTCTCACCATCTGAAAAGCAACATCAGTATCAAGGAATTATTTAAAAATATGATACTGTATGAGCAAGAAAAATATTATCGTAGGAGTACAGGATATTTAGAAGCTATATATACATATATTAGAAATTTCACTTAAAAAACTCATTTTTTATTGTGCTTTATAAATGCCTAACAAGCATGCCATTTCCTTTCACGTTAAACTGGATAATGCAAGATGCTAAAAAGGAATATAATAAATGCCTTCCTTGTTTTATCATATACACCCACACTAACTTTTGTTTTATCTGTTAATATTTCTGACATATATTTTGCCTTTTCAGTCCTAATTAAACTGGAACTTCACTTTCCTGCATAGAGTTCACTGGTTTTACTCTATAAGATGTTTTGCAACGGCAGAAAGTTATGGTAAATGCTGTTGGTGCCAACAAGATCCTGTTTACTAAATAAAGCTTTTGATCTTAACTATTCTTTCAATTTTGCTTCAGATATTCTTTATGAGTAGCTACACACACACACACACACACACCCACCGTGTTTCTCCAACAATAGAATTGTGGAGAAATTCTCCACAATTTCTCAGTGTTTCTCCAACAATTCCTATCCACCAATAGGAAGCCCCACCATGTTTACTGGCATAAAATCAAATTAAGACCCTCCCCCCAAATTAAGGCCCATATTAAACATGCGAAATAGAGGGGGGGAATGGTGGGGGGGGGCTTGCATTTAGGAAGTACTTGCATGCCCGGATATGGTGCTGCCTGTGTTGGTGGGGCACTTCATATCAGGAGACCTCCCGCCACCATTGCTTTCCCTTCTCCCTTGCTGCCGCAGCGTTACAGCAACGCCTCGGCGTTTGGTGCAGCCATGTGTGGCCAGTCAAGGTTCCTCCCTGCAACCGGTGCCCTGAGGAGACATTTGGCTTCAGGCGCTCCTTTCGCCACCTTCCGAGGGAAGGCGCTCGCCCGAGAGGATATCTCTCTCTCTCTCTCTCTCTCCCCCTCTCTCTCCCTGCAAGGTCAACGTCTGCGCTGGGGCTGAGGAGGAGGAGGCTGCAGCTGGTTCCTCCTGCTTGCTGAGCGGTGAGGAAGCCGTGGCTTTGCAGAGCAAGCAAAGCTCTACTTCCCTGGGCAAGATTTGGGAACGAGGGGCTGGAGGAGGTGCCTTGGGCCCCAGCGCAGCTGACAGGCGGTCCCTCCTTCCCGGCGGCAGAGCTCTCACCAAGGCAGCGAGTGCCTCCCCACTGGCCTCTCCACTCATCCCGCCACAGCCGCGCCAGAGCTGGGAAAGCGAGCCACGGGTGTGTGCATGCCTCCTCCTGCCCCTTGTTTCCAAATCTCACCCGGGCGAGCAGTGCTTCGCTTACTCTGCAAAGCCGCGGCTTCCTCACCACTCAGCAAGGAGGAGGAACTGGCTGCAGCCTCCACCTCCTCAGCCGCAGCGCAGACGGTGATCTTGCGGGGAGAGACAGAGAGAGAGAGAGGGAGAGATCCTCTCGGGCGAGCACCTTCCCTTGGAAGGCGGCGACGGGAACACCTGAAGCCAAGTGTCTCCTCAGGGCTCCGGTTGCAGGGAGGAACCTTGACTAGCCGCACGTGGCTGCACCAAACACTGAGGCGTTGCTCTAATGCTGCAGCAAGGGAGAAGGGAAAGCAATGATGGCGGAAGGTCTCCTGAACATCCAAGTTGTCGCCGCCCGCCCATCCAAGGATGCAAGGGGGAGGGAATTAAGTCACTCCCGAAAAGATGGCCTAGCTGTTTTCTCTGGGGTCAAAAAAAAATAAGGCCCAGCCTTATCATGTAAGAAACATGGTATGTGTGTGTATGTATATGTATATGTATATATATGCTGTTCAGCTTCCTTTGGGTATTATCCCACGTCATTGTAGTTGTGCTTTTAAAGTTGTGGCAACGTTTTGGCAGAATCTCATCTGCCATCATCAGGCTTCTGTATTGAGTTCTTCTGTGAGTCAGGCTATCACAGCCGTTTCAGTTTTAAATTTGAGGCTAGCCTACTGTTGAGCCAGAATGGTTTTTTTCTTCATCCTGATTGGTTGGGAGTCTTGGTCTGTGTTTATTGGTCTTGGAGTTTGCTGTGTTCTGCTTGATTGGTGTTTCTAATTTCTTCTGTCTGTTTTGTGGCTTTGATTGGCTGGCAACATTGTGTTCCTGTATTGGAGGCTTTTAGTGCAGCTTGGCTCCGAGTAAAAGAACGGCTATCATTTGTTAGGAAGCTAAGTTTCATCTGGGTGCCTGGTTGGGGTGTGTTTGAGCTGGAAGTATCAGGGGGAGTCTGTTTGTGCCCAGGTGTTAGCCTGGCTTGTGGTGTGGAGATCCTGAACCAAAGGATTCAATTATGCTATAGCACCCAAAAAAATCCCCACAGAATCCATCATATGTGCAGTAGAATCCAGCCTAACTAAATTAAATACAGATGAAGCTGACAGAATAAGACACCAGGTTACCGGGAGAAGGCAGAGCTTCGTCTCGGTGCTACAGCTGAGATCTCGGGGCTCAGAGATCTCAGCTGATATTTTCACCCCTGGTCGGTCCTAACGGACCTAAACCGTCCCGTAGAGACGGGGATTGTGAAGGGCACAGTCCCAGGATCCCAGAGATATCGTAAATCTCTGGTTTGATCCGGGAGAAGCCCTTTTGCTGGCGGTGGAAAGGCAGCCTCCAAAGCTGCTGAAGTCGGGACAGCTCCGAAAAGAAAGTGGCTGGAGCGAGGGTGTGTCGGCTGGGTGAGAAACTTCTTTTGTATTGCAAATTGGTTGAGACCTGAAAGGATATCCTGAACAAAGAAGAAACCTGTGGCTTTATTTTTGTCTGACTGGAATCTGGTTGAGCGGCGTTTTTTAAGTGATGTCAAATTGAGGCTTGGATTCTTTCCTATTTTTTTTTCTGAGGACTTTAATGTGACTTTGTAGGTAACCAGATTGAATTTTTTCTTATATATATTTTTATGCTTCTTTTGATTCTTTAATTTTCTTTAGGATAGAGGCCCCCTTTGATTTTTTTTTCTTTTCCTCTGAGTTTTGTATACATTACTCTTTTTTCTGGCTGGGGGGGGGAAAAAGTATTAAGAGATCTTGCAACACTGCCAACTAGAGGCTTGAAAGTACTTTATTTGAATTGGGGAGAAATGTATAAACACTCCTTCTCAAGGACATTTTAATGTGATAAGATGGAGGGAGAGCACAGAAAAATATTATTACAGGTGTTTTCCTGGACTCTTATCAATATTTCAACACTTGAGGCTTGGCTTTGAAGCTGCTGGAGAAGAGAGTCATAATAAGAGCCTTGGATAAATAAATAAAGTGCAGTGTGCAGTCCATATATATATATATATATATACTTGTGAAACCTCTACTCGCCAGCCTTTTTGTATATTTTAATTTTAGTAATATTTTTATTTTTGCTTTTTATTTTATCCTTTTTCTTCTTTGGTTTTTTGGGCCTTTTTATTATTGGATTTTTCCATTTTGGATCATAATTGACTACTCTATCAGATGGATTGAAGGTCAAAAAGAATTTGAAGTTTTTTGAAGCATTAAAATGAAAAAAAAAGTGAGAAAAAGAAGAAAGTGTTAAATGAAATAGACTGTGTGTATTTGGATTGCTTGGTGACTTTGGGACTTTTGGAAATTCTTATTTGAATGATTAAAATCATTTGGGTCGTTTAAATTTTTTCTTTTTTTTTACAATGGCATTACTTATGGATGAACTGAAAATGGAATTTATAAAATATAATCAAGAGAAACAAGAAGGGAAGGATTCTTTTGGCTCTTTTTTTCATTTTTTAGAAATGGCAATTTCTACATATGAGAAACTACAAGAACAAGAAGATTGGGATGAAGAAGAAACCATCCTTAATGAACAAGCAACTTTATTTGGGGAAGAAAGGGGAAAGAGGAGAAAGAGAATGGAGAATTTAAGACTTAAAAAAACAACCAAAAAAGGGAAAAACAAGGTGAAAAGTGGACACAATATCAGAAAGCAACAGAAAAGAGGAATACACAAGAGGGTGGAGATTAAGAGACAAGGGGGTAAAAAGGGTAGAGGGGAGAAACAAGGGAGGAAAGAAGGGAAGAGAAGCTACAAAGGTTTGAAACTAGATGTAAAGAAACAGATTTTATTTAGAGATAATGGGTAAACATATAACTGAAAAAGAGATTCTGCAAAGGTACATAAGATTGTGTTGTTGTATCTGTATTTGAAATAATGTTAGAAAATTGGAATAATATATGATTATAAAATGGGACAAAATATTTAATGTAACTTAGCGAATTTTTTTTTTTTAATAAAATAAATGAAATTAAATATGAGAGAATTGAATTAAAGAAAGTAACTAAGCAAAATCTATAAGTGTTCCCATAGAAGTATGATATTTATTTAGAAAGGATTGTGTAAAATGTTTAAGACTTAAATGAATATTAATTTTAATGATATAATTTCAATTGCTATGGATTGTTGTTTTAGTTATATTATATATCAAAAAAAATTTTTTTTTTCCTGTTTTAAAATATTGAGTTTATTTTTAGAATGTATTACGCAGAATCCGAATGAAAATTATGTGTTATGTTAAGCTTTAAAACTAGGGGAAGGATAAGTATGACAAGGCATTATACTCCAATCAGTCATTACAGAAGAAATTTTGTGTTAATGAGAAAAAATAATAGACAGCTGAAACAGGACAGACAAAAGATATAAGTATAATGATTTAAATTGAGATGAAATAAATATAATAGAATTAAGAGAGTGAAAAGAGGGGAGAAGCTATATAGAAAATGTAAAATAGTAAATAAGAAATGGAATTGCTATATAAAAGTAAGCATGAACTTGAATTTATGTCTGTACAAAAAGATGTAACTCGGGATCAAACTGCCGTCCAAAAAGATATTTTATGTTTTTTATGTTTTGTGTTTTGTTGGTATATGTTTGTTTGTTAAAAAATTAATAAAAAATTTTTCAAAAAAAAAAAGACACCAGGTTACCAACATCCTATGCACAAGCAAACCATCCAAAAGCAACTTGCACAAAGAAGAACACAGAGCACTACAAACCCTAAAAAATGATAACAGCCTAATCATACTTCCATCAGACAAAGGGAATGCCACAGTAGTAATGGATAGAAAAGACTACAAAACAAAATTGGCAGACCTACTTCAAGATTCCACATACAAACCTATAAATACAGACCCAACCACATATCTGAAAAAATTAACCAAGAAGAAAATTATAACCAGCCACATAAGCAAAGAAATCCAACAGACGATCATCCCAAGAGAAAAATCTTCCAGATGCTCCAAACTATACGACCTCCCCAAAATACACAAAGAAGGCATACCTCTCAGACTCATAGTCAGCTCCAAAGGAGCACCACTACAAAATCTAGCTAAACACTTAGCAAAACAACTACAGCCCCATGCTGAAACCGCAGCTTCATATGTACAAAACTCATACCACTTCTTAGAAATGATCAAAGATCTACACGTGGAACAAAAAGATCTGCTTGTAAGTTTTGACGAGGTTTCACTATTCACTCAAGTCCCGATAAAAGAAACTCTCAAAATCATCAAAAATAAATACCAACCAGATAAACACCTCATGGAACTAACAGAGCACTGCTAAACCAACACATATTTCATATACAAAGGACAAAGATAGAAGCAAATTGAAGGAGCCCCTATGGGATCACTACTGTCACCCGTCATTGCAAACCTGTTCATGGAAGAATTTGAATCCAGAGCCCTGGCTAATGCCACCCACAAACCCAAACTATGGCTAAGATACATCGATGACATATTTGTGATTTGGCCCCATGGAAAAGAAAACCTAAACAATTTCCTAACACACCTAAACAGCACACACCCCAAAATCAAGCTCACCACGGAAACGGAAATAAACAAACAACTACCATTCCTAGATGTACGAATCTACAAAAAAACAGATGGCACACAAGGACACACCGTATACCAGAAGAAAACACACACCAACCGCAATCTCAATGCCCAATCCCACCATCACCCAGCACAGATAAACTCTGTGGCTAAAACACTAATCGCCAGAACCAAATGCCTGGCAGACAAGACACATATAAAAACTGAACTTTGCACCCTGACTAAAGTACTGACAGCCAACGGCTTCCACAAAAACAAAATCACCAGCTTGATCCACAAAAACACACTAAGACATAATAGAGAAGATGAACAAACCTATGGAACAGACTCCCCCTGATACCTCCAAATGTATCCAGCTGCTGTAATTATGTAATACCTGATATATTCGAACTGGCATTTTCTCCACAAATAAGCCTTTTTTCTCTCCTTTTTTGACCAATTTAGTCAAAATGGACAGACGGTCACTGCTAGGTCTGTGGGGCCGTGGAGATGATTGTGGTGAAATATCTGGAGAAGATGGAGCAGACCTGAAGAAAACAATATAACAAACATAATTGTCCATAACTTTCTATACTTCAAGTTTAGTGTTCATCCTGCACTGAACCTTTGATTGCACAACTTGTATAGGTAAATATGAACTCAATTTGGTCATTGTTCATGTGTTAAATACTTATATATTATACAACATATCAGAGGAGTTCTCACCCCTTTGCACATTTTTGTGAATTTGTGACGTTTATCATTTCATAAATAAATCTGGTGATTTATTTGAGGTTAGGACAAGAAATACATATTTTAAAAGGACAGAAATCTAAAGTAATGGATAAAAACACTGCTTCACTAACATGATCAATCACATTTACCGCCATGGCAAAAACTGTTAATATAACTAAGTGTCATGGTGGAATCACTAACTGGCAGGAAGCCATCTGTCACATTAAAATAGTGCTATGATTGGCTGAGGATTCAGATGGCTAGTGGGTTTAGATAGCACTCAAAACTTGCTTGCTTCCTCAGTAAGGAAAAAAGACTGTATAGATAAGGAAAAGTTTGAGTATTATAAACTAGGAAAGCCTTTTCTTTTCTTCAGTATTTATTTTCAAACTTCTCTTGGATTTCCCATGCTCTAAACATGTTTCAACCTGTCCTGGGATTTCAACCTGTCCTAGTCAGACATAGGCTCAGGATACCTTTCCAAATAAGTTTTGTCCTATTTGGACAGTATAACCTTAATTATGGAGTCAGAAGTATTGAAATTCTGTACATGAATAAAATGCTGAATTTAAAGATAAGGAAGCTTACAAAGTGAGATCCTCAGCTTCTTGACGCACAACACTGACTCGACTTTTCTTTGGCAAAACAGGGGAGTTCTGCTCAGAGACTCGTTGATAGAAGAGCATGTAGGCATTCCAGTAGCGACGGCGAACATCAGGATATGGATTTGCTGAAGAAGAAAGGAAAGAGAAGGAAGGAAATATTCAGATTGGGAGACCCGATTCCCATAGTAAGACTACACATTAAGTACATTTTCATAAAGTAGTTTATAATGGTAATTATAATGGTGGCTATATTAAAAGCACTCTAATAACTGTGTGTCCCATCTAGAGAGGGATAAACAGAAACCTGCCTTCCTCAGTTTTTGGCACAACAATGCTATTGACTTACTTATTAAATTTCGGGGGGGGGGGGGGCAGAGGGAAGGATACCATGGCATGTAACTACATTGCTCAGCTGGCTATACAGTTTATTCCATTTTTAACTCTGAACCATCTGCTATTTATTTGTGCTTATTTTTATGTTATCTATTGAAAAAAAAAAGAATTAGTAGCCTAATTAAAGTATATAGAAGTCACATTTGTTAGTTTCAAGACTTGATTAAAGTTTTTTCAAATGACTGTTCCTAATAAGGTTAAAATGTGCTAAATATATTTGTAAGAGATAATTAAAATGTAGGGCTATACTTACATTGATCATAAACCTTTGGTCTATACTCTCCTCCAAAACATTCATACTCCAAAGATTCATCATTAAGTTCAAATTCTTCAACAACAGTGTCATTAAATTTATACCATTTTCCTTTCCCACTTCCCCTGGGTTACATGGAAAAAAAAAAAAAGAACAGACAACATTCAATTTTGAACATGGTGTTTTAAATGTTTCAGGTGATGCATTAAAATAAAGCTTTAGCACAACTTAAATGCTATTTTTCTGGTTTTCAGTCCTGTTCAGTCCCTTATCCTCAATCAACATTCATAAGATTTATTAAGTCTTTGGGGATTATGAAGATTACTTTTATTGTCTGTTGCATTTCTGGGGTTTCTGGAAAACTGTATGTCAATAATTCTTTTGTATAGCTATTTTACTTTGCATGCATAACAATGGCACTCTGAAAGAGTGTTATATAATCCTCCTGTATTCTATCAAGCGTTTGCAAAATATAAATGTTTATTAATGTATAAATATTCTAGTTTACCAACATACACTGTATTTCACATCTGTCCTTACATCTATAGCTTCATAAACAGCCCTAGGCAAACAGTTGATGGAGCAAACTGCAAAAGGAAATATTAATCTTATCTGGCATTAGTTCAGTGAGGATGTAAGTTTCTAAAGCTTAGGGTGCTACATAAAAATGTTTGACATAAAGGGGGAGGAGCTGGCATCGTGACGATACTGCATGCAATCTTGGAGGTCTGAGATTGCAGCCGATATCTTTGCCCCTAGACGGTCCAAACGGACCTAAACCATCCTGAAGAGACGGTGATAGTGAAGGGCGCGTCCTGTAGATCCCAGGGATATCGCAAAGTCCCTGGTTGATCCAGGAGAAGCCCTTTTGCCAGCGACAGAGAGGCAGCCACCAAAGCTGCTGAAGTTGGGACAGCTCCAAACAGAAGAGGTTGAAAGAGAAAGTGTGTCGGTCTGGTAAGAATTGTTCTTTTATTATTCTAAGACTTAAAAGGACTTTAAAGGACATCCTAAGAGAAAAAAGAATCCGTAAAAATTTTGACAGAACTGAATAAGTGGCGGTTTTTAAACAGAAGTGTCAAAGTAAGGCTTTGCTTTATGTTTTTTTTTTCCTCATGGTTGGACTTCTACCGTGATTCTGCATTTGCTAACCGGACTGGTTTTTTCTCTATTTATATCTATTTTTTCTCTTCTTTTTTGACTTTTTAATATTTTAGGTTAGAGGCTCCCTTAAGTTATATTTGGTTTTTTTTTTTTTTAACTTTTATTACGTTTTGTCCGGGAAAGGAGGGGGAGAATGAGAGTAAAGAAACTTTGTAACACTACCAACTAGAGGCTTGAAAATATCTTAGATGAAGCTGAGAAAGCTGAGAAAGCAAGCTCTGAAATTCTTTTTCAAGGACATTGCTACATGATAAGATAGAGGGAAGAGCACGGAAGAGTGTTACTGTAGGTGTTCTTCTGGATTTCTATCAACAATTGAAACTTGGCTTTGAAGTTTGGAGAGAACTATGACAAGAGCCTTGGATAATTAAATAAAGTGCAGTGTGTCTTTTTTATTTTCTTAAGTTGGGTCACACCCCCCCCCCCTTACCAGCTGTACTGTTCATTTTTTCTTTTTAAAAACCTTTATTTTTGTAATATTTTCATCTTTGTTTTGTATTTTAAAGGAAAAGCCTCAAAATTTTCTTTTTTTCTTTTCCTTTCTTCTTTGGGATTTTTTGTTTTTCGATATTTTTTTTTTAATTTGAAAATTCTCAATTGGATTAAGGTGTTGAAGAAGCTGAAGAATTACTTTTATTTTTTAAAAAATTCTTTTTTACTTTTTGCTCTTTTTGCTCTTTTTTTATTCTTCTCCTTCCTTTCTACCTAATTAATGATTGGATTAAGGTTAAGAAGAACCTGAAGAATTTTTTTTCCTCCTTTTCTTTTTATTATTATTGGGTTTTTCTCTCGACCATTCTTATTTTTCATTTTGAATTATAATTGGCTATTTCATAATTGGATTAGGGTTTAGAAGAACCTGAAGATCCCGAATTGTTTAAAATGAGCAGGAAGTTTATAGCTTCTGGCTCCTCAACTTCTACTTCTGCCTCCCCACCATCGGACAACGTTCAATTCAGACAATGTTAAAGCAAGATAAAGATCAAGAAAGAGTGACTCTACAGATGATTACGCAAGGAATGCAAGTCCTTAAAATAAAATCAGATACCACTGAAAAAAGAACAGAAAACATTGAGCAAAGAACAGAGAAAACTGATGAAAAGGTGGAGAATATTCAACAAATGATGGTGAAGTATGATGAGAGATTCCAAAAAATTGAAGAAGAAGATAAACAAAGAGACAAGAAGATTGGAGATATCGATATCAGATTAACAGTGGTTGAACAAGATAAAAGTGGGATACTGAAATGGGAAATGGACAGATCAGAATTCTACCTCAGATTTCAAAACACAGAGGAAGAAAAAGGACAAAATCTAGCTGAGATAATGATAGAAATATTGGCTGAAGCTTTGGAAATAACAGAAGAGAAGATGATGGATGGAGTAGATGACGTATACCAAGATTTTACAAGATATGTGATGAGAAATAACCTACCAAGAGAAGTTCATATCAGATTGACAAAAAAAGCCATTAAAACACAAATATTACAAGTGGTAAGAGAGAAAACATTGAAATACAAAGGCAAGGAGATTGTGGTTTTCAAGCAAATACCCAGAAGAGTGAGAGAGATGAGAAGACAATATTGATTTTTGATTAAAATGCTATTGAAAAAAGAGGTGAATTATAGATGGCTAATCCCAGAAGGGTTAATGGCAAGAACAGAGATATAGAATTGACTCAATCGAGAAAGCAGAATTATTTTATGCAGAATTTTTTGGAAGGAGAGAGTAGGCAGAAAAAGAGATTTCACTTATTGAATTTCAAGACAACCAAATGGAGACTGAAAAAGAAGAAGGCGCAGTAGGTGGATCGGTGGAGACTAAAGAACAGCGTGAACCAAGATCTATGAGAACTGCCAAACCTAATTATAAAGCATAATTATGGAAGAGAAAAAACTGATTACAATGAATATAAATGGACTTAATTCAGCTGTTAAAAGTAGGAAAAATTTTCAGATTAGAGAAACTAAAATGTGATATAATTTGTCTACAAGAAGTATATATTAAAAAAAATATGAACAATTGTTGATACAGCCAAAATTAGGGAAAATATTTACTTCTTTGACTCAATGTAAGAAAAGAGGAGTGGTTTTATATATTAAAGAGACCATTTTAGAAAAATTGATTTATACTGATGAAATGGAAGAGTATTAATGGTGGAAATAATGTACAATAATATGAAAACACTCTTGATTGCAATTTACACTCCGAATGACACACAAGAAGAATTTTATAAAAAATTACACATGAAAATAATTGAACTGGACTATGTCAATATAGTTATGATGGGAGATTTCAATGGAATTGTAGACAATAAACTGGACTATATAACAACAACAACAACAACAACAACAACAACAACAAAGCAAAACAGGAAGACTCTCCCCAAATCCTTTTTTAAAATGATAGATGAAATAAATTTAAAAGATATATGGAGAGAAAGAAATGTTAAAATGAAACAATACACTTTTTACTCAAATAGACATTTAACATGGTCCAGAATAGATATGATTTGGACTTCAACAGAATTCATATCTAATATTCAAGAAACAAATATCGAAACAAGTACTTGGGCAGATCACAATCCAATGACAATTAAATGGAAAGGACAAAAAAGAAGATTGAGATGGACGTTAAATAATACTATGCTGAAGAAATGTTTGACAAAAAGATTTATAATTCAACACTTGATTATCTCACTGCTTTTAATCTAGCAAATGACCAATTGAGTACTATGCTTGTGAACAGTTATTTCCAATTACCTCCTATCTTTTATAAAAGAATAGTAGTGGCCTGCATGGGCTTGACCGCTGTGCACAATAACGCCAACCAGTTCATAGTTTTCTGAAGGAGCCACTTTCTTCTGTGGAGATCCTTTACATCCCTGATCTAGATTTCGTCCATTGTCACCAACTTCTGAAGAAGAATCTTGGCGAGCCATTCCTGAGACTGTATAGGGTTCCATATTCAGCATCCAAGGGAACTGTTTAAAATGAAACAGATTAAACTTAAACTGAAGTACACTGCATGTTGATAAATTTTCTTCAATTATACAGAAAGTATAAAACCTAGATTTTTTATGAATTTATAAAACCAAGATGAAGACAGAATAAAATAAATTACTTTATTGGTTGGGGGAAAATCATAACGTTTTCAGTTTCTCCAGAACTTTGTCTAGATTTTTCAAAATGACCCTTTGAAGCAAACTAAGAACTTTAACTTTTTTAAAAAAACCCACAATCAATTATTTTGTACCTATAGAAAAAAGAGTTATTACATTTTTTTTATCATCATCCTCTTAACCACCACCATATATCTTTAGGTAGTAGGGTTTTTGTTCTTACTTTTTTGGTTTTACTTTTAACTTTGCTATAACTTAACTATGTACCTATCTTAATATAGAAATGCTACGTGATATCTGATCTAGAAGAGATCATAAAAATAAAAATTGTGTAATTAGAACATTGTAAACAAGATAAGCTTACCTTGATCTGTTCATCGTATTTTATGGAACGTCCACTTTCCCAATCAAAACCAAATCTCATGAGATGTATCACCAGTACACTGGGTAGAGCTTTAATGCAGGTCCGTTTCACAGTAGTTCTCTTAAAAAAAAAACCAAAGTTTTGGATAAATACTTATTTTGGTCCACTGTTTGTCTATAGGAATTTTATTATTTTACCTGTATTGATTTTAAATTTGTTCCCCAAATGACATGATAGCCCA
Organism: Laticauda colubrina; assembly: GCA_015471245.1. Lineage (NCBI taxonomy): Eukaryota > Metazoa > Chordata > Lepidosauria > Squamata > Elapidae > Laticauda > Laticauda colubrina. The sequence continues at coordinate 38,351,697 of BLBF01000020.1, read as the reverse complement.
TTCTGTTAGTCTTATCAATATAGTGCCATAACTAGAGAAACTATTTTCAGTTCCTTTTAAACCCTCAAGCAAATTCAGCAAGCCATCCTTTTCAGCAGTGTTGGAATTGAGTGCATCCAAGCAATGGTGAGTTCATACTGTTCTTTTTGACGATGCTAACAATTTTACATCATTTTCTGTACAACCAAGTATTTCAACAAGCTTTTAATTTTTTTATGTGTATGTATGTATGTATGTATGTATGTATGTATGTCTTGGCATGTATGGGTCTTTTCCCATGTAAGATTGAGAGTATCTTGGCGACGTTTAGATGAGGTCCCATTCACCATCTTCAGGCTGGTGCTTTCAGCTTCGTGCTTGTGCGAGCAAAGCGTGATCGGAGCTGCCATCTCCCTATATATACTGGTGGGGAGGTTGGCTTTATTGTCATTTTTTAATTGGTTGATGGAGTTGATGTTTGCAGATTGGCTAGCTTTTTGGTAAGAACATGTGTAACTGAGGTATTGGCTGTGTGTCTATCAGCCTCCTGTGTTGTAATGACCTGGGTAATGGGCTGTGTGATGACCTTCTGAGTTCTATTGTTGTGACATCTTGGGTCTTGTGCTGTAATCTCCTGAGTCATTGGCTGTGTTGTAACATCCTGAGTTTTTTGGGTGTAACTTCCTGAGTTCCGTGATGTGATATCCTGAGCGGGAGGGGGGGCTGTGATGTGATGTTCTGGGTTTTGGTTTGACTCCGAGTTTGAGGCCTGGCTATGTGTTAAGCTTGCTTGGTTTGGGGGTCGGGGTGTGTGGCAGCTGGTGATGCAGCTGTGGTCTGGTTTCTGGATGGTGATTGCCTTTTGTCTATGGGGTGGGTTTGGGTTTGAGTCTGGTGAGGGAGATTGCTAGTGGCATCATGTGTTGTTTTGGGTCCAGTGTTGGTTTTCGTGGCAGGGACTCGTTTGTTGATAAGGGCTAGTTTCCAGATGTCTGGTAGGCAGGAGGTATCGTCCCGTTTATTCATGTTATAGGGGTGTTTCTCTATTTCGATGGCTTCCCTGATTATTCTCTTGTTGAAGTGTTCAGTATTGGAAATTAATTTGGTTCCCTCAAAATTAATTTCATGTCCTGTGGCTTTAAGGTGCTGGAAAAGGGAGGAAGTATTTTCTTCTTTTCTGACTATGTTCTTGTGTTCCGCAATGCATGCATTTATTCTCCTGTTGGTTTGTCCAATGTATGTGGCTGGGCAATTGTTGCATTCATAAACTCCTTGGTTTTCTAGCTGGATCTTGTCTTTGGGGTTTCTTAGGATGTTGGCTATTTTTTGGTCAGTGCTGAAGGCTGTCCTGATATTGTGCCTGTGGAGAATTTTGCTGATTTTATCTGTGGTGCTTCTGATGTAGGGGAGGAGGGTGAGACCATTGCCCTGTTCTGTGTCTCGGTTTCTGGGGGGTATCTCCTTTAGGATTAGGTTGGTAATTGTTTCTTTGGAATCCATTGGAAATTAATACGTCAGTGAGGGTGTGTAATTCTCAGGTGGTCTTTGTCAGCTAGGCATTTGGTTCTGGAGATGAAAGTCTTGGCTATGGAGTTGATCTGTGCAGGGTGGTGATGGGATTGTGCATTTAAGTAGCAGTTGGTGTGTGTTTTCTTCCAGTGGATGGAGTGTCCTAGGGTTTTTTGTAAATTAGGACATCAAGGAAGGGAAGTTTGTTGTTGGCTTCTGTTTCCATGGTGAATTTTATTTTGGTGTATAGGCTGTTGAGGTGTGTGAGGAAGTTGTCCAGTTTTTCTTTCCTGTATGGCCAAGTTACAAAAGTGTCATCTATATATCTAAGACAGAGTTTGGGTTTGTGTTCAGATTTGTCTACAGCATTGGTTTCAAAGTGTTCCATGTATACGTTAGTGATGACAGGTGAGAGGGGTGATCCCATAGGTGTTCCTTCTATTTATTTGTATCTTTGTCCATTGTGGATGAAGTACATGTTGGTTAGGCAGTGGTAGATCAGATTTAGGATGTGCTTTGGGGGGGGGGGGTTGTATTTGTTTTGGATGGCTGTCAAGGTTTAATAGGTACTTGGGTGAGGAGGGATATGACATCAAAGCTCACAAGTAGGTCACCGGGTTATAGGTTTTGTTTCTTTATTGTTTCTATGAAGTAGAGTTTTGTATGTGTGAAGTGATGGATTCTGTGTAGGGCTGGAGTTGGCTGGCAAGAAATTTGGCAAGATTCTGTAGAGGTGAGCCTATGAAGCTGACTATGGGTCTGAGTGGTATTCCTTCTTTGTGTTTCTTGGGGAGGCCATAGAGTTTAGGACATCTGGATGATTTTTCTCTGGGGATGATTCTTTGTTGGATCTCTTCACTGATGGGGAGGTTTTTATTTTGGATTTGATGGGTTTTTTCGAGGTAGATGGTGAGGTCAGGATTTAGAGGTTTATTAGGAGTCTTGGAGAAGGTTGGATAGTTTAGATCGGTAGTCCGATGTGTTCATCACGACCATGGCATTGTCTTTGTCTGCTGGGAGAATGATTAGGTTGTTGTCTTTCCTCTAGTTGGTGAGTGCTTTTTGTTATTCTCTGTGTAAGTTGCTTCTGGGGGGACTGCTGAAGCAGAAGACATTGATGACTTCAAGTCTGATTTTATTGGCTACATCTGGGTTAATTTTGGTTTGGCTAGCTTCAACTCTGCATATGTTTTTGGTGGGAATACGCCATGAACACATAATCAGGCCTCAAACTCGCAACCAAACCAAAAACCGAAATGTCATATCATAGCCCCCCGCTCAGGATATCACATCACTCAGGAAGTTTCACCAAAAAACCTCAGGATGTTACAACACAGCTAATGACTCAGAAGATTATAGCACAAGACCCAGGACTTGTGAACTCAGAAGGTCATCACACAGCCCATTTCCCAGGTCGTTACAACACAGGAGGCTGATAGACACATTGCCAATACCTCAGCCACACATGTTCTTACGAAAAAGCCAGCCAATCTGCAAACATCCATTCCATCAACCAATCAAGAAATGACAACACAGTCAACCTCTCCACCAGTATATATAGGGAGACGGCAGCTCCGATCACGCTTTGCTCTCACAAGCACGAAGCTGAAAGCACCAGCCTGAAGATGGCGAGTGGGACCTCGTCAAAACATCACCAAGATACTCTCAATCTTACATGGGAAAAGACCCAAACACGCCAAGACCTACATACCTGTACCCGTGAAAATCTACGATACACACACACACATACATATACATAACACATACATATACATACATACACACATATATATACATATACATACATACATTATATACCCTAACCCTTAACCCTAACCTAACCCTAACCCTAACAGCTTCCTTAGGGTATTATCCCACGTCATTGTAGTTGTGCTTTTAAAGTTGTAGCAACGTTTCGGCAGAATCTCATCTGCCATCATCAGGCTTCTGCATTGAGTTCGTCTGTGAGTCAGGCTATCACAGCCGTTTCAATTTTAAATTTGAGGCAAGACTACTGTTGAGCCAGAATGGTTTTTTTCTTCATCCTGATTGGTTGGGAGTCTTGGTCTGTGTTTATTGGTCTTGGAGTTTGCTGTGTTCTGCTTGATTGGTGTTTCTAATTTCTTCTGTCTGTTTTGTGGCTTTGATTGGCTGGCAACATTGTGTTCCTGTATTGGAGGCTTTTAGTGCAGCTTGGCTCCGAGTAAAAGAACGGCTATCATTTGTTAGGAAGCTAAGTTTCATCTGGGTGCCTGGTTGGGGTGTGTTTGAGCTGGAAGTATCAGGGGGGATCTGTTTGTGCCCAGGTGTTTGCCTGGCTTGTGGTGTGAAGATTTTTTTGTTTGAGAGTGCAGGCTTCCAAATGATTGACAGTCTGGTGGAATCATCTCTTCTATTCACGCTTTCAGGTCTTTTTTCAATCTCTATGGCTTCTCTGATAATTCTGTGGCTGGGGTTTTCTATAGTGGCTAGGGTTTTGGTGCCATTGAAGTTGATGCTATGACCTGTGGCTTTCATAGTGTTGGACTAGTGAGGAGGTGTGTTCCAGCTTTCTTACTGCATTTTTGTGTTCATCCAGGCGAGTACTTATTCTTCTATTGGTCTTTCCAATGTATGTAGCCGGCCATGATGCAAAGGGGACTTCGTATATGTCTTGGTTTTCTCGGTCAATTTTATCTTTGGGTTTCTAAGGATGGCTGCTATTTTTTTTGTCTGTTTTGAAGGCAGTCTTGATGTGACGCCTGTGTAGTATCTGACTGATTTTGTCTGTAGTATCTCTTATGTAGGGCAGGACAGCTGTTCCATAGGTCTGTTCATCTTCTAGGTTTCTATTATGTCTTAGTGTGTTTTGTGAATCAAGCTGGTGATTTTGTTTTTGTGGAAGCCGTTGGCTGTCAGTACTTTAGTCAGGGTGCAAAGTTCAGTCTTTAAATGTGTCTTGTCTGCCAGGCGTTTGGTTCTGGCGATTAATGTTTTAGCCACGGAGTTTATCTGTGCTGGGTGGTGGTGGGATTGGGCGTTGAGGTAGCGGTTGGTGTGTGTTTTCTTCTGGTAGGGCTCTGGATTCGAATTCTTCCATGAACAGGTTTGCAATGACGGGTGACAGTAGTGATCCCATAGGGGCTCCTTCAATTTGCTTGTATCTTTGTCCTTTGTATATGAAATATGTGTTTAGCAGTGTTCTGTTAATTCCATGAGGTGTTTATCTGGTTGGTATTTATTTTTGATGATTTCGAAAGTTTCTTTTATCGGGACTTGAGTGAATAGTGAAACCACGTCGAAACTTATAAGCAGATCTTCTTGTTCCACATGTAGATCTTTGATCATTTCTAAGAAGTGGTATGAGTTTTGTACATATGAAGCTGCGGTTTCAGCATGGGGCTGTAGTTGTTTTGCTAAGTGTTTAGCTAGGTTTTGTAGTGGTGCTCCTTTGGAGCTGACTATGGGTCTGAGAGGTATGCCTTCTTTGTGTATTTTGGGGAGGCCGTATAGTTTGGGGCATCTGGAAAATGTTTCTCTTGGGATGATCGTCTGTTGGATTTCTTTGCTTATGTGGCTGGTTATAATTTTCTTCTTGGTTAATTTTTCCAGATATGTGGTTGGGTCTGTATTTATAGGTTTGTATGTGGAGTCTTGGAGTAGGTCTGCCAATTTTGTTTTGTAGTCTTTTCTATCCATTACTACTGTGGCATTCCCTTCGTCTGATAGAAGTATGATTATGCTGTTATCATTTTTTAGGGTTTGTAGTGCTCTGTGTTCTTCTTTGTGAAAGTTGCTTTTGGGTGGTTTGCTTGTGCATAGGATGTTGGTAACCTGGTGTCTTATTCTGTCAGCTTCACCTGTATTTAATTTAGTTAGGCTGGATTCTACTGCACATATGATGGATTCTGTGGGGATTTTTTTGGGTGCTATAGCATAATTGAATCCTTTGGTTAGGACATCTGTTTCTGTTTTGGTGAATTCTCTGTTGGAAACGTTATATACTAATTGTTTCAGGTGTTGTGAGTTGTTGGGGGCTTTCTTGTCATGTTCTAATATTTATATTTATATATATATATATATATATATACACATGCATACATACACACACATATATATACACACACACACATACACATAGCTTGTTGAAATACAATATATACAGTTTTAGGATAATTTTCATATTAGGGAATCATATTAGGAAAAAATCATATGGAAATATAAAATTAATATTTTACAAGAAAAACTGGAACTTTCAGAGAACCAGTAAATAGCTTTCAGACTACACGATTCTCCAAGTTTCATCTTGTGGGATAAAGTGTTAGATTTTTAACAGATTTTTAAAAAGGGTACAAAACTACAAAAGTGTTCAGTGTGCTAAGTTCCTTTTTTCTTTGCAGCATTTTTAAATAAACAGTTCTTAAATTCATTGAATCAGTTGAGGTCTTTAATACAACTGCTGAAAATCTATAAATAAAATAATTATTTTCATCTGGCAGGAAACTAAAATTAATTACCAAATATAAAATGAAGTGAAAAACAAAGATTTTTTTTTAGTAATCATGGCAGCAAAGTTAACTTTTGATCTCTATGAATTTGCAGTGATTAGAAATACATATATTAATAAAGGATTTCAAAGAAAGGACACAAGCAGGGAGCCATAGATTGGAAATGGTCTTATGACAATGTTTCATATTCTTTTTCAGTCTGAAAATCCAAGGGAAATCTTAAGGCTAGGTCACACTGGCCGACGGATGCAAAATGTATGCAAAAAGGACACCGCGGATGAGCAAATTTTCGGGGGTGGCACCATCTGTTGTCATCCGCTCCAAAAAGTGGCAAAAATTTGCATAAACAGAACAGAAAAGAAAGGAAAAGAACGGACATGGGTAGTATGTAGCAGGGATGTTAAAGGGATGTTCATAGGAAGCCTAGAGGATGTATATAGGATGCAAACTGTTCACTGCTCATCCTTTCTATTTCTGTGCTACTAATGCTGTGTAGACGTTCCGTGTACCTTTTGTTTCCTCCCTCTTTCTGTTTTCAGCTGCAACGGATGTGAGTTGAGGGGATGCCCAGAGGATGCAGAGAGGATACAGCGGATGTTTAATGGATGATAAACGGACATAGAACATTTGTTGCTCAGATGTCATGGATTTACATCGTACACAGAGGAAAGTTCATCTGCTCAAAAAGTTTTGTGCAGCTCAAAACTTCTTGAGTGGATGAAATCTCAGTGGACGGATGCTTGACGGATAGAGCATATGAAACACATATGCAGTGAGTACATAACGGATGCATAGTGTTTTCCAATGGATGGCAAGCTTTTTTTAACGTTTTACATCCTCTTTGCATCCGTTGGTGCAGTGGGACATGGGCTTTAAGGATTCACTATTATTCAAGGTAATTGTAAGGAAAAATATAAGGAAAAATAAAAGGGTCATCTCATATTAACCCTGAAGAAAAGTTGAATAAATATTTAATTTAAAAAACAAGCATATAAAGCTAAGGATAGACTCAAAATTTCTCACAGCACTAATGTATCCAGAGGGATCTCTTCCCATAGAAAAATCAAAGTACTTTAACCCTTAAATAAGGTAGAAGTATTACCTTTTCTTTGCATTTCTCACAGTAGTATGCATTACTTCCTTCCAGAATCTCTCCTCTTACAAACTGATCAAGTGAAATTTCTAGACTTTGACATGAAGTGACCCCTAAATTGAGAGCCACAAAGGCTTCCTCTCGTTCATACCTACAACATAAAAAATAGAATATTAGAAAGTAAGAATTCACAATTGACCCTAATATGTCAACAATGCCGTAAGATTTTGTCTATTTCAGTAATCATATTTATTATTAAAAGTATGATTAAATCACTGAACTTGTATATGTCATGCTTTTTCTTTTCTCTCATTTTTCCTTTATCCCTGTTAACATACCTAAAAAGGAAGTATGCAGATCCAGGATCTGTACATACATTCTTCCCCCACCTCCATCTTAATTCTAGAAAGTCCAGAAATGCAACAGCTTTGGATCAGTATATTCAAAGATTTCATTTGATACCAGTGGCAGAGTGATCAAAATAGTGATTTTTTGTGTTTGCCCTGCTAAGCTTACAACAGAAGCTTCTTCACCTGTAGATTTTCAGTATGCAGAGAGGGAGATCTGCTTTATCTTGTGACACCTGATCTTCACTTACCTGTGAGGACAATCTTTACAGATTTTCTGATCAGAATATATGCCCTGAAAGGTGTTTTTAAAGATCTGGTCTCTTCCTATTTTCTGTAAGAGATTGAAAAGCCAATAGCAGATTAAGTGTACATCCATAGAAACAATAACACTGAATTACTATACCAATGTACCAAAAGTGTAATTCACCTTAAGGTATTCATCCATTTGATCTATAAGGCTGGTGAAGAATTCATAAGCATCTTGCTGTTCACGTACATAAAGCTCCTTGTTCCACATCTTAAAGATCTATGAAATATAGATGGAATCTACTCAGTTAAGCACTTCAAGATCTGTAAATGTCACGAGAATGCACTAAGAAAGCCAATCTAAAAAGGAAGAGAAAGGTCTCTTCTTATCCTTACCCAACTCTTTTTATAAGAAAATATACCTTTTCCTGAGAATACTACTTTGGATTCTTCTCCTGAGAATATTATTAAAGAGAATACTACTTGAGTCAATTGCAGTTGGGAGGCTAATAAATTTAAACAAACTTTAAATTTAAACAATCTTTCACTGAAAGATTATGAGAAGGGCTAACTAAAATTAAATGTGAATCCTTCACAACATCCCTGATTTTTCAAAATGCTGTGATCTGAATTATCATTTCAAATCATGATGAGAAAAAAAGAAAGGGGAAAAAAAGGATTCATACTTAAAAACAGTAAGTGATACCTTCCAGAAGTTTTCCGGTATGTAATATTGCAGCTTGCTTTCCATTAAATGACCAAAGAGGGATTGAACTTGATAGAATACATTGTCATCAGGATTGTCCATGTTATCATCAATTGAAAGCAATGCCTTTGGAAACAATTTTAATAGTGTTTATTGAAAGTGTAACAATATTTATTTCTAACTTAGTATACATTATTTGTATTCATTTATGCCACTGAAGCAATTAATTATAATGTTCTAGTACAAACTCTTGATCTACTGATAATGATCAGCTTTGTTCATATTGTTATCAGAAAATCATTAGTTATCATTATCATCTTGGTGACAAAAAGAACCTTTGCTTTTAGTAACATGGCTCTGTCTCATTGTCATCTCTTTCTCATCTTGAAAAGTTATGTCATAATCTATCAAGAGGTACATCAACTAGCTACCTTGGACTGATATTTTTTTTTTTATGAAAAACTAAATCCATGCATCATACCCCTACTGAAATCCTTGGCAATTAGCTCAGGAAGGAATAACACAATTCCTTATGAATGCCCCTTATTTTTGCACAAAAGTCTCCCAATTTGGCATTTATTTTCCACCATAGGAGACCACTAAATCCAACAGCATTTAAAAATGCAATGTTTATATTGCACAAATGATTGTTATATGATAAGCACCACAAATAGCTGTTATTGAGTGATATATTTTTTGTTTTTAATGTAATAAAAATTCAATAAAGTTTATTTTTTTAAAAATGCAATGCTTAAAGGAGCTATTAAAAACTCTGATTATTTCAATCCTGCATAGATTCCTTACCAAATTCATTTTATAGTACTAAAATGCAAAATAAAATAAAATAAAGAGACAGCTGTTTGCATTGTATTCATACTGAATAACTGGAGAATCAAACTTAATTTTTCAGAGTCTCATTTCTTATCTCAGCACTGAATCAGATTTGACTATCCCAGGACAGTCCTAGTCTTTTAACATGGGCCAATTTCAAGTTGCTGCTTATCAACATAGTTTTTGTATGTCAACTCTCCTTCCTTTCTGAGAAACCTCTTTGTATATAGTTAACAGGCTTTCTAAAAGCATTTTTCACAAGACTCTGAATAAATGTTACCTCAGGTAGACCTGGCTGCATATACAGTTGTTGGAAAACTGCATTCATATAACAGGTAGCTCCACCATTTTTTAGCCCCACAAATCCAGAAATGGATCGACCATCTACAGGTGGGAGATACTGAGGGTAGAGGCAAGTAAGAAGAAAAAATTGTAACATAGAAAAATAGATGTAATTTACAAAGAACTAATGTTGCTGATTGAAAAATTTTCTTTAAGTATGGAACTTACCTATATTGATTTTATTCAATACATATTTTGTGTAAACCTCTGAGTAGTATTACTATTTGAACTAAAAAAGCCAGTTCACTTACATCAAACTCCTTGGAAAGAGCTGGATCAAGCTGGTGATGCATAGAAAGCAATTCTTTTGTAATAAGCTGAAGATTTGAGGGTGAACTATCAGCCAACATTACTAGAACTTCATATGCTGCCAAGCGACTATTCACTGTACTGCATCTAAAACAAAGGGATTGATTATTCAAAGGCAATATTCAGCTCTTAATGCTTGAAAAGTATAGTAATTTGCTTCCAGAAAGAATCAGTTGAGGTTTAGTGCCTTTCTGTTCAAAGCAATTCTAAAATCATCAGTTTAATTTCCTGGATAAGTTAAAGCTGTTATGCAGACATATTTTTGATTCCATAATACCTGGTGGAGGATGTAATTAAGGGCGGACAACTTTTATTGGGTCATGGGCCACAATTACCATTTGATTCTGCACATTTGATCTTAGAAATGGGGATGAATTGAATTCCATATACCAATATTAATAATATTAATCGATGACTTGGTAACCTTTTTTCAGCATGAACTTAAGTTTTTTGTCTTAATTAAACCTGATAGAAATTATCAAGATGTCAAAAACAGTACCCTGTTAATAGTTTCCAAGGTGCTATGGATGCTGTACTTTATGCTGTAAGAAATCTAGAAATATACATTAAATTATAAATCATCAAACTGTAGTAAAATAAATTACTATTTAGAAGTAGCAATAGATTTGGATAAACAAAGTGATATAAAATTGACAATGTGGAATAAAACAAATCTTTAAAGGTTATTTCTCTACACATCCACAAAATACTATTTATTTAGCATATTTTTAATTTATTCAATCCTAAATATTTTTAGGTGGATTACCTTATAAGAACAAGATAATAAAAAAGTAAAAGCACAATTAAATTTAATATCCATTCCACATTCTCTCTACATAAACTGTAGAATATTTTTGCTTGTTTCCCAAAGAATAGCAGAGGCAAAAGCAGGCTATCATAGCTAAGAGAGCTCTCGCTTCTGACAACCAGCCTACCTTCATTCAGCAAAGGTATTTGTTAAGGTAGGTAAATATTAATAAATGACCTAGGATTGATTTATAATGATGACACAATGAAACTCCTTAGTAACCTTCTTGAGGACATTTATTTTAGTTATTTAATTTCAGAATGAAGATAACAGAGTGAATGATAGGAAATGCAGACATTTAAAAATGAGAAGGCCCCATTTTGATTTACACATGGACAGAGTGATTGAACAACTAACATAATACACCCCATCCCCTATACATCATTATTTACTACACCAATACACTAATATATGCTTTACTTTGGGTGAAAATCCTGTTGAGAAACAGCAATGCTGCCAACGGGAGAATGACTATTCAGGATAATCCTAGATGCTCTGAAGAGAAAGTCATCTAATAATGGTTTGATCAAAGATGAACCTATGTAAAAAGCAAAAGTATTATTACCAGCTAAGCATTAACATGTTTGCAGAAAGCATTTATACAACAGACTGGTATGTTGCTAGATCCACAGGTGATCAAAGAACATGTATTTCTCATACTGTTTTCCAGGTTCAAATCTGGCTTCTCCATTAACTTCCCTTGTCAAAAAGTCACAAAAGAGGATCACGTTGTTCTGGGACACTGCAACTGTTGTAAATATGAATCAGTTGCCAAGCATCTGAATTTTGATCACATAACCAGAGGGATGTTGTAAGTGTGAAAATGGTCACACATCACTTTTTTAGTGATGTTGCATCTTCAAATAGTCACTAAACAAACAGTTGATATTTGAGGACTTCTTGTATTTATGCTATATCATATTAAAATGTTCCTTTAAAGTTAGAAAACCTGTTGAGCACTTTCAGAGTTTGAATTTCAGTCCAACCACCCATCCATCCAAACAGGTATAGTACTAGCTCTTGATCATATGTAAAACTTTTGCCAGCATTTTAAATATAGCAAAGGAATACATAAGATTCCTTATCTATCTTGTGGGATGGGGGACTTTTCAAACATTCAGAGGCACGAAATATGGAGGGGAAGCCTCTGTCAGAAATCTTCCACTAACTTTGAAGGAGGAATTTTGATATTTTTCTAGTGGGACTTGGAATGCTATTCTAAACACCGCCCCTTTTTTCTCTAGGTATCTATCTTGGAATTAATATTTTAATCTCATTTGCACAGATTTCCTACAAAACATTTATTGTGTTTATATCTTTATGTATCTATATTATATACATACAGACACAAACACAGATATAAACACAGAAATAACAATAGAAATAAACTTCTTTGTATTTGATTTAGTGCACTGTACTGATCGTATCATTTTATACACTGTGCTGAAAAAGTTAAATTCCCATACAGTAGCACTCTGTTGTTTTTTAAATATTTACCTGCAAGCTTCTGCATAATAAGATTATTTTCCAAAAGACAAAGATGATACTGATAGTAGCAGAATGTCGTATTTTTAACCAAAGTTGTATTTACATCCAATTTTGCAAAAAAGTAAATGATTGCGAATTACAATGAAATTAAAATATGAATTGTGGAAAGTAATAGTTACCTAACATTTCCTTTTCTGCTCCACAAAGTGAGAGAAGAGTCTTAATAAGTCTTAAATGTCCTGCCAATAACACATTGTCAGCTTCACTAGTTTCACACTCAGCTGCACGAGTAGGTTCAAAATTATCCAACCAAGTGATTTCATCCTCCAACATGATAGCTGGACTAATTTTTAATTGTTCCATTTCTGAAGCTATGTGATAAAAACCAAACAAAGGAAGGGGGAAAAGGAAAATAGTAAGCATGCCACATATGCAATAGTAAGCATATTCAAATAGTCCAAAGAGAAATATAATTGAAATCAACACTAATGCTAATTTAAGGCATGTAACATAAAACAAGCATTTTTAGTTTAAAAACTAACCTACTTCCACTCCTTAAAAATGACATGACTGAGAGCTTTCAGATAGTACAACCTGCAGATACGTTATAACTTTATAACGTGGTCCTGTTACTAGAATCAAATATGACAATTTACATTATTACAATAATTTCACATCTTAAAAATCTTTTAAGAAATAGTTCTTGAAAAGGTATAGTTTTTCCATTTATTTATTGGTATAGTTTATATAACTAAATATAGTTTTAAATAGCTTCTGTATTGTTAGTTTAAAGAATCTCATAATTATTATGGCTTCTTATTAAAGCTCTAGAAAGATGTTATTTTTATCGATAGAAGAATTTATTTCCTTAGCCTTAAAAGTGGGATTAGCAGATCCTGCTATTCTTCTACTTGGTCTGCTTGGATTTTGAATTAAATGACAGAGTTTAGGAAAAAGTTCACAAAGAAAACTTGCAAGAATAAAATAATCTCAGTTAGCTTTTTCAGAATAAATTTTATATATTTATAAAAATATATAAAACTTTATAAAAGTTTTATACCTATCACAATTCTAATTCTATCTTTTGGATAAATAATATTTTGTTTTGCTATTTAAAGCTGTTTTAGTTTCTACTACTTACATGTAAGATCGTCCAATAATTGGCATCTAAGATCAAAGTACTCTGTACATTGGGACAAGTGTCTAAAAATGAATTCAAGCAATTAATATTAAGATTATTATAAGCATATGACATAATTTGTAAAAATCTTATACATATATTGCTTTCTCATGAAACATTTTACTTTGAGTGAATGCATGTTTTATATTAAAAAAATAAAAGTTGCATTTTTCTTGTAATTTTTGTAACTAGGAACTTAAAATTGACCTATATTGTGTTTACAAAAATACAACAGCTTAAAATCTTCATTTAAAACAATCCTAGGATTTGCTACTTGTTTTAATGCTTTTTCAAGTTATTCCTGGATGTTCAGCAGAATGACACTTTTAAACTAAAAATGTAACCATAATTTTAAAAAGACTGTAATGTAGAGACTGGCTTACAAAGCAATCTTCCAATTTAGGACAACTGGTGATGCTACTATGTGTTACTACAACTTATCACCTCCCTCTTAAAGTAATTAAATGATCTCAGACTTGCACTGAAGACTCTCGAAAGGATTGTCTTGGGAGAAATCTGTCCTGGGATTTTCAATAAATCCATTCATCAGCTAAGATTATATTGATAAATCCTAAATTAGCCAACATATCAGCAGTCCCACAGGAAATGTTAAATTTGATTCTTTCAACAGTAGAGGAGGATACTGAACAGTTAAAGGACTGAAATCCATTTATCCACCATACTACCCTATCTTTTCTCCATGACCTTGGTGTGAAGGGGGAGAGTATAATAGTACTCCCATTTTTCATTTCTTCTATATTAAACCATGGATGATTTGGGCTGAGAGATAATTATCTTAAAGTTACCTAGTGACATTTTACAGGTAAAGGTGAACCTGAAACAAGGTCTTCTTTTTTTCTAGGCGAACTTAACTTGTACAGATAGTTTTTACTTAACAACCACTCATTCAGTGATTCTATTATACCAAAGGATAATAATGGTCTAGCTGTGCAACAATCCTTTCACAGCACTCCTTTCTTGGCAGATAATATTCCCCAAATGTGAAACCAGTTTAAAGTCTGTCTTCTGTCTGTTTCCCTTTAGTTATTTTTTGCTGATATTGTTTTGACTTCAAGATTGCACACCTTATTTTATTTTACTATACTAAATGGAAGCTATTTAGAAACCGTTATAGAACATGACAACAATGAATAAAGGGAAGGAATCCAATTCATAATTATTAGCTTGACCTATTTTGCTTGTGCATATTATATACACCTAGTTAAGAATATATTAACTTGGCAAAAGGCTATCACAAATTACTTTCTTCAACTGTCCATTTAAAAAGATCTTACATGAAGAAATAAGTATAAGGCCCAACAGTTTCTATATGACAGCATCATTTCCACAGGAGATTGAATGCATTCAGTTCATTTCTAGCACTTAGGTATTTTGCTTCTCTGACCGAGTTATTTTCATTTAAATATACATTTCAGACAAATGCTTTTGTTGAACTCTGTTTAACTCATGTCTCCAGCTTACCTCTGGTTGATTCCTCTCATAATGCTGGTAGGTGACCAAAGGGGCAGCTGTGCTGTAAGAATGACACTCAAGAGAAATTGGTTGGGTTTTTGAACCTCAGGATGAGTCAATGTATCTGTCTGACTAAGGGTATATAATTGATCACAGGCAACACGACGAATCTGGAAAAAAGAAAAGCAAATATCTGGACACAAACCTTTTGAAACAGAAGTGCTTTAGGAATTTGGAAAACCAGTTTCACATTTTGCTCACTGCACATTAAACGAAGCTTTTTAGCATGGATTCATCTGAAATGCCTTTTATGGCTCTTTTCTTTTGCTGTACTACCTTTTTGTTATGCTACCCCCACTAAGCTCCTTTTTTGGTTTCAAAAATTTGATTGGCAGTTCTACCACCAATCATTACAGTCTCCCTTGCTAATGGTCTACAAACCAGAAATCAACTGATATCTTTTTTTTTAAAAAAAGCTATACTACTATGCTGACAATAAAATTAAATAGAACTAAGATTAAATACATTTCTAACTGGATACATTTTTCTATACAAGAAATGCTGACAAGTTACATTCTGCATGAAGCAAATATATTTTTGATTTTAGACTTGTATATATGCATTAATAACATTTAAAATAATGTAATGTATGTGTGTCCTCGCCCAAGTGCAGCTGTCTTATCCTTATATGCAGCATGTATCAATCGTGTAAAGTAGCTTATGTCAGTAGTAAAATATTTATCACTTGTCCCTTATACAGATCTTTTCATGTAAAAGATGTTTATGTTGCCAACGTTCTGAAAAAAAAAAATTGAAACAGAAACACAAACTACTCACCTCAGCACTTGGTGAACCCAGCAGTATGTCTATGATAAAATCAGCAACACAAGGGAGATTGTAGAAAGATCCTAAGATAAAACACATTCAAAGTGTTTTATTGAAATATGTTGCATAAATTGTGGTCATAAATCGAGGACTTATCTGTATATAGCATTTATATCATATAAGTTATGTTCTGACCAATTCCCAAGACCCTGAGCAAGGACATGATCTTACAGAAAGCATTAATAATTAAGGAAAGGATGAAAGCAAAATTTGGGAAGTTTGGATTGAATCTTCACAATGTAATAGGACTCACTTGATGGAGCACAATTATTAATGGAAGTGACATTAAATATAATAGTATAACAAATTCCCACAAGCTTACCTAGTTGTTGGCTACGAAGTTGTAGACAGGTAACCAAGAGAGACAAAGCCTCTCCAGCAATCAGTGCATCTTTGGTGGATACTGAATGCTGCCTTACACAGATTCCAGCATGTAGAGTGGTTGGTTCCCCTTCACTTCCTGAACTGCAATTGCTTCCTGCAATAGATTGAAAAGAAGATCATTTAAAAGCATCTTCCTTTTCAGTCTTACATTTCTCAGGTTGGACTGAATTAGTTAATGGTAGAGTCAAATATCTTATGGAGAACAAACTCTCTGGTTTTTCAATTATATTAAATGAATGATTTTCACTTAATATTTTTCAATTATATTAAGTACCTGAGCTGCTAAGCCGATTACGAATCCCAACAGGAAACAAGCTGTTGCTTTCTTTTATTGGCTGGCTGCTTCCCACCAGATCAAGGCGTCCTGCAGCTGCCGCCCATGAGAGTCGCATGAAACAAGCGACTGTAGATGTGAAGTCACTGGCATCCATTGTCTGTAAAGAAAAAGGAAATTCTTTCTTGCTTGAAATAAAAAAGGCAAGGTGACATTTCGGGTAATCACAAGAGGACTGTTGTTGGGACCAGTCTATTAACATTCTACACAAAAATTATGTAACCTTTTATTTTAGCAGAGCTGTTGGTATTACTTACTTGTATTGCGACTCGTGCAGCAGGAATTATCTCCTCTACTCTAATGGAGGACCTGTCTGAAACAGACAGCTGCCGATATGAAGACTTCTCTGGAGTTCCACAAATGGACATCTGCCTGGCAGTTTGCCGAGTCACATTACGGAAAGGGCGTGAAGAAAGTGTTTCCACTCCATATTTAGCCAGATCTTCATCTAATAAAGTTGGCATTGTTTGTCCAACAAGCAAAAACCTAAACACAAAAAATGTGCCGTCTGAACTATGAAAAACACTGACTACATTAAGATCTAACTATTCAGTATATTTCAAATTTCTGAGCAAATCAAACACATACCTTGCTAGCTGCAAACAGATAGAATATACTCCCTGTCTGGTTTCATAGTCCACTTCTGAGGGGATGGAATCTCTCTGCATGACATTCACTACCAAACTAGAAAACAAAACCATTAGCTTTCTTTAAGTAATAAAATTAAATGTATAGAAAACTAGTGATGAGACAGATTATTTTTACAATAAAGTATCAAAACTTAACTGTGCTTGTTTAACTGCATGAAAAATCACACCAATTCTTACAAACAAAAGTCTGCTAAATGATTCATGTGATCACTATAATACTTTATTATACTTTATGTTACTGTCCCAAATGTTCTACTTCCAATGATATAAAATTCTACTTATTGGTATACACAAAGTAATACTCCTTCCTCCCTCTCCTTTCCCTGAACAATGAATGTATTCACTGTACTTCAGTTGCTAAGCTGTATATGAGATACAGTAGTTAACATTTCTGGAACATCTCTGTCTAATGTCTGAAAGTTGAGTCATGGCAACTCGACTTCTTTTTGGTTTGAAACGTTTCGCTGTTTATCCAAGTAGTTTCTTCAGTCTATTTGGATAAGCAGTGAAATATTTCAAATCAAGAAGAAATGAAGTCTAGTTGCAGGACTCACTTTCCAGATAACTCTACCTGCATGATTGAGAATCCTCAACATCTTCCCTGCCTAATCCTTATAGTTTTACAAGCCACAATACTGGTCAACTGACCAAATATATACAGGAATATGTTCAATGTTAGCATGGTTTCCTTAATGACCTTGACACTTGTGATAACTTCAAATTTCAGCAAAACTATTTTTTGGAAAACAGGTACCATTTATCACACAATTCTTTAAATAACAGCTTAATTTTTTTTTCTTGTAATGGGACTTATTTTCTGAAATCAGCCTCATAACAGTTATGCAGAGGTTAGGACCAAATTAAAGACTGAGAGTCAGTTATAGTTGGTACCCCTATAGACAGTTATTTACAAAAGACCTATAAGTGAAAACGAGAAGACAAATACTTTCTGTACAATTGACCCCTACCATGAATGTAGGTTTGAAATCTACTTAGAAAGTAAGAATTGTATATAAACAAATGAATTTGTAAGACAAAGTAACTTATCTTACTATAATATTCAGAACAGTTGCCCCAAAAATAAGTTACATTTTATTTCAACTGACTTGTAAACATTCGACAGTTTGACCTTAGGTAACCCTTCAGCTGATTGAAATATTTAAAAACCAACCTCAAGCCTCCTGCTCTAAGGAAGTTTTCACAAAACGATTTGGCACAATTTCTTGCCATTTCATCATCTGCGGTAGGCATTAGCTTGGAACTCAATACCTAAAAATATTCATAATTTCAGGAACAGGCAATTAAACCCATCTCACCAAATAGTTTGCATGATTTCCTACTTGGCAATTGGCAGCAATATCTACTGTTGAATACAATTCAGAATATAATGCAATTAAAAAAAAAATCTGAATTCAAAAGGTCCTTTTGATCCACTTCCCACTCACCGGTTAAGACCATGTCACACTGCACCAACGGATAGAAAGAGGATGTAAAATGGAGAGAAACACTTGCCATCCCTTGGTTAACGCGATGCTTCTGTTCTGTACTCACTGCCTCCGTTTTTCATCCTCTCTATCCGTCCAGCATCCGTCGACTGAGGTTCCATCCGTATCCAATGCGTCCGTTCTGCATCCGCAACGCATACGGGGAACATCCGTTCTACATCTGTTGTCATCCGTTACGCATCCGCTATATCCGCTAGGAATCCACTGCGCATCCGCGCAACTCAAATCCGCTCCAGCAGAAAACGGACACAGGGAGGAAGTGAAACGGACGCGGAAGGGACGCGCAGCGTTAGTAGCATGGATGGAAAAAGGATGAAAGCGGATGCAGCTCGCATACAAAGCATTAAAATGGAAAAAACGTTCGCAGAGGGGATGTATCTGGATATTTAGGATGTATGCAGGATGCCTAGAGGATGCAAAAGGACACCGAGCGAAAAAACGAAATTTCCTATAAAAAGGGGGAGGAACTCACCTGGATCTCACTTTCACTCCAGCAGCCCTGCTGTGCAGACCTCTTCAGCCTTCATCTTGCTCTTACTCTTCCACAGCATCCAGTCATCTCCACCATAGATCGTAACACACTCCTTTTGGTAGCCACCATCGTTCTGCAAAAGTGCAAAGCCACCTGTTCTACGCGAAGAAAAGGAGGCGGCCAAGAAGTGCTTGGGTCCGAAGAGGTATCGGGAGAAGAGAAGAGTACGGACGGTACAACAAGCTGATGGTGGAGCTGAGGAACGAAGACACTCGTGCATTCCAGAACTTCATGAGGATGCCGCCAGCCATGATTGATGAAGTTGTGGAGCAGCTGAGACCCAGGTTGACCAAGGCAAACACCAACTTCCGGCCCACCCTGGACCCTGGGCTCAAGGTGGCACTGACTCTGCACCACCTGGCCTCAGGGACCACGTACAGGAGCATGCAGTACGGCTGGAGGGTGCCACACAACACCATCAGCATTGTGGTCAGAGAAGTGGTGCAGGCCATCATCGAAGAATACCTGGAAGAGCTCCTCCAGTGCCCCTCCACTGAAGAAGGCTGGAAAAAAGTTGCAGAGCTGTGGTATCAGAAGTGGAACTTCCCTCACACCGTTGGAGCCATAGATGGCAAGCACGTGGCCTGCAAAGCTCCAGCCAACTCAGGGTCCACTTATTTCAACTACAAGGGCTTCTTCAGCATCATCCTCTTCACCATGGTCAATGCTGACTACAAGTTCATGTACATCGATGCTTCAGGCAACGGCTCATCTTCAGATGCCCAGGTATACAACGCCAGTCACCTCAAGGAGGGGCTGGAACGCAACCTCATCATGGGCTTCCCAGATCCTGAACCCCTGCCCAACGACACACAAGATGTGCCCTACTTCATCGTGGGGGATGACGCCTTCTCCCCACAACCTACCTCATGAAGCCTACACCTCCAGATGCCTCACCCGTGAAGAGAGGATCTTCAACTACAGGCTGTCCAGGGCAAGGCGGGTGGTGGAGAACGCCTTTGGCATCCTGGCTAACAGGTTCCAGGTACTTCTCATCACCATGCAGCATCGCCCAGAGACCGTGAGGAGGATCGTGGAACCTTGCTGCATCCTGCACAATCTCATGCGCACCCGCTACCCAGTCTTGCAGAACAGACTCGTGGACCTCCAACAAGGCAATGGGGACATGGAGCCTGGGGAATGGCGGCAAGGGTGAAACCTGATAAGACACTCTGGATGTGCAAGGCTCCAACAGAGCCTCACGTGAAGGGAAGCAGCGCAACCTCCTGAGACACTGGTGCAACTCCCCAGCTGGAGCAGTGGAGTGGCAAGACAGGATGATAGATGATTAATGGATGCTTCCTTCAGCCTGTCTCATCACACTGATGAGATTGGGCCATGTATTTTGGGTGGGCCTATGATGAACAGGGCATTTAATAAAGAGTTGTGTTCATGTTCAAATGTGTGGATCAATGCTTACATTGTTATTGATAACGAAGGGCCAAAGGTATGGCACCTGGGAGGGTGGACCATACAGTCCCACTATGCTTGCACTGGAGGTTAATCTTTCCCACAGCTATCACCCATCCCAAAGGTATCCCTGCCCATCCCACAGCTATTACCCATCCCACAGGTATCCCTGCCCATCCCACTGCTATCCTTACCCATCCCACAAGCATGGAAAGGCTTAAACTATTTCTAAAAGTTTCCACCAATACTTTATTTACAAAAATAAATGAAGCAAGTGTGTGAAGCAAAGATAATCTTTATTAATAACAAGCTGTAAAAGCAAAATGACCCAAGTCAAGTGTCCAAAGCAAAAATAAAGTCAACAGGAAGCCACCCAGTCTCTGGCACTCTTCTTGGTCACTCTGAGGCATGTCCAGTCTCAGGGGTGAAGGGTCCAGGTGCTGTGGAAGTGGCTGCTGCTGGAGTGCTGGTCTGAGGCACCATTGGGGTGCCTGGCCCCGAGAGGACAACAGGGGATGGTGTGTGGAGGAAGCTCTCAGTCAGCTGGCTCAGTCCCGTGATGTTGAGAGCCCCTTCCACCATGACATGGGGTGTCAGCCCCAATACCGATGACAGATGTTCTGAGGCTGGGCTTGCCTGTGGGGTGGAGGAAGGAGCAGTGTAGTGGTGCTGTCTGGTCTGCAGCTGGGTGAGGACTGGCGTGGGTGGCATTGGTGGCGTGGGTGGCATCAGTGGCGTGGGTGGCATCGGTGGCATCAGTGGTACCGGTGGCGTCCGATGTACCTGTGCCTGGACTGGGAAGGGCTGCCTGTGCTGCTGGAGCTCCTGGTAGCCGTAGCCTTGGTAGGTGAAGGCCTGTGGAAAGCCTTGGAAGGGCAGTGACATCATCTGGGGTAGAGGAGCAGGCCTGGACTGGGTGGGAGCAGGTTCCTCTTGGTCTGAGGAAGATCGGTGATCCTCTCCTTCACCACCTGGTACTGTGATTCAGACATGTCCAGGAGGCTCTGGTTGACGTAGGTGAGGAAGGGCTTGCAGTTGGAGGATGGGACGTCAGTGTGTACCAGCTGAGAGAGGAGATCTACGCTGCTTCTGATGGTGTCCCTGATCTCCAGCAGGAGAGTGTGGCTCTGCCCCTCCGGTCTGCCTCTCTGCCTTTCTGTGGAGGTGGAGCTGGGGGTGGATGCAGGTTGGGCTGTGGTGGAAGTGCCCTCTCCTTGCTCCCACTACGTCAGGTGGTCCTCCACGCACTCCGCCACGGGTAGTACAGCTGTCGGGGGGGTCTCCTTCGTGGCACGCTCCACAGATACCTGCCTGGACACAGGAGCTGACTCTTTGCCAGAAGAGGACTGGCTCTCAGCAGGCTGCCTGAGAGAGAGGGTTGTGAGAGAGGCTCCTCCTAGGTGGCGGATCTCACCCTCCAAGAAGCTGCACTTGGCCATCACGTAGGTCTCTCCGTCAGCTTGACCGCAGCCTGGCCAGATTTCTTGAGGTGCAGCTTCCCATACCAGGTGTGCATGTGCTTCCACCAGCCGAGGAGCACCTCCGAAGTGTAGCCCAGGCTCTCCACCTTCTCTCTCCAAGCAGCCTGCTTCCTCTTGGTTTCTCGATAGAGCCTGTGTCCCTTCCGCCAAAGATATTCATTCTCCCTCAGCCACTCCAGCACCTCCTCCTCATGTTCCTCTTCAATTGTGTATTGCCTCCTCTCCCGTTCACGCGTCTGCCTCTTCCTCCCTTTGGCAGGGCCATATGGGCCCTCATCAGAGGGGCTTCGAGGTTGTAGGGGCTGCTCCTCCACACCACCACCACCAGCAGCAGCAGCAACAACAACAGTAGCAGCAAAAGCAGGACCAGCAGCACTAGCAACAGCAGCAGCTCCAGCAGGACCAGGAGCAGCACCAGCAGAGTAAGCACCAGCAGGACCAGTAGGACCAGGAGCAGCGCCAGCAGAGTAAGCACCAGCAGAAGCACCAGCACCAGGAACAGTGCCAGCAGAGTAAGCACCAGCACCTAGGAGCAGTGCCAGCAGAGTAAGCACCAGCAGAAGCACCACCACCAGAAGCAGAATCAGCAGAGTAAGCACCAGCAGAAGCACCGCCACCAGAAGCAGCGCCAGCAGAAGCTCCAGCACCAGAAGAGCGAGCCCGAGCAGCAGAAGCCCCAGAAGAAGCAGAGTCAGGGCCAGGGGGTGGGATGGTGGCCCTGTCCCTCTTGCCAGGGCTGGCAGCAGATGGCTGAGGCTTTCTCTTCTTCCTCATGGTTGTTGGGTTGTTGGCTGGCTGGCTGGCTGGCTAGCTGGCTGGAGAGCTGTGTCTGGAAGCAGGTCTTTCCTCTGAATGGTGACCTGCTTGCGAGCTGCTTCCCTTTATATCTGCGGGGCTGACGCAATGCATCCTCCCCACATGCGCAGTGAACGTTGTGCATCCGCTAGGCTTCCGCTAGGCTTCCGCTCGGCTTCTGCTCTGCATCCGCTCTTTCCGCTGCGCGTCCACTTCACTGTGCTCCCCCGGAAGCCCTGCAGATGTGCCATCTGCTCCCATCCGCTAGGCTTCTGTGGAGCATCCACTTTCCATCCTGGCTACGTCCTCCCCCCGTCCGTTCCTTTCCGTTGTTGTCCGCTCTGTTTATGCAAATTCGGGGCACTTTTGAGAGCGGATAACAATGGATGGAACATTTTCTTGTCCGCTGTGTCCTTTTTACAAACGTTTTGCATCCGTCGGCCAATGTGACAGGCCCTTTACAATGGTGAGCAGGAAGGGAATCAATAGAAGTAATAATGTAGCTTCTTTAAAATTAACAAAGCTTTTAATGTGTTAAGTTTAATTTAGTATCAAACACCTATTTCAAGGAGCAATTATGTATCATCAATACAAGGCAAACAATAAAGAGTTATTTGCTTGCAGAATCTCTGAGGGGAATGTAAAAAAAGATAATCTAAACCAAAGACATGGCACTGATATAAAATTGGGAAATTGGTACTTTTTTTAAATGCTGGACTTATATTCTTATTCATTTTTAGGCAGCCGGACCAGAGATAAGGATGGTACAAATTATAGTTCAAAGGAGTGGACTAAGTTAGATTATATTGTTTACTCCTGGTTTATGAAAAGTTTTATTTTAAAATTGATTGATCTGTACTGCATTACAGTAACCAGACTTACTACAAATATCTTAATTACTATAAATAATAAGAATAATTGCAAATCTACCAAATTTTGCTATAGTTATCATAGCAAGCATTGAATAAAAGTATTATTTTATGGTACTAAGAAGTTTCCTAGCAAGTAAACATTGCTCTAGTTAACCTAGTACCTTTTCTATTGACTGGCAGACAGAAAACTGAAGATAATGGGAACTGTACAACTAGGCGAAACATGTGTTATAAGTCTGAGTTTGACCTTTCTCTAGCCACAATTTCATTCTTACCTCAAGATTATAAAGCACTCTAAAGGTAGACATTCCTGGAGCAAAAGATCTGAAAAGACTTTCAAGTATTGAAGCCGCACTAGGCTGGTGTTGGTGTTTTGCAGGCAGAGAAGGAGATTTTGAAGACTGAGCATTTGTTTCAGAGAGCAGTGTTTTCTAAGAGAAAAAGAAGCACAGAAAAAAATGTGTAGAAGTGTATTCTTACATGATCTTTGAAATTATTATAAATAACACTCAGTGTTTAAAACAATCTTACATACAGCACTTATAAACCCTAACAAAGTTGCAAAAACACTCATTACATTTTAAACAAAATTTATTGCTTTTTCAGAGCCCCCAAACTCATTACGTATAAATAGACTATCCTGTAATCTGCTTCCCCCCCCAAAAATAATCTTTGCCTAAGATTAATCTTAGATTAAACTGTATATGGAATATATTTAGGATTCAGTGCCTGTTGGCTGCTGGCTTATGAAGGCAGGAGTATTAAGATTATATTAAATGAGCCTACAACTTAAACAGACATACATTAAGGATAATAAATTCTGCTGTAGTTTTAGGGGAGATCTGCCAGCTAATATACAGCTATGCCAACACTATACTATTTTCCAATTCCAGCGGTAGTAAATACATTGGATACACTTTATGAATCTCTAGAAATGAAGTACTCATATTGAGCAAATAGGGAATACCCACTTTGCAAAATCAATATTCCATTTTATCCAAACTATTATAAACAATTTTAATGTAGCCAGTGATAACTTACATTTTATCCCATAAGAACTAATAGGCTGCCTTGCTTCAACTTATTTCAGCTGTCTTTACAGTCAATTAATATCATTCTAGTTCTCTTTTCATTAATTTCAGTATGAAAAGTAAAGGCTAGGTTCCACTGGCCGACGGACGCAAAACGTATGCATAAAGGACACAGCGGATGAGCAAAATTTCGGGGGTGGCTCCATCCGTTGTCATCCGCTCCAAAAAGTGGTGAAAATTTGCATAAACAGAACGGAAAAGAATGGAAAAGAACGGACATGGGTAGTATGTAGCGGGGATGTTAAATGGATATTCATAGAAAGCCTAGCGGATGTATATCGGATGCAAACTGTTCACTGCGCATCCTTTCTATTTCCGTGCTACTAATGCTGTGTAGACGTTCCGTGTACCTTTTGTTTCCTCCCTCTTTCCGTTTTCAGCTGCAACGGATGTGAGTTGTGAGGATGCCCAGAGGATGCAGAAAGGATACAGCGGACGTTTAACGGATGATAAATGGACATAGAACATTTGTTGCTCGTATGTCACGGATTTACATCGTACACGGCGGAAAGTTCATCCGTTCACAAAGTTTTGTGCAGCTCAAAACTTCTTCCGCGGATGAAATCGCAGTGGACGGATGCTTGATGGATAGAGTGTATGAAACACATATGCAATGAGTACACAACGGATGCATAGCGTTTCCCAACGGATGGCAAGTTTTTTACATCCTCTTTGCATCCGTTAGTGCAGTGGGACAGGGGCTTAAGTAGTAAAACTTGATTATTATTAGTTTTTATCATTCTGTTTGGCAATTGGTACCTTTCGTCCAAGTGAATCTAATTGATCAAGAGCTTCCTGAATAGCTGGATCAGTAGGAATCAATAAAAGAAGCCTCCGAACTCTCAAAGTAATCCTGAAGAATTAAAAAAAAATACATCATGCACTTAGGTTTCTCCTGGAGGACAGTCTGTGAGTATTTGCACATGTTTTCAAAGAATATATCTCTTTAAACTCTGCAGCCACAGCATTTCCATCCTACATTAACAATGCTTAACTTACCTTGGCTCTTCCAGGTTAGCAAGCTGATAAAGCATATCAAATACATTGTATACAAGGGCCATTACTACACCAGGAAGGGATTTTTCCTAAGGATTAAAGAATATATTGTGAGTTCTTTCATCTCTTTTAAACAATCTTATTTTTAAGCACAGTATTATACATTTAAAACTTGGTCTAAGGACATAGTCTTCCTTCCTTTTCCAGCATAAGACTTTTTATACCAACATCCAGCTATCTCCTCAAATTAAACACTTAATATGAATCTGCAAAGAAATCAGGGCAATTATCACTGTTTTTTAAAATAAAAACAACAAAATTAGCAGAACATTACATTTCTGAGTTCTGAATTATCCAAGTTCTGGGATGAAATATTTCTTTTTGAATATTTTAGGGACAGCTCCTGATTTACCATTTCCCCCCTTGTTATTTATAGTTGGCATTATTTCAAACAATTTGGATGCATTTGTTTCTGAAATTCTAGTGGGGCTATGTTTAAGTAAAGAAAAAAAACTAAAAAACAGCAAGGTGGCAATCTTTCATGCTGGCTTTGCCAAGGTTAATTAATGAGTAATTAATTCTCATCTCACTTCCAGAACATCAGCTCTCACCACCTTTCTAGAGATTTTTAAGCTTCATGAGCAACTTGGGATTTTCCAGGAAACAAATGACTAAGATGCCCAAATGCATGTACTATGAAAAGATTATTGTGGACTTCTGGTGGCGTTTCCGTTGAAGATGGACCAGAGACTGCTATCGTGAGTGGCTTTGACTGTGCTTGCCCTGTTGGAGGGGTCCCCGAGGGACCAGAACCATCTGACTCACCTTGTAGGGGTGAGGGAAGAGGGGGAGACCGCCAGCCGGGCTGAGGACAGCCGCATCACCCTGGCTAAGTAAACTCCGCTAGAAGACAGGGAGAAGCGGTAGTTTAATGGCTGCCCTGAAGATGGGAAGCTGCCAGGACCTAAGTTTGTGCTGGAGAGTGGAAGTGGTGAGTGGCATGTAACTGGATAAAAGACTTTGAATATTTTTTTTGAAAATCCCAAAAAGCGGAAAGAAAGAGTCCTTGCTTGGAAGAATGGTAGCGGCGAACGGAGAATAAGAGGAAGGTAAAGGAAAAACCGGAAATAAAAGAATTATATAAAATCAGATTAAATTTGAACTAATATACAGAATTGGACATTAATTAGGCATTGGATAAAATGCTGGACTTATTTGGAATGGATAAAAATCAACATTAAGGTTTTTTTTTTTTTTTTAAAGAGGGGACAATAGTAAAATATAAAGGAATACAATATTTTGGGACTGCTGGAAGTGGACTATGACAAGAAATCAGAAGAAAGTGTGAGAAACAAACTTTTTGCAAGGACTATAATAGAAAAATTTGATCTTTAATAAAGAAATTGAAGAAATTGCTTGAATAAATTTTCTGGCAAAACCCATCTGTTCCAACAGTAGTCACATGACTACTGTTGTCAAATGCCTTTTGTGCATCTAAAAATATCAAAGCCATTTGTTTTTTAGGATGTGCTTCATAGTATTCCAATGTGTCCAAACTCACTCCCATATTATCTTTAATTTGTCTCTTTGGTAGAAATCCATTTTGATCAGGATGTATAAAATTAATTAAATATTTTTAAGTCTTTCTGCTAGTATTGAAGCAAAAATTTTATAATCTGCATTTAACAGAGGAATAGGTCTATAATTCTTAATTTGCAATGGATCGGCCTCCTCTTTTGGAATGAGAATGATATAGGCTTTTGACCATGATTTAGGTATCTTTTTTAGCATAACTTCATTCAAAACTTCAAACAATGGGAGATTCAAAGATTCTTATAATGTTTTATAAAATTCTGCCATCCAGACCTGGTGCCTTTCCGTTGTTTTACTTCTTAAGGCTAGGTCACATCGGCCGATGGATGCAAAACGTATGTAAAAAGGACACAGCGGACGAACAAATTTTCCATCCATTGTTATCCGCTCTCAAAAGTGCCCCAAATTTGCATAAACAGAGCGGACAACAATGGAAAGGAACGGACATGGGGAGGACGTAGCGAGGATGTTAAGTAGATGCTCAACTGAAGCCTAGCGGATGGAAGCGGATGACACATCCGCAGGGCTTCCGTGGGAGAACAGCGAAGCGGACGTGCAGCGGAAGGAGCAGATGCATAGCGGATGACGCGGATGCATCACAGACGCCTAGCGGATGCAAAGCGTTTACTGCGCATGTGGGGAGGATGCATTGCGTCAGCCCCACAGATATAAAGGGAAGCAGCTTGCAAGCAGGTCACCATTCAGAGGAAAGACCTGCTGCCAGACACATCTTCAGCCAACAACTATGGGGAAGAAGAGGAAGCCTGTGCCTACTCCTGCCAGCCCTGGCAAGAAGGACAGGACCACCATCCCACCCCCTGGAGCTGACTCTACTTCTGCTGGGGCTTCTGCTGCTGGTGTTGACTCTGCTGGTGCTGGGGCTTCTGTTGGTGCTGCTTCTGGTGCTGGTGCTTCTGCTGGTGCTTCTCCTGGTGCTGGTGCTTCTGCTGGTGCTGCTCCTGGTGCTGACTCTGCTGGTGCTGCTCCTGGTGCTGACTCTGCTGGTGCAGCTCCTAGTCCTGCTGGTGCTGCTGGTGCTGCTGCTTCTGGTGGTGGTGTGGTGGACCAGCCCCTAGAACCTCAAAGCCCTGCTGATGAGGGCCCAAAAGGCCCTGCCAGAGGGAAGAAGAGGCATTCGCGAGAAAAGGGGGAGAGGAGACAGTACTCCACTGCAAAGGAACATGAGGAGGAGGTGCTCGAATGGCTGAGGGAGAACGACTACCTCTGGAGGAAGGGACACAGGCTCTATCGAGACACCAAGCGGAAGCAGGCGGCTTGGAGAGAGAAGGTGGAGAGCCTGGGCTACACTTCGGATGTCATCCTGGGGTGGTGGAAGCACATGCACACCTGGTACGGGAAGCTGCACCTGAAGAAATCTGGCCAGGCCGCAGTCAAGCTCAACGACCGGGAGACCTACATGATGGCCAAGTGCAGCTTCTTGGAGGGTGAGATCCGCCACCGAGGAGCAGCCCTCTCTCTCAGGCAGCCCACAGAGAGCCAGTCCTCTTCTGGCCAAGAGTCAGCTCCTGTATCCAGGCAGGTATCTGTGGAGCGCCCCACGACGGAGACCCCCCCCGACAGCTGCACTCCCCGTGCCAGAGCACATGGAGGACCCCCTGACACAGTTGGAACAAGAAGAGGCCGCTGCCACCAGAGACCAACCCACACCCACACCCAGCTCCACCTCCACAGAAAGCAGGCAGAGAGCCAGACTGGAGGGGCAGAGCCACACTGTTCTGCTGGAGATCAGGGACACCATCAAAAGCAGCGTAGATCTCCTCTCTCAGCTGGTACACACCGACGTACCATCCTCAAATCGCAAGCCCTTCCTCACCTACGTCAACCAGACCCTCCTGGACATGTCTGAATCACAGTACCAGGTGATCAAGGACAAGATCACCAGTCTTCTTCACAATCCTCCAGATCCAGCTGAACCTGCTCCCACCCAGTCCAAGTCTGCTCCTCCACCCCAAGTGATGTCACTGCCCTTCCAAGGCTTTCCACAGGCCCTCACCTACCAAGGCTACGGCTACCAGGAGCTCCAGCAGCACAGGCAGCCCTTCCCAGTCCAGGCACAGGTACATCGTATGCCACAGGTGCCATTGATGCCACTGATGCCACCGATGCCACAGATGCCGACGCATCACCTCGCACACCTGCAGACCAGACAGCCCCACTCCTTCTTCCTCCACCCCACAGCCAAGCCCGGCCTCAGAACATCTATCATCGGTCTTGGGACTGACACCCCATATCATGGAGGAAGGGCCTCTCAACATCACGGGACTGAGCCAGCTCTCTGAGAGCTTCCTCCACACACCATCCCCTATTGTCCTCTCAGGGCCAGGCACCCCAATGGTGCCTCAGACCAACACTCCAGCCACTGCCACCTCCACAGCACCTGGACCCTTCACCCCTAAGACCATGGGCACGCCTCAGAGTGACTGAGAAGAGTTCCAGAGACTGGGTTGCAACCTGTTGACTTTATCTTTGCTTGGGACACTTTACTTGGCTCATTTTGCTTTTACAGTTTGTTATTAATAAAGGTTATCTTTGCTTCACACACTTGGTTCTTTTAGTAAATAAAGTCTTGGTGGAAACTTTTAGAAATGGTTTAAGCCTTTGCATGCTTGTGGGATGGGTAAGGATAGCAGTGGGATGGGCAGGGATACCTGTGGTATGGGTAATAGCTGTGGGATGGGTAAGGATAACAATGGGATGGGCAGGGATACCGTGGGATGGGTAATAGCTGTGGGATGGGTAAGGATAGCAATGGGATAGATAAGCCTCCAGTGCAAGCATAGTGGGACTGTATGGTCCACCCTCCCAGGTGCCACACCTATGGCCCTTTATTATCAATAACAATTTAATCATTCATCAACACATTTCAACATAAACAACTCTCTATTAAATGCTCTGTTCACTGTCGGGCCACTCAACATACATGGCACAATCTCATCAGTATGATGAGACAGGCTGAAGGAAGCATCCATGAAGCATCTCCCATCCTGTCTTGCCACTCCACTGCTCCAGCTGGGGAGTTGCACCAGTGTTTCAGGAGGTTGCGCTGCTTCTTCCCTTCACGTGAAGCTCTGTTGGGGCCTGGCACATCCACAGTGTCTATCAGGTTTCACCCTTGCCTCCATTCACCAGGCTCCATGTCCCCATTGCCTTGTTGGCTGTCCATGAGCCTGTTCTGGAACACTGGGTAGCGGGTGCGCATGAGATTGTGCAGGATGCAGCAAGGTTCCATGATCCTCCTCACGGTCTCTAGGCGATGCTGCATGGTGGTGAGAAGTACCTGGAACCTGTGGCCAGGATGCCAAAGGCGTTCTCCACCACCCGCCTTGCCCTGGACAGCCTGTAGTTGAAGATCCTCTCTTCACGGGTGAGGCATCTGGAAGTGTAGGGCTTCATGCGGTAGGTTCTGAGGGAGAAGGCGTCATCCCCCACAATGAAGTAGGGCACATCTTGTGTGTCGTTGGGCAGGGGGTCTGGATCTGGGAAGCCCATGATGAGGTTGCGTTCCAGCCCCTCCTTGAGGTCACTGACATTGTATACCTGGGCATCTGAAGATGAGCCGTTGCCTGAAGCATCGATGTACATGAACTTGTAGTCAGCATTGACCATGGCAAAGAGGATGATGCTGAAGAAGCCCTTGTAGTTGAAATAATTGGACCCTGAGTTGGCTGGAGCTTTGCAGGCCACGTGCTTCCCGTCTATGGCTCCAACGGTGTGGGGGAAGTTCCACTTCTGATACCACTGCTCTGCAACTTTCTTCCAGCCTTCTTCAATGGAGGGGCACTGGAGGAGCTCCTCCAGGTATTCTTCGATGATGGCCTGCACCACTTCTCTGACCACAATGCTGATGGTGTTGTGTGGCACCCTCCAGCCGTACTGCATGCTCCTGTACGTGGTCCCGGAGCCCAGGTGGCGCAGAGTCAGTGACACCTTCAGTCCAGGGTCCAGGCTGGGACGGAAGTTGGTTTTTGCCTTGGTCAACCTTGGTCTCAGCCGATCCACAACTTTGTCAAACATGGCTGGTGGCATCCTCATGAAGTGCTGGAATGCATGAGGGTCTTCGTTCCTCAGCTCCGCCATCATCTTGTGATACAGTCCGTACTCGGCTCTTCTCGCGATCCATCTTCGGACCCACACACTTCTTGGATGCCTCCTTTTCCTTGCGTAGAACAGGTGAAAGAGCCTGTAGAGGGCTTCGCACTGTTGTAGAATGATGGCGGCTGCTAAAAGGAGTGTGCGACGATCCATGGTGGAGATGACTGGATGCTGTGGAAGAGCAAGAGCAAGATGAAGGCTGAAGAGGTCTGCACACCAGGGCTGCTGGACTGAAAGTGAGATCCAGGTGATTTCCTCCCCCTTTTGATAGGAAATATAGGTTTTCCACTGGGTGTCCTTCCGCATCCTGTAGACATCCTCCAGACATCCTAAATATCCGAGATACGTCCCCTATACGAACATTTTTTCCATTTTAATGCTTTATATGCGAGCTGTATCCGCTTACATCCTTTCTATGTCCGTGCTACTAACGCTGCGCAGATGTTCTGCATCCGTTTCACTTCCTCCCTCTTTCCATTTCATGCTGGAGCGGATGCGAGTTGCGCAGCGGATGCCGAGCGGATACAGTGGACTTGTAACGGATGTAGAACGTTTGTTCCCCGTATGTGTCGCGGATGTAGAACGGACGCTGCGGAAAGTTCATCTGCTGAAAGTTTTGTGCAGCTCAAAACTTTTTGAGCGGATGAAATCTCAGTACACGGATGCCGGACGGATAGAACGTATGAATCACGCACGCAGTGGGTACAGAACGGATGCATCGCGTTAACCAATGGATGGCAAGCGTTTTTCTCCATTTTACATCCTCTTTCCATCCATTGGTGCAGTGTGACATGGGCTTTAAGTGCTTCAGTTAGCTCCATCATGGTTATATTGCTTTCTAACATTTTTTCAGTCTCTTTGGGTATCTTAGGTAAATTAGTATTCTGTAAATACTCTTTAACTCTTTCCTCATCAATATTTTCTTGTTTATATAATTTCCCATAAAAATCTCAAATGATTTCCCTCTTTTCTTTATTGCCACAACAAATTTGACCTTGGTCATCTATTAACTGCAATCTTTTCCTTGCTTCTTTCTCCTTTCTCAATTTATATGCTAACCATCTACCTGGTTTGTTTGCGTCTTCAAAGTAGTTCTGTTTAGCACCTCTAATTTTCTGTGCTAATTCTTCTTTTTTTATTTGACCCATTTTGTGTTTAATTATGTCAATTTTTAACTTAATATCTTTTATCTGTGGCATTTTCTATAGCTCTTTTTCAAGTCTTTTATGCTCATCCTCTAAGGCCTTAGAGGCTAATCTTTTCTTAATGTTCCTTTTCCTTATATAATCTATTATTAAGCCTCTACCATACGCCTTCATTGTGTCCCATATGTTCTGAGTTGATGTATCTTCTTTCTTATTTTCTTTCTTATTTTCTTTCTTATTTTTTCTAAAAAAAAGAGCCAATTCTTTCTCCATCCATTGTGTGAATTCTTTTTCCTTTAAAGTAGTATTGTTTAATGTCCATCTCAATCTTCTTTTTTGCCCTTTCCATTTAATTGTCATTGGATTGTGGTCTGCCCAAATATTTGTTTCGATGTTTATTTCTTGAATGTTAGATATTAGTTCTGTTGACATCCATATCATATCAATTCTAGACCACGATAAATGTCTATTTGAATAGAAGGCATATTGTTTGGTTTTAGCATTTTTCTCTCCATGTGTCTTTTAAGTTCATTTCATCAACCATTTTGAAAAAGGATTTTGGGAGAGTCCTTCTATTTTGCTTTGTTGCTGTTACTGTATAATCCAATTTATTGTCTACAATTCCATTAAAATCTCCCATCATAATTATATTAGCATAGTCCAGTTCAATTATTTCATATGTAATTTTTTATAAAATTTTTCTTGTTTATCATTTGGAGCATAAATTGTAATTAGGAGTGTTTTCATATTATTGTCCATTATTGCCACAATTAATATTCTTCCGTCTTCATCAGTATAGATCAATTTTGCTGAGGTGGTCTCTTTAATATATAAAACCACTCTTCTTTTCTTACATTGAGTCAAAGAAGTAAATATTTTCCCTAGTTTTGGTTGTATCAACAATTGTTCATATTGTTTTTTAATGTGTACTTCTTGTAGATAAATTATATCGAATTTTAATTTCTCTAATTTATGAAAAAATTTCCTTCTTTTGGTGATTGAGTTAAGTCCATTTATATTAATTGTAATCAATTTTTTCTCTTCCATGGTTATATTTTATAATTAAGTTTGGCAGCTCTCGTAGATCTTAGTTCACGTCATTCTTTCGCATCCACTTTTCCACCGACTGTGCCTTCTTTTTCTGTCATCCTTTGACAGTCATCTTGGAATTCAATTAATAAGATCTCTTTTTCTGCCTCCTCTTCTTTCCTTCCAAAGAATTCTGCATAGAATAATTCTGCTTTCTCAATTGAATCAATTCTATATCTCTGTTCTTGCCATATGAACATTAACCCTTCTGTGATCAGACATCTATAATTCACCTCTTTTTTAAGTAGGATTTTGGTAAAGAATTGGTATTCTCTTCTCATCTCTCTCACTCTTCTAGGTATTTGTTTTAAAACCACAATTTCCTTCTCTTTATATTTCAATGCTTTATCTTTTGCCGCTTGCAATATTTGTGTTTTGATAGCTTTTTTTGTAAATCTGATGTAGACTTCTCTTGGTAGGTTATTCCTCATTGGATATCTTGTGAAAACTTGATAAACCTCATCTATTGCAACCATCATCTTCTCCTGAGTTATTTCCAAAGCTTCAGCAAGCATTTCTATCATTATTTCGGCTAAATTTTGTCCTTTTTCTTCCTCTACATTTTGAAAATTCTGATCTATCCATCTCCCATCTCAACATACCACTTTTATCTAGTTCAATCACCATTAATTAATCTATTATTGATAGCTCCAATCTTTTTATCTCTTTATCTTCTTCAATTTTTTGGAATCTCTCATCAAATGTTGACATCATTTGTTGGACGGTCTCGACTTTCTCATCCGTCTTCCCAGTTCTTTGTTCAATATTCTCTGTTCTTTGTTCAATGTTCTCTATTTTTGTTTCAATTTTCTCTGATCTTGTTTTAATATCTTGGATTCCTTGCATAATCATCTGCAGAGTAACTTTGTCTTGTTCTTTTTCTTGCTTTAACATTGTCTGCATTGAGCGTTGTCCTCCAGATGTTGGAGAGGAAGGAGTAGAAGTTGAAGAACCAGCGGTTGTAAATTTCCTACTCATTTTAAGCAATTCAAATTCTTCAGATTCTTCTAAGCTTTAAACCAAGTTATAAAATATCAAATTAAAATTCAAAATAAGAATAAAAATAGTGAGGAGAAACCCCCCCAATAATAATAATAATGAAAATAAAAAGGAAGCAAGAAAAAAAAATAAAAAAAAATAATTTCTTCAGGTTCTTATAAACCTTAATCCAATCAAAAAGCGCTTATGAGAAAAAAAGGAAGAAAAAGGAAAAGGAAAGATTCTTCAGGTTCTTCAACACCTTAATCCAGTCAGAGGGTCTCAAATGAAAAAGAAGAAAAAGTATAAAAATAAACCAAAAAGGTGAATTAAAAAAAAGAGAACAAATATACCAAAAAAAAGGGAAAGAAACAAAAAAGAGAAGAAAAAAGGCTTAAGGTTTTCTCTTTCAAATAAAAAATAAGCGTGGAAGTTGGTCTTCCCCCCAAAAAAAAGACAAAAGCAAACACGAAAAAGGTCAGTGGAAAAAAAAAAAAAGAAGTCCAATAAGGGTAGTAAGAAGGAGTATCACAGCTTAGTAAAAGATACATTGCACTTTGTTTCGTTGTCCAAGGCTCTTTTTATAACTCTTCTCCAAAAACTTATCACCTTTCTTTCCATAAGCTTCAACACCAGACTTCAACTGTTGATAGAAATCCAGAAGAGCACCTGCAATAACACTCTCCCATGCTTTTCCCTCTATCTTATCAAGTAGCAGTGTCCTTGAAACAAAGTCTCAGTTCTTCTCAACTTTCTCAGCTTTGTCTGATCACAGAAAATAAGGTGTTTTCAAGCCTCTAGTTGGCAGTGTTATACAGTTTCTTTTACTCTCACTTTCGCCGTCCTTTCTCAGCAAAATATACTAAAAATTAACCAAAAAAGGGAAAAATATTTTAAAAAAGAGAGATAACTAAGTAACTAAAGGGAGCCTCTAGCCTGAAATATTACAAAATCACAAAATTAAAAAGGAGAAGAAAAAAGCAAATATATATATATATAAAAGAACCAGTTCCATTTCAAAGTACAAGATCAAAAATCTGGCTATACTAAAAAAAAACAAAAAAAACCCCTTACTTTGAACCTTCCATTTAAAATCGCTGCTAGATCATTTCTGTCAAAGACTTTTACAGATTTCTTCTTTCTTTTAGGATGTCCTTTAAAGTCTTAAGATTAAAAAAAGAAGTTCTCACCAAACCGGCACACTTTCTCTTCCTATTTCTTCCATTCCGGAGCTATCCCAACTTCAGCAGCTTAATGGCTGCCTCTTTGTCGCTGACAAGAAGAGCTTTTCCTGGATCGACCAGGGATTGTGCGGTATCCCTGGGATCAGCAGGATGTGCTCTTCACTTTCACCGTCTCTTCGGGGTGGTTTAGGTCCAAAAGAACTGTCCAGGGGCAAAGATATCGGCTGCGATTTCAGACCTCCAAGATCGCATGCAGTATCGTCACGACGCCAGCTCCGCCCTCATATATCATGAGCAAATGGCAAAGGTAATGATAGAGGGAGACCTGACAGACTCTATTGACATAAGAAAAGGAACAAGGCAAGGGTGCCCACTGTCATCTTT
This sequence comes from Laticauda colubrina, assembly GCA_015471245.1. Classification (NCBI taxonomy): domain Eukaryota; kingdom Metazoa; phylum Chordata; class Lepidosauria; order Squamata; family Elapidae; genus Laticauda; species Laticauda colubrina. The sequence goes on along the minus strand of BLBF01000020.1, from coordinate 38,315,475 downwards.
GTCGTTTGTGTTAACTTTGGAAATATTAAACAGAAATATTAGAGATGAAAAGAGTATAAAAGGAATGAAAATTAAAAAGGAAGAATTTAAGTTACAAGCTTTTGCGGATGGCTTGGTTTTTATATTAGGAGACCCTTTAGAGACAGCACCAAAATTGTTGGAAAAGATAGAGGAAGATGACAAAGTGGCTGGTTTGAAAATAAACAAAGACAAGACAAAGATTTTGACAAAAAATATGTTATTAAGACAAAAGGAAGAATTGACAGACCTACTGAAAATTCAAGTTACGAACAAGATTAAGTATTTGGGGATATATTTGACAGCAAGATGCAGTACGTTAAAAGAGAATAACTACATTAAACTTAAACAGCGGATAGCATTAGATTTTGCGAAATGGGAAAATTTGCAACTGTCACTAATAGGGAGAATTTCAACAATCAAGATGAATATACTATCCTGAATTTTATATTTGTTTCAAACAATTCCAATTAGACTTGAAAAGACTATTTTGAAAAATTAAATAAAATTGTGGTGAAATATATATGGCAAAGTAAGAAAGCGAGAATAAAGTTGAAACTGTTGCAAGATGCTAGAATTAGAGAAGGTTTTGGCTTGCCTAATTGGGAGCTGTATTACCAAGCAATAGATTTGATTTGAGTTAAAAAATGGATTACACTAAGAAATTATAGATTGTTAACACTAGAGGGACATGATTTGCTGTTGGGGTGGCATGCCTTTTTATGGTATAAAAGAACTAAAACACAAGGATATTTTAGAAGACATTATATACAGGAGTCTTTGTGGTTAAATTGGCAGAAAATTAAAAGACAATGTTATCTGAAAATACCAGTCTGGTTATTTACTATTGAAGCATTTTCTTATCCTATAATATATAAGATGGAACAAACAGATATGCTGAAATACTGAATGAAAAGGGTGAACTTAAATCTGTTAAAAAACTAGAGGACAGGTACTGATGAAAAGATGATTAAAAAATTGTATGGATATTTACTAGAAATTAAATTAGAAAAAGAACAAGTTAAAGAAACTATGATTGCTTGGGGGAAGAATTTTGGATATTTTGGATTTAGAGAAATGGCAAAAGTTGTGGTCTCAAAATTATAAAATGACAATGTCAACAGCATATAAAGAAAATTTGTATAAGATGTTTTACAGGTGGTACTTTCCGACAAGAATAGCAAGGATGTTCAAGAATAAGTCCGAAAAGTGTTGGAAATGTCATCAGACACCTGGCTCATATTACCATATGTGGTGGACGTGTGCGGATGCTAAAAAATATTGGACTAAAATCCACACGTGGTTGGAAAAAATGACAAAAAAACATATAGATTTGAAACCAGAGATATTTTTATTGGGAATCCTACCTGAAACATATAGCAAAGATTTGAAATATTTGATTGTAAATGTGTTAACAGCAGCTAGGATTGTATTTGCTAAAAACTGGAAAAATGAGAAAATACCATCACAGGAGGAAATTATTAAGAAAATATTGGAATGTGCTGAAATGAGTAGATTGACATTTGAAATTAGAGAGCAAGAGGATAAACAATTTTATGAAATTTGGGATCTTTTTTACCAATGGTTAGATAATAAAATACAGTCATGTAATATGTAGATTTTTAGAAAATAATAAATATATTAAGATGTACTTTTTTCATATCTACAAAATGATTTTAGGATAGATTTGGGATGATAATATGAAGTGTTACAAAATAAATTAAGTAAACTATAGTTACCTCGTAAAATATGAATAAAATTATCATCAAATGTTGGATTGATAATGATACAAAGGTACTTAATTTTTAGATTCATAGTATGAATTTTTATGCAATCTAATTGTAATCGAAGACTAAGAAATGGATGCACAAATAATTTGTAAACCAACCAACACACTGTTTGTATACATATGGAAGAAAGTTTGATGTTTTTATGTTTTGTTTGTTTATGTTTATGTTTTTTTTTAAAAAAACCAATAAAACTTGGGGAAAAAAATAAAGAAATTGAAGAAATAAGTAAAGAATTTAAGCTGAAAACTGTGAGAGGTATGTTAAAAGAAAGAATGAAATTGCTGGATACAATGATTAGTAAAGTAATGGTGTTGCAGCTTGCAGAAGAACAAAGAAAGCTCAGAGACGATGAGTCGGAAGAGGGAAACAACAGCCCAGATAAATATGGAGAACAAGGACCATTGCCAAAGGATATAAAAGGATTTAAAATAGAGACATTGACACCAGAGACAACAAATAAAAAAGATAAGGCTCCCAAGATTAAGAAGAAGAAGGAATTATATAAGAAGAAACCCCCAAAAAAGAGAACTGGAAAGGGTGGGGGAAAACATTGGCTGACAGGCAGAGGGGAATAAAAATAATACCAGAAGGAAAAAAGAAGAAAGATCGGGGAAACTTAGAAAAAGGAAAGCTGGCTAAAATTAAAAGAAATAATAAAGCTGAAAAATTTAGAGATAAGGATTAAGGATCTATAAGGGGGATACCACATGGGAATGTATATTGGATATATGTACATATCCCATTTAATGTATATTAAATGGGAATATTTAATCTAAAACTTGCTGGGATATATTTTAGGATTGTATAACTATATATAACTATAACTCTATCTATCTATCTATCTATCTATCTATCTATCTATCTATCTATCTGGTATTCAGCTTTGTTTGGGTATTTTCCCACATCATAACAGTTGTGTTTTTAAAATTGTAGCAACATTTCGGCAGAATCTCATCTGCCATCATCAGGGTTCTGTATTGTGTTCGTCTGTGAGTCAGACTTTCATAGCCGTTTCTGTTTTAAATTTGGCACTAGCCTACTGCTGTGCCAGAATGGTTTTTTCTTCATCCTAATTGGTTGAGAATCTTGATCTGTGTTTTCTGGTCTTGGAGTTTGCTGTGTTCTGCTTGATTGGTGTTTCTAATATCTTCTGTCTGTTTTGTAGCTTTTTTTGTCTTGATTGGCTGGCAACATTGTGTTTCCTGTATTGGAGGCTTTTAGTGCGGCTTGGCTCCAAGGAAATGGACGGCTATCATTGATTAGAAAGCTAGGTTTCATCTGGGTGCCTGGTTGCCCCAAGTCTGACTCACAGAAAGTCTGACTCACAAACGAACACAATACAGGAGCCTGATGATGGCAGATGACATTCTGCTGAAGTGTTGCTACAACTTTAAAAGCACAGCTACAAGGACGTGGAAAATACCCGAACAAAGTTGAACAGCATACATGTAAGTACCCGCGAAAACTTAAGAAAACAATATATAAGAAAAGTCTCTCTCTCTCTCTCTCTCTCTCTCTCTCTCTCTCTCTCTCTCTCTCTCTC
>BLBF01000020.1:38264281-38312114 GCA_015471245.1 Laticauda colubrina | reverse complement strand
CTCTCTCTCTCTCTCTCTCTCTCTCTCTCTCTCTCTCTCTCTCTCTCCAAATTGTGTATGAATTATGCTGTTATCAACTCTTTCTTTGGAGGATTAAAAATAGGGGAATGGAAATGAATTAAAATATATAGATAAACTTTGGCAAAGTGGAAAGGAAGAAAAAATATGATTATTAATGATTATAAGTAAAGTGAAGATAAAATGAAACATATTAAGAAGTCATTTTAGCAATTTACTGGGGGGATACTTTAAAATATATACATTTTAAAATATACAGTTGCTTATTTAATGGATATTAGAAGTGTACAATGAGAGTATTTTATTATGATTAAAGTAGGGGAATGGAAAATACCATCAGGATCCTAAATATATTGACTTTATTTTACTTTTACTCTTTTTAGATTATTTATTATATATTGGCTTAGAAAAAATTAAGGATAGTAATGATGTGTAATGTACGTAAAGTAAAATAGCTGGTAAGCTGAAAATGGAAATAATAGGGGATAAAGAATTGAAAACCTATGTGTGAATGAAATGAAATTGATATTGAATTAATGAACTGAAATATGAAATGCAAATTTATTTAAAGATGAGTGAAATGGATAATGATATGAGATGATACCATATAAGATGAATGGAAATGACAGTATGACTATGTACAAATGTTATAATCTGGAATCATGTTGCTCATGTGAAGAGATGTATAAAATTAAAAAAATAAATAAAAATCTTTTATATTAAAAAAAAAGAAAAAATATTGTAATCAATTAAACAATATACTTTGTATCAGCATAAAGGGAACAATATTAGAGAGCAAATAATGGGTGAGCAGAATTCATTTTAGAAAATCAATTTAATAAAAATTGGCTATCTGCCAAAAAGCAATGCTAAAAAAGGAGATATAGAAGATGCAATCTCTTAAATTAGAATGTAATTCTATCCCAAAGATGCTGACAAGAAAGAAACTGGACTTCCTTAACTTTTCCTGAAGACGCTATACTTCTTCATGGATTTCCCACCAGTTAGTTAGAACTGAAGAAGCTCCTTGGATGAGAAGTGAGAAGTCATCAAGAAAGTACAGTTAACTTTTTCAAAGCACCTTTGGAACAGCCATGACTTGGATGACTGAGAACCTCTATAGACATAAACCTAACTCTGACAGATTGTACCACGACAACTTAATGAAAAATATTAAATCCACGTTTCAGTGAATTCATGCTTTACCTGTTCCATTGCGTATGATGAACTGAAGACATTGCTACCGCTGCTGGATGAATCGGCAGAACTTGCTGATGGAGTTCCACTTCCCAGTGTTTTTACAGTAAGTGATTGTTCATCAGAGAAGCCTAGCTGATGAAGCAGCTTCTGATCTTTATTCACTGTTAACTGAAATATTTTTAAAAAAAAAATCCTTAGATTTAGCAGACATTGCAACTTGAAATATACTTATAAGCAATTAACATACCAAACTATCGTTGGCAAAGATCTGAATATTGTCCACAGGGGCATTCAATAATTTTGCGATTTTCCATCTGACACTTCCAATAGTTTCATTGCTATGAGCCTGTAAAAATAAAGATAATTTTGTAATTCATACTCTCAACTGACAACCATGTCATCACCATATGAAAAGTGTATGTGCATATTAACATGCTCCATTCTTCTCTCAAGTTCTCGTGTTTTTCAGCATGTAACATATTATCCCTTGTATCAATCTCTTTTTCTAATTAGAAAATTCTGCAATCCTAGAACTATTACCACACTATAAAATTACATACCTCTACTGTAAATGTATCTTTGGTAGACTCATATGTAACATTGAGAGTTAAAAGATGTCCATGAAAGGAGGCGCCATGAGGTAGAATAGTACGAGGAACAGAGTAGAGATCCTATAGACAGAAGGAAAGACTATATTTATATATATAAAGTGCTCTCTGAAAGAGAATTGAATTAAATAATATCTACCTTTGGATCATTTTACTCAATAAATAAATGAATAAGTTTGACTCAGTTGTTTAATTGGCTTCTCTTTATCTACTTATGCTATTTGTATAGAGAACATATCAAAGGTCATATTTAGGCAAAATAATGACAATTCAAAAGGATTCACAAACTTTTAAGCACCAATGTATATTGTTCATATTACTTCATCAGCATGCTGGGTCCACAATCAAATGGCCTCATTTATGACAACATGCAGTTACAAAGGAAATATATTGCTTCAATCCAGAAAATATAACCAGGCTCTCCATTATAATTACATTAATAGTTATATGATAGGTCGCGATATTCAACTGGCAAAAATAAACCAGGCTGAACTATCCACACAGATCAACACATACCAATTCCCAGGGGAGATCCTATTAAATTATTAGCTGCAGTACGACAGCAGAACAGAATATGCTGGGTTGTTATTCACAACTCTACTACTCACATCAATAATAATCTGCAGCCCCTACTGGACAATGATGCTTACACTTTCATAGTTTTTGGTGGCAAGCCCATTCTTGCATACCTAACCTGAAGAAGATTCTTACAAGTACCAGGACAATACCAGCATGGGAAAACCATACCTTGCAGCAGGTCCAGCTGTCTACTTTACCCCACATCTACACTAATGTTTACTATTACACACAAAGCTTTACACACAAAGTTAGAATTGCTTTCACATGTCTTCTTCTAATGTGATGCATGTCATCATCTGCCAGCAATGCTATCTGGATTCTACATAAGACAAATAGGCCAGACCTTGTACAAAAGAATTAATGGACACTAGCTTGTCATCTGGACTCAAAACTAACTCAAGTTGAGAGCAGTATTTTAAACTTCTAAGATATTCCATCATGGAGCTCACAGGGAGTTTGGAACAAAAAAACTTTGCTAAAACAACTGAGTAGGAAACATAGGAACTCTCATGTCCCTGTTGGAATCTGATTCTGAGGGGGAGGTCAAGCAGCTGACAGGGAATGGGAGTGTGGCTCCGGTGTCTGTGGAAGAAACTGGGGAAGGGCACAGCCCGGCTGGGCATTCAGAGGAAGACCCCGGGCCACCCCCTCTTCATCCTAGGGCACGGAGGGAGGAACGAAGGGAATAATGTGAGTTACATGGTTTACAGGGGAGGAAAGGGCCCTGATCCCCTTCATTTGCTGCAGCTGGAAAAACTGTTTAAAAAGGCAAACTATGCACAGCAAAGTTGCTAGAAGCAAAGCGTGCATTATCTTTGTTGAGGCATATCTGGGTTCTGGCATCATCCCAACTGTGTGTGTTTCGTTATCTTTTCGAAGTCTGCAATTCCTTATCCTGCCCTGTCTCGTTAATTGCTGTAGCATGGTTTGTGTTGATTATTATTTATAATTTATATGTATTTTGGGTTTGACTGAATTTCTTCCCTTTAAAGACTGTTCTTGGAAGAGTTTTTTCCCAGCCGAGAACTGGACACTGGGGGCCAAGTTGGAGGTATTAAAGGGACTTGACCTACTTTTGTGACTTTGTTGCTTTTGTGCCACACCCTGGCTCATCACAGGAACATATGTATATACATTAAAAGATTTTAAGCTATTTTAAGGACTTAACATTCACAACAGGTTCTTAATACATTCCTACTCTTAATTGATAGGGACTTGTATTCTGCTTCCTAAGGAACATCTATCAGCATAAGCATCCTGTCTCCCACTCTCTTCCCTTCATCATCCCAATGTATTTAAATACCACATTAGTCAACTCATTCCATGTATTCGATGAAGTCAGCTTCAGCTCATGAAAAATTATGTCTTAAATAAAATGGTCTACAAGCAACCAATATCACTCATACAATAACAAAGGATAATTGAAAGTTATTATTGATAATTCCAGGAGTCAGTTGTCGTTATTTTTTTGACAGGCATTTCTGCCCACAGAAAATTGATTTGTATAGAATCTGCAGCTATTAAAACTGTTTTCTAATCACACTTGTCCTTGTCCCCACCCCCACCCCCCAATTCTGACATATTCTCATTGCAAGATTTGTTAAAGTTGGACTAAGGTATAATTATTTGAATTAAATTGCAGAATGAATTCAATTATAGAAATAAATTAGATACAAACTAAGCATTCAGTAAATATTTGTACAAAAGTATGTTTGTTTTACCTCTATTGTGATAACATAGCGTTCTGCCAGAAGTAGCAGTCTCTCAATTATTACAAGTTTTGTTGACCTAGAGTAGCAGAGATTTAAAGTAGCAGAGATTTAGATCACTTTCAAGCAATATTTGAACTAATTTTGAATTGAACATTCATTATAAAAATGTTTATTTTGATGACTTTTGATTAAATAGCAGATATTTGAATGAACTTCAGAAGAATATTTTCATTTTCAGAGAAGTGGCATTACCTTGGAGTTGTTTTCTGATACATATTATAAGTACTTGTCTTACCATGAAATAATATTAAGTACATATATGTATACATACATGTGTGTTCAGGCCCAAGGTAGCAATTAAATAAGGAGCTAATTTTAAGGTATTTCTAAAAAAACAGTAGTGTATATATTTTAAAACAAAAGAAGGGCTATTATTGAGTAGAAAAGCCCTCCCATCTCAAATTATATATGGAAAGTATGAAGCAATTATTTTAATATACTAAACTATTTCAACAAATGAAATGAATCACACATGAAGATTCAGTTACAATTATTTATCTCTTCCTTTATGTACAGTCTGTCCAATGGTTCACAGCAAAAGAAAAGAAAAGAGTACAAGTTTTCCATATTTTCTGTATCTGGGATGAGTTTTATTCCAGAATAATATTGGTAACAAACATACTACATTAGTAAGGTAGAAATATGATATAAGACATCCACGTTAATAGAATAAAAATATGTATCAAGAAGAAGCATGTTCATAAGCTTGAGAACCTGTTAACATTGCAGGTGGCAAATAATTAAAGATAATGTGTTTTCCCATTTCAACAAAATTAATAGGATAGTGCATTAAAAAAACCTCTGAATTTAGCCGTGCACCCAATTTAGCCATTTTAACTGTTTTTAAAAGCTACACAGCAAACAATGAAAACAACTGTTAAGGACTATTTTGTGGCTTCTGCCTTCAAAAACTGCCACAGAACAGAATAAAGCAAATGAAGCACAATCTAAACAATTTATTTTATTTTATTCTGTGATTAAAATGACATTAACAATAGCAGAAATATACTTTAACATCTTCTGGAAAGAAGGAGGAAACTTCAGGCCAAAAGCCATAAAAGTATATTTCTGCTATTGTTAATGTTATTTTATTCACAGAATCTATTTGCCACAGATTCAACGAGCAATAGTTTAAACAGATCTTTGAGTTTATGTGATGTGAAAATTTAACACTGTTCCTTCCTTAACTTTATTGAGGTCATTAACCAGCACAAAATGCTATTAGTCACAGTTCTGCAAAACATATGTTATCATTCTGGCATTTCACTACCTGATTGCAAAAGAAAACACAGACACAAATGATTACATTATTTGTAATTGTTATGTATCTGTAACAAAGAACAGTGTCCATTTTCTTTGCCCCACAACATTCTTAAACTTTGATCATGTATGTAACTGTCCCCTCCAAGGGCACCTCATCCCTCACCTAATTTTAGAAATATGATTGGAATCTGTGCCTTCTATGGATTGCTAAGTGTCTACTTTCTGGAATTCTTTAGAAAACAAAACCCACCATTCACTTCAGGCAACAGTCCCCAGAAACCTTTTGGGCACCAGGGACTGGTTCCATGGAAAGAGCTTTTTTCGTGGACCAAAGGGACGCATGCTTCCTATGGCCCTTCAAATGGTGCTTTGTTTGTTTGTGCAGAGTGGTTGCTGGCATGTCAGCATTGGTCCACGGACCGGGGGTTGGGGACCCCTGACGTAAGGTGAGCAACTCCGAAAATAGCACAGATCATAACAGCTCTGTTTGGTCCCTAATTCAGGAAAACTTAGAGTATTTTATTCCAGGTTTGGCACAGAACTCCAAAATACACTTCATTTTGTTGATTGGGAAACATGAAATTGCCATTTTGAGCTTCAAGCATCTTTTACACAACCAGAAGTCATTTCTAAATATTTTGTATGCAAGTCCTGAGAATTGAGAAGGAGTCTATGTATTGTGGAAGTGTAAGCTTACCTGTAGGGAGATTGTACCGATGTTGCCACAGTTGGCATTGCAGTAGCTGTCAGCATTTTGGTAGCTCTGGTAACAGCATGGGTCAGCGTTGGACCACCAAGAGCTGAACTGGCTGCCTACAATGGAAAACACTACTGCTGAACTAAAGTCAAGGCTATTCAGATAATGGCAACCACTGAGTTTAGTTTATTGTATTGACATTGTACCTTGTACAACAAAATCAAACACTATCTTCAGTGCACATCATGACCCTGAAAATAAACACAAACATACATCCTTCACACTCCACACATTCAATCAGAAACCCCCAACACTGCACTATACAGTAGAATTCGAAAGAACTACTGCCCTGGGATGGAAGCTGTTTTTCAGTTTATTTGTGCTTGTTTTTATTATTTGGTACTGTATGCCAAATGGTAATAGTTTAAGAAAAGGGGTTCCCAGAATGAGATGGATCTTGAAAATGTTTTGAAATTTCAAAGGCAGCAGGAGCTATAAAGCTCTTCCAAACAGGGGAGAAGGCAACCAATGATTTTCTGGGTAATGACGTTAACCCTCTGGAGTGCTTTCCTATCTGCCACTGTGCAATTGGCAAACCATACAGAGGTGCAGTAAGTTAAGATACTCTCTGTGGTACAGTGGTAGAAGGTCACCAGCAGTTTTTTATTCAGTTGTTGTTTTTTAAGAAGTCTCACGTAGTCTAATTTCTGCTGGGCCCTTTAGACCAGTGCTCCAATGTGAGCACCCCAAGTCAGGTCCTCTTTTATGGTAATACCCAGAAACTTAAAACTGGCCACTTGCTCCACTTGGTCTCCATTGATAAGCAAGGGCTGGATGTATAATCTGTTCCTTCTATAGTCCACCATAAGCTCCTTGGTCTCATTGGTGTTGAGAACCAAGTTATTTTCTCCACACCACAAAAGCAACCAGTCCACCTCAACTCGGTAGGCAGACTCATCCCCCCCCCCGGAGATGAGTTATATCACTGCTGTATTATCTGCAAATTTAGTAATAGTATTACTAATGTGAGTGGAAATGCAGTCATGCACATAGAGAGTATAGAGTAAGGGACTCAACACATAACCCTGTGGTGTACCAGTGTTAAGAATAAGAGCTGAAGAGGTATGATTACCTAATCTGACCCTCTGTGAGTGGCCAGACAGGAAATCCATAATCCAAAGGCAGATTGAATAAGACAGTCCAAGTTCCAGAAGTTTAGACTAGTCCATGTGGAAGAATTGTGTTACATTCAGAACTAAAATCTATAAAAGCATCCTCACATAGCCCCCACCACCCTGCTGTTCTAGATGAGTCAGAGCAGTGTGAAGAGTGATGGCTATAGCATCTTCTGTAGATCTATTTCTTCTGTATGCAAACTGGTATTTATCAAATATAAGCAGAAGACCAGAAATGTGCTGGCAGAGCAATTTCTCAAAGCACTTCATGATGATAGGAGTGAGTGCCACTGGTCTGTAATCGTTTAGGTTATTGAAAGGGAACTTCTTTGACAGCGGAACAATGGTGGAAGCCTTCAAACAAGATGGAACAGTGGACTGGGATAAAGACCAATTGAAGATCCTGGTAAAGACTCCAGCCAACTGATCAGCACAGTCTTTAAGCACTTGGCCAGAGATGCCATCAGGACTGGCAGCCTTTCTAGGGTTCACAGCCCTCAGAATGCTCTTCATTTCCTGTTCCTCCACAATGAGGTGGAAGCTACAATTGGCTGGTGGTTGTATTTTATCTGTCTCTGATGTCTCCACTTCAAAGCGAGCAAAATGATTCTGTTCTTCTGCCAATGAAGCATCCTCCTCAGCAGGGATGACATTGGTTGGTTGATGGTTTGTAATTTGTTGAATCCCTCGCCACACTTGCCTCATGTTATTGCTGTAAAAATTATCCTCAATCTTCCTCTTATAATCATCTTGGCCTTCCAAAAACTTTTCTTTAGATTAGCTCTGGCAACACTGTATCTTGTCCCATCACTGGACCTAAAGGCCTTGGTTCTGTCATGCAAGGGGTGCTGGACTTCCTTGGTCATCCAGGGTTTCTGACTGGGATAGATCCTAATACGTTTATTCACAGTGATCGTATCTGTGTAGTGTTTGATATAGTACAGAACAGTTGCAGTATGCTCCTCTAAGTCAGGGTGGTAAAAGATGTTCCAATTTGTGCTCTCAAAACAATCCTGAAGTTTTGAGAAGCATCTTCTGGCCAAGATTTCACTGTCTTTATTATAGGCAGAGCCTGTCTCCTAAGAGGGATGTACGTTGGTGCTAAAAGCAGTGACATATGGTCTGATTGTCTCAAATATGGTAATTGTATAACCTTATAGTCATGTTTGATGTTGGTATATACTTTGTCCAATATGTTTGCTCCTCTCGTAGCACACTTAACATGCTGAAAGAATTTAGGGAGCACTGCTTTTAAATCAGCTTGATTAAAGTCCCCTGCTATGATATGCACAGCATCAAGATACTTATTCTGCTGATTACCGTATATACTCGCATATAAGCCGATCTCGCATATAAGCCGACCCTTAAAAAACTGCCCCAAATGAGGAATTTTGCAAAAACTCGCATATAAGCCGACCCCCACTCTCATCCACTCCAAAGGTTCTTGCTGCTTCAAGGTTGCTTGTTTCCTCTGCAGCCTTCACTACTTTGAGTTTAAAAGAAGCAGCATAAGACATTCTTTTTCTTTTAAAATCAGACATGGCTATATTTTAATGAATTTTACTGCGGAATGCTTTACTAAATGCAGAGAAACTAGATACAAAGTTGCATGTGACGATCGCAAACACTACAGCGTGTGTCACGTGACTAACTAAACCAATCAGAGTGTGTTATATCCGGTGGGAGAAAAAGCAAAATGGAGGCACCCAGAGTAAAAAGAAATGTGCTGTAAGTATATATCGCTGTATGGTAATATCGATATTGCGTGATCTGAGAAGTGATGTCATATCGTCATGTCGTTTGTGTCAGAAATCAGATTTATGCGCATATAAGCCGACCCCCAAATTTGAAAAAAAAAAAAGCATTCTAAAGTCGGCTTATATGCGTGTATGTACGGTACTAACAATGTTATGCAAGAATCCCAAAGCTATGGTAGTATTGGCATTAGGTGGGATATAGACTGCAGTCATCAAAACCACACTGAATTTCCATGGAAGATATATGAGTCTATATTTCAGAGTCATATATTTCAGATCCATGGAGTAGTGGCTGTCTACAGTCTTTGTATTGATACAACAGCTTTTGTTCACATAAAGGCTTAAACCTCCTCCTTTGCTTTTGCCAGAATCTCTATTCCTGTCCTGCCAGTGAGCTATGTAGCCTTCCAGCTCAACAGCTTCATCTGGAATGAGTGAATGAAGCCAAGTTTCTATGATTAGCAAAACATAGCAGTTCTTGATGAATTTAGTCTTTGCAATCTGCATTGGTAAAAAAATATACTTGGAATTGAAGGCTTGTGAGGCCACATTGGGAAAATAAAAAGGAGATTAAGTCAATACTTAAACTTTGGTGCCAATGAAGCAAATATTTCATTGACGCTATAATTAACAGGTAAAGCAATTTTGTTTGGAATCCACATTTACAACTCCTCAATTTATTGATATTCAAGAACTTTACGGTGCATTGATTATAACTTTAGAATTGTACAAGAACAAAATAAAAAAAGAAATAAAGAAGAGATATAACTCTTACTTCTAATCTTGAATAACAATCAGCAATGAATTTCTTATGGAGTGATACAGAATCCTGAAAATAATAAATAAATCAGTTAAATGTATATAGAAAACACAGCATTATGTTTAAACAATTGCTAAATGAAAACATGAGTAAGATTGAGAAAAACAAAAAAATCTATTGCTTAATAAACTTGTATTTTTAAATTTTGTGTAATTCAGACCACCCTAACCTAAGAATTTGCTAGCATAACAATGAGCAGCAATTTGCAGACTTTTTTCTTTCTTCATGTCCCATTTCTAAACCAATAGTTTATTGTATTTCATTGTGTTACAGAGCATATCAGATTGCTAAATGCCTTTTAATATGTATTTTGCTTACAGTTTACTAGAAATCTTGGCTCAAATTTTCTATTTTGTTTCAAAAACAGCATCCAAAGTAAATTTGTAAGAATAAAATAATTGTAAATGTTAATAGTTAGCCATTGTATTTGGGGACATATTTATGCAACACAATATAAACAATAGCACATATTTCTCTGCTTATTCCTGCTAGCTCTTTCTATGAATTCAGCAAACATGCTATGGATAATTCCATCAACCACTGGCTGGCTCTGTCCCCATCCATTTTTTGGCCTGTTTTTGGCTATTTTCAAGCCATTTTTCAGGCCCGAAAACAGCCCCAAAATGGCCAAAAACAGCCCAGAAAATGGCCCAAAAAACCAGCCCAGAAAATAGGCTGAAAAATGAGCATGTCCAGCCAGTGATGGGATTTGGTACACCTGAACCATTGTGAACCAGCAGCAGCCCGCCTCTGAAGGAATTCCCCGATTACATGATTGAAATTTGCAATACCACTTAGATTGAGTCAACCTTGAGCCCATCATGATCGGACTCCAGACTGTGGGCAGAGTTAGCCTACAATTATGCATTTTAACCACTGCTGCCACCCTGAGGCTAGAAACAGGAATAAGCTACATAATATAGTCTTAACTTTTAGCTTTATATCTCCCTCTCACAAAACAAACAAAAAATAAAACAGAAAAAAGATAAACCCTGGCCTCATATATGCATCATACAGCTCTATCCATTGTACATGAAATAAATTCAGAATTCAGAATTATTACCTTTTTCAATCGTGGATTTAAATTAATGTAACTATAGTTTATTATTAACTGGATAGCTTCATTAGCTATTTCTTCATCTGGTGACTCCATTGCAATTTTCCAAATAAAATCCATTCCTATTAATTCCAGTTTTTCTACTTGCTGCAGAAAGAAAAGTCAGTACTTGGAGCAGAATATGTTACAGATAACATCAAAATAACCAAATTTTCAAGACTTTTAAACATAGTAACTGACACCTTAAATATGCTGTGGGTTCATTGGTCACACTAAAGCAGTTGAACAAACTAAAAAGAACAAACTCAATCTCAAAAATGAGCAACATTAATACACTGTAACCCATGTTTGACTAATCTCTTTTTCTTTTAATTTCTTTTTTAGCTATTCTTTCCCTGTATATCCAAAGACTAAGTTAGAGGCTTTGGAAGGAGGTAAAAATCTAACCAGAAAACCAAAGAAATCACAAACCCACCATGCATTCTGTATATTTACAACAATAGTTTATAGCACACAGTTTTATGAAAGTAAATGCTACAAACTGCAAATTATTCTTTGATACCTATGTTGAATTTAATCTAAGAGAAAACTAGACTACATTATAATTTAATGTCATATACTAACTATTTCTAACTGATATACTAACTAAAAAAATAGCAGAGCTATTTTTATTGTTTTAAAATAGTTTCTGAGTATAAGTCAACTGCATTCTTGCAACATATACAAATTAAAATATCAAGCTGAGAAACAAAATTGATAAAATTCAAGTCAATTGACATAAAACTAAACTAGTAATGGATTAAGAGTTTAGATTTGTTGTATTGTTTAGTTTTAAATTTAGGGCAAATCTAAACTCCTAATCCTAAAAGTACCAGCATCTAACCATGATTTTTCACCTGTTTATACTATTCTGTCTGTGAAATGTGAATATGTATATGTATAATCATATACATCTACAGTATATGATTATAGAAAGGTGCTTACCAATTGAGTTCCTTGTCGTTTTAATCGATGATCACAAAGATTCACATTTTCAAAAAAGGTCTTAAACAAACCAAAACCTGTTTTTAAAAATGAACAGTGTAAAAGAATCCCACTATTTTTATTTCAGTACACAGCATAAATATTGGCTATATGAAACAGCTGCTTTCAGGCAAACTGACAACAGGTGAATATTGTTTACATTTAATTATGCCCCGCACCCGCACTCCCCTCAAAAACCATTCACTTAGATTGGATTCAGAAAATTACAAAGACAAAAAGGGCTAGGGAATGGAGATCAGTTTCTCATCTCTCCTCTGGAAACACTTATTTTAAGAACTGGGAGACCCTGGTCAATGAGGGCCTGGAAATGAAATATAAGTGCATTCCACTAGGGAAGGTATCTGTCTGGCCAATTTGGATATCTCCTTTTCCCAGTCTACAGTGCTGCATCCAACATTATCCATGCCCGGAACTCAGAATTATTATTTAGAGAGCAATTGGCAGATAGAGGAGCAACGAGAAAGTACTTCCTACCTACTTGACTCCCTAAGGGTTTTTCTGAATCTAACATGATTTACAGTATCAAAAAATTCACTAGTTTTATCCCAAAGTATCCGACAGACATTCAGGATTATTCTGAAATCCCAAAAGGCAAAAATACTTACATACCATTCATAGTGATTTCATAGGATTCCAATTTAAGGATTTTTTCTTTAAAAAGCTGCTGCTGCACATCACCTTCAAGGTCATGCTGTCCTTTTGTAAACCATTCAAAACACATCTGTGAAAGAAACACATGAGTTCATAACTATTCTTACTTTAAATAAGCAAATACATTGTTGCTTATTTCATGAGCCAGAATTTAGACAGTAAATGCCTATTATTCAAAATAGGTTTTGTGTATGCATAAATAACCAGTAAAGTATATTTATTGATATTTATTCTGCTTAGCTTTATGTTTATCTTATATTTCCTTTAAAAAAAAATACTGTTTCTATTTTCATAACTTGAATCAGCTCAGCAGGGTATCTATATAGTTGAACTTACAAATGAATAAAAATTGGATGCCGTAATATGGGTAATCAAGAAAAGCTACTATAGGAACTATTCTGAATAACCTTGCATTTTTACATGCATTGCTTGCCTACCATTTGCGGGATCTCACCTCTCGATCTAGTTCACAAACATCTTGGCCTGTTACAAGGCATTCCCAGATTTCCCGAGCACGATTCCATCCTAAGTAGAGAGTGGCTTCTTGAAGAAAAAATGCCAGAAATTTGAGGTGTGCCTCTAAGTACTAAAAAAAGAAAAATAATATACTTGAGTTTGTATCCTTACGATTCATATTGACTGTTTCCTAGTATGATCTGATTTCTTATTGTACCTTATGATTCTTGACTCGATGAATGTCTTTTCTTTTATGTTTTTTTAGAGCATTTGCACCAAGACAAATTCCTTGTGTGTCCAATCACACTTGGCCAATAAAGAATTCAAATTCTAATTGAGTTACATTGAATATTTTTAAAAGATATTTTTTTACATTATTTGGGTGCTTATAGTTTTCCTTTTTAAGGATCCCATTTGTATTTAAGTCTTTTTTCAATGGTTTCAGCTTTTATAAGCCATTGTTTGCTTACCTCCCGATAGGTGTACCGGCCATCCACCAATGTTCCTCCTGACAGGCCTCCAGCACCTGCTACCAAGGCAGCCAATCTGTGGCAAGCTATTAAGCTTCCTGTTACCAGTTTCACTATCTCAAAGTTTTTCTTCAAGTCTTGAATAATGCTCTTTGACAAAAATATTTCAAAAACTTCTGTTAAATAAGGTGTTATAGTATATACAATAAGGTTGTAAATAAGTTGAAGTTTCTTGTATGCATTTCTGAGCATAAATGTTATAGAGGCATAAGATTATACAGTTACTATCCCCTTCATGCTCCTGGAATAAACTATCAAATATTTTGAACATATGTTGAAAATTTTCATTTTTCTTAACCATGAACAAAATATTTTCATTGATGTCTAAAATATTCATTAAAATTTAACGTTACTGTAAAGTGAACCTTGTTTAATTTAATATTTCAATTTATTGTTACACTAGCACAAACTATTAATAAAAACATAATCACAAGTTATGTATTTATTTACAACATAAATAATTAGTAAAGTATTCTTTGCTCTTATCATATGGTTTCATTGCTAGGTGAACTTTTCTTGTTTTTTTATGTTTAATCTGGCTTTAAACTGGATGTTACTTGTTATTTTCATAAACACAAGTCTATAGATGATTTAATTTTTTTTAAATCTTTTAGATTTTTAGCTTTTAATTGCTTGTTTTGTCACTGCTAAGTAGGTTGCATAATATCTCTCCAGAAAGAAAATATGTACATTCAAATATTACATACAAATGTTTCTAATCTTGATTTCATTGCTAAGGTCCAACTACCCTTTTTCAAGATGATAATATGTAACTTGATAAATATGTAAAGTAACTGTTTAAGGTTTCCTATTTTTATTTTTTCACCTCCACTACTTTTCTGTGCATGTGTGCATGAACAATATACAGCACTCACCTTATCTTGCTTTTGGTAGGTTTGTTTAATAAATGAGCGTGTGATCTCATGGAGTTGGCGTAAAGCTGGTACCACCCACACAAACTGTGGATTATTGTGCTGGGATGACTAATAAAAGATATCAACAAGTTATATATTTAAAATGTATGGATACACAGCACATATTTTCATAGCTCTGTTTCCTTTCTTAGATTACTTTTCCTAGATTTAAAAGATTTTTTTTTCAAACTTATCTTTTAGAAATCTGTATATGACACTGATGAAAAAGCCATAGATACTGAAACTAAGTTGTGGGTCTGGAGGAGTCTGAAGTGTATTCAAAATAGATGTACCCAGGTGGATGCCTTTATCATACTCTGCCCCAGTTCGAAACTCTGCAAAGTTCTGATCCTGTGCTGCTGTTCTAGTATACTATAAATAGCTGTATTCATAGTATTGTACCAAAAATAAAAAGTTCGCACATTGATGTAGGATGACAGAAGAGGAGCATGGGATTCAGGGATCAATAGAGGCTATCCAAATGATTTTTATAATCAGATTATAAATAGTACTTAAATTATAGCCAATCATTTAGTGTTCATTCAAAGTTATAATTAAAATTAATTCAATTTAATTAAAGTTACAAGTTCCAAAAGGAACTTGTGACTCTGATTCAAGGTTCTGATGGCCCCCTCCTCCCATATTTGGGTGCTCAGCAACTGCCTGCCTTTATGGCCATTTGCAGTGTCTCACAGTCATGTGACAATTTATGAAGTTTTTTTTTTTTTACAGAATCCAATATTTATTTCTGGTTTCTGACAAAAAGCACCCATTACAGGCAATAACTAGTTTAATGGCCATGGTATTCACTTAATGAATGTGATAAAAGTTTAAAATGAGGTCAGTCACATGATGATCCACTTAATGACAGGCATGAATTTAATCTGTATGACTCAATTACAGTTTGTAAATAAATGAATTCATTATCCCAATCACTTTTTCTTGTGTGCCCAGCAAAACCATGGGAAAAGGGCTTTTTGTGCACTGATCAGATTATGCAAGAATAATGGAAAAGCTCATGGTCATAACTGCAAATGCTAAATTTCATTGGGAATTTGGAAAGATGGAGAACAGCAAGCATTGTTGGAGAAACACAGTAGTTAGTTAAAGGTATTAATTAATTCTTGTAGTTTGTATCATGTTGAATTAAAATATGTTAGAACTTGTGGTAATAAAGATAATATATCTTAAAATTATGATTTTTTAAAGCCAATTCTAAAGACAAACCAACCTTCTTAATATCCTCTATACATTTGATGATATAGCTTCTTTTGATTGCCTCCTTTACTGCATATGCATCACTAAGGATTGTCAAATGCTCCTCCAAAGCCTGCTGAATCAAGCTGCTAGGTAGTGTTGGAAGATGAGCCAAATCCCACAGAACTTCAAGAACCTAGAAGAATATACATATCACCATCTATTGCAGAAATATTTCTTAAATTTATATGCTTAGAATTTATCTTGCTTAGAGGTGACTTTAAATGACTTATAACAATGTAAGCCATGTGCATTCTCTTAAAAAATTGTTCCACATGCCTTTCCAGTTGTTGCCTCTACACGTGCTTCCCGTCCAATACGTCCTATCAAGCTTAAGAGTTTCTGTCGTACTCTATCACTCTCACACTCCCAACTCTAAAAAAAAGGAGGGAAAATAGATAAACACAAAGCTAACTAAAACATACTTTAACACATTTTGTCCAACACTTAATTTAACCAAATATAAATCTGACAGTATATAAAGAAACTGGAAATGAAATGTATGCTTAATTTAATTCCACACATACAAAATTCATTTTTAAAAACATACAAAAAATTTTAGAAGGTCTGTAACTGAGCACACTTAACAGCCAAATGTACTTGACCTAAAGCCCATGTCACACTGAACCAACGGATGCAAAGAGGATGTAAAACAGACAAAAAATCTTGCCATCCGTTCGAAAACGCGATGTACTCACTGCCTCCGTTTTGCTTCCTCTCTATCCGTCCAGCATCCGTTTATTGACGTTTCATCCACTCCGAAAGTTTTGGGCTGCCCAAAACTTTTGCGCGGAAAATGTATCCAGTTCATCCGTTCTGCATCCGCTACGCATCCGCTACGCATCCGCTATATCTGCTTGGCGTCCGCTGCGCATCCGTGCAACTCGCATCCACCCGGACGCAGGGAGGAAGCAGAACGGACGCGGAACGGATGCAGAACGGATGCAGAATGGATGCAGCATGGAAACAAAGCGTTTAAAGCGGAAAAAACGTTCGCAGAGGGGACCTATCTTGGATATTAAGGATGTCTAGAGGATGCAAAGGGACACCTATACTGCCTATAAAAAGGGGGAGCAACTCGTCTGCATCTCACTTTCAGAACAGCAGCCCAGCTGTGCAGACCTCTGCAGCCTTCATCTGACTCTTCCTCTTCCACAGCATCCAGTCATGTCCACCGTGGATCGTACCACAGTCCTTTTGGCAGCCACCATCCTTCTGCAACAGTACGAAGCCATCTACAGGCTCTGTGAACTCTACTACGTGAAGAAAAAGAGGCGGCCAAGAAGCCTCTGGGTCCGAAAATGGATCGGGAGAAGAGCAGAGTACGGACTGTACAACAAGCTGATGGTGGAGCTCAGGAACGAAGACACTTGGGCGTTCCAGAACTTCATGAGGATGCCTCCAGCCATGTTTGACGAAGTTGTGCAGTGCCTGACACCCAGGTTGACCAAGGCAAACACCAACTTCCGGCCCAGCCTGGAACCTGGTCTCAAGGTGGCACTCACTCTGCGCCACCTGGCCTCAGGGACCACCTACAAAAGCTTGCAGTACGGCTGGAGGGTGCCACACAATACCATCAGCATTGTGGTCAGAGAAGTGGTGCAGGTCATCATCGAAGAATACAAGGAGGAGCTCCTCGATTGCCCCTCCACTGAAGAAGGATGGAAGAAAGTTGCAGAGCAGTGGTATCAGAGGTGGAACTTCCCACACACCGTTGGAGCCATCGATGGCAAGCACGTGGCCTATAAAGCTCCAGCCAAGTCGGGGTCCACTTATTTCAACTACAAGGGCTTCTTCAGCATCGTCCTCTTCGCCATGGTCGATGCTGACTACAAATTCATGTACATCGATGCTTCAGGCTACGGCTCACCTTCAGATGCCCAGGTATACAACGCCAGTCACCTCAAGGAGGGGCTGGAAGGCAACCTCATCGTGGGCTTCCTAGATCCAGACCCCTGCCCAACGACATGCAAGATGTGCCCTACTTCATCGTGGGGGATGATGCCTTCTCCCTCATGAAGAAGCCATACACTTCACTTCACTTCATGAAGCCATACACTTCCAGACTCCTGACCCGTCAACAAGGCAATGGGGACATGGAGCCTGGGGAATGGAGGCAAGGGCAAAACCTGATCGACACTCAGGATGTGCAAGGCCACAACAGAGCCTCACGGGAAGGGAAGAAGCAGCGCAACCTCCTGAAACACTGGTGCAACTCCCCAGCTGGAGCGGCAAGACAGGATGGTAGATGCTTAATGGATGCTTCTTTCAGCCTGTCTCATCACACGGATGAGATTGGGCCATGTATGTTGGGTGGGCCTACAATGAACAGGGTGTTTAATAAAGAGTTGTGTTTGTGTTCAAATGTGTGGATCAATGCTTACATTGTTATTGATAATAAAGGGCCCTAGGTGTGGCACCTGGGAGGGTAGACCATACAGTCCCACTATGCTTGCACTGGAGGTTTATCTATCCCACAGCTATTAGCCATCCCAAAGGTATCCCTGCTCATTCCACAGGTATCCCTGCCCACCCCACTGCTATCTTAACCCATCCCACAAGCATGCAAAGGTTTAAGCCAATTCTAAAAGTTTCCACCAAGACTTTTTTAAAAAAACAAATGAAGCAAGTGTGTGAATCAAAGATAAACTTTATTGAACAACAAGCTGTAAAAAAAAATGACCCAAGTCAAGTGTCCAAATAAAGTCCACAGATAGCCAGCTACCCGGTCTCTGGCACTCTTCTTGGTCACTCGGAGGTGTGCCCAGTCTCAGGGGTGAAGGGTCCAGGTGCTGTGGTGGTGGGTGGTGCTGGAGTGCCTGGCCCCGAGAGGACAACAGGTGACGGTGTGTTGAGAAAGCTCTCGGACAGCTGGCTCAGCCCCGTGATGCTGAGAGGTCCTTCCTCCATGCCATGGGGTGTCAGCCCCAGTACTGATGACAGATGTACTGAGGCCGGGCTTGGCTGTGGGGTGGAGGAAGGAGTAGTGTAATGGGGCTGTCTGCTCTGCAGCTGGGTGAGGACTGGCATGGGTGGCATCGCTGTCGTCGGTGGCATCATTGGCGTGGGTGGCATCGTTGTCATCAGTGGCATCATTGGCATGGGTGGCATCGGTGGCATCAGTGGAACAGGTGGCAACGGTGTTGCCCGATGACTCTGTGCCTGGACTGGGAAGGGCTGCTGCCTGTGCTGCTGAACCTCCTGGTAGCCGTAGCCCTGGTAGGTGAGGGACTGTGGGAAGCCTTGGAATGGGAGGGACATCACCTGGGGTGGAGGAGCAGACCTGAACTGGGTGGGAGCAGGTTCCTCTGGGTCTGGAGGGTTGTGAAGCAGCTCGGTGATCCGGTCCTTCACCAGCTGGTACTGTGGATCCGCCATTTCCTTGAGGGTCTGGCTGACATAGGTGAGGAAGGGCTTGCGGTTGGAGGATGAGGAGTCAGTGTGGACCAGCTGAGAGAGGAGATCTATTCTGGTGCGGATCGTGTCCCTGATCTCCAGCAGGACAGTGTGGCTCTGCCCCTCCTGCTGTCCGGCTCTCTGCCTTTCTGTGGAGGCGGAGCTGGGGGGGGTGGATGCGGCTAGGACTGTGGTGGACTCGATGTCTCCTTTCTCCCACTGCACCAGGGAGTCCTCTACATACTCCACCACGCTTACCACACCTGTCTGCGGGTTCTCCGCCATGGCACGCTCCACAGAAACCTGCCTAGAGACAGGGACTGACTCTCGGCCGGAAGAGGACTGGCTCTCAGCATGCTGCCAGAGAGAGAGGGTCGTGAGAGGGGCTGCTGGTGCTCCTCGGTGGTGGACCTCACCCTCCAGGAAGCTGCACCTGGCCATGACGTAGGTCTCTCTGTCTGTCAGCTTCACAGTGGCCTGGCCAGATTTCTTGAGGTGCAGCTTCCCGTATCAGGTGTGCATGTGCTTCCACCAGCCGAGGAGCACCTCCGAAGTGTAACCCATACTCTCTACCCTCTCTCTCCAAGCAGCCTGCTTCCGCTTGGTGTCCCTGTACAGCCGGTGTCCCTTCCGCCACAGTTAGTCGTTCTCTCTCAGCCACTCCAGCACCTCATCCTTGTGCGCCTCCTCAATATAGTATTGCCTCCTCTCCCGTTGTCGCATACGCCTCTTTCTCCCTTTGGCTGGACCAGATGGGCCCTCATCAGAGGAGCTCCCAGGTAGTAGGGGCTGCTCCTCCACACCACCAGCAGCAGAAGCAGCAGCACCAGCAGAATCATCATCATCATCATCATCATCATCATCATCCTCACCAGCAGGATCATCATCTGCAGCAGCAGCAGCAGGATCAGCAGCAGCAGGACCAGCAGGACCAGGATCAGCAGCAGTAGAGTAAGCATCAGCAGGGCCAGCAAGTCCAGGAGCATGAGCAGGACCAGGATCATGAGCAGGATGAGCAGGACGAGCAAGACCAGGAGCACGAGCAGGATGAGCAAGACCAGGAGCACGAGCAAGACGAGCAAGTCCAGGAGCACGAGCAGGTCGACCAGGTCGAGCAGGACCAGGAGCAGCTTCAACA
The DNA here is from genome assembly GCA_015471245.1 of Laticauda colubrina. Lineage (NCBI taxonomy): Eukaryota > Metazoa > Chordata > Lepidosauria > Squamata > Elapidae > Laticauda > Laticauda colubrina. The sequence goes on along the minus strand of BLBF01000020.1, from coordinate 38,291,782 downwards.
GAGTAAGCCCCAGCAGAAGCCCCAGCACCAGCAGAAGCACCACTGCCAGGAGCAGCTTCAGCAGAAGCCCCAGCAGAAGCAGTCAGGGGCAGGGGGCGGGAGGTTGGCCCTGTCCCTCTTGCCAGGGATGGCGGCAGGTTGCTGAGGCTTTCGCTTCCTCCCCATGGTTGTGAGGTTGCTGGCTGGCAGGGAGGCTGGCAGGCACCAAGGCTAGCAGGAAGGCTGGCAGGAAGCCAGGCACGAAGGCTGGCAGGCAGGCACCAAGCCTGGCAGGAAGCTTGGCAGGAAGCCAGGCAGAAAGCCTGGCAGGAAGGCAGGCAGGCAGGCAGGCACCAAGGCTGGCTGGAAGGCAGGCTGGCAGCAAGGCTGGCAGGCAGGCAGGCATGCAGGCAGGGCAGGCAAGGAACTCGAAGTGTCCAGCAGCAGGTCTTTCCTCGGAATGCTGGCCACGTGCGAGCTGTTTCCCTTTATATCCGGGGGGCTTACGTAATGCTCCCCCCCCCGCATGTGCAATTAACGCTCGGCATCCGTTAGGCTTCCGCTGTGCATCCGCTTTATCCGCTGTGCATCCGCTGTGCATCCGCTTCATCCGTTCGGCGTCCATTCTGCATCCGCTGTATCCGTTCCGCGTCCGCTTCGCTGAGGCCCCCCGGAAGCCCTGCGGTTGCGCCCTCCGCTCTCATCCGCTTCCATGCTCTGGGCTTCCGTTCCGCATCCGCTTTGCATCTGCCCTGCGTCCTCCCTGCATCCATGTTATCCACTCCGGTTATGCAAATTTTTGCCCCTTTTAAGAGCGGATAACAACGGATGGAACATTTTGCTCGTCCGCTGTGTCCTTTTTGCATCCGTTGGCCAGTGTGACATGGGCTTAAGTAAGAGCATAATATGAGCTACTAAAAGGAGTAGCCTACTTTGAATTGGAAATTTAGAAGGGTTTTTATTTACTTTGAAAATTGTATTCAAAAGCCTATTTATAATTAAGTAATTAATTATGCTGCAGTTTTCTTCTAACAAATTCCATTTAAGAAAAACTTGTCAGACATACAAATAACATATGATGATTGTTAAAAATTAAAACTAGGCTAGGCTTCATTTGAACTCTCATCTGGTCTATATAGGATTGTGAGGTTTCCTAATTTTAATTATAAAAACAGAGTTAAACTAAAACAAACCTTACCTTCTGAATAAGGATAAAAAGATGACTTAGCTGCTCTGAGCTGAACTTCACAGCAGCTGCTGCAATAATAGTGTGGATGTTCTCAATCACAGTTGATGGTTGTCCTGACTTCAAAGGATTAGGATTAGGGGAAGAAGGGAGAAAAAGGAAATATCAAGTTAAAGAGACCTGGCTACTGCAAATCAGAAGACATTCCTCCTCTCATTGGACAGAATGTATAGACTTTTTATAACCACTGTAGGTTTCCTTTGGGACCAGGAAGGGTATGAGCTACTGGATTCACAAAGGAGATAATTTTTTTTGATAGAATATGTTATCCACTTGCCCACAGAAAGGGGTTCACTCCACCTCTGATAAAGAAGTTGTCTCCGGATTCAGTTATATCAGACAATTTCTGTCTCCTCCCAAGGTATGAAAATTGGAGCCATTCAGACTAAAACCCTTGGAAATTCCAACATTAGCCATGAAATGGTGTCTAAGAGTTCACTAATGTCTGCTTGACATTTGATACACTCCCAGCAGTCCTAAATTGTCTTTATGCTAATTCTATGCATTGGATTTGCAATCAATTTCCTCCTGTTTCCAATCTTTGTGAAGGTATTGCACCTTTACTCCTTGACCTATTGTTGCAGCCTGGTCTGAAATATATACAGGCCAATTTCCATGGTGCTATATCTCTAATGTTGCTCAACCAGCTTTCCATAACATATACCAGGTCTATGTACTCATCTCTCGCCATATCAGTTTATATCATCTGCAGAAATAAAATCCTTAAACTCCATGAATAATTACAATTGAGTGAATCACTATTTTTAGTTGACAGCTTAGTGAATTTCTGAGATTTTTAGATACTGTCACTGACACATATTGAGGATGTTTCTCTAAGACAAGTATTCAAATCTTTCAAATTTTATTTTAAACAAAAAAGATTTGAGTACTACAAATAAAGGGAAATCTGTATTTATGGGTAAATGTAATATTGTAGTTTCCCTAATGTACTCTAGATTTGTGTTGTAAAATGCTGGATTTTTAAAAAATATTTTTCTCACAGAAATTTTTAAAAACAAATCTCATTTCCTGATGCGCAATTATTTCTGAAAAAAATGTGAAAATTCTTTCTAAGCTTTTCAAGAACAGCTAAAAATAACAGCTAAAAATCCTCACCTGTATTCGCCAAATTTTGGTCAATTCATCTAGAGACAGCTTGCTGCCCAATAGCTCAATAATTCCCTTGATACGATCACAATATTGTGCTTGATCTATGTTACCTAGACACAGAAATATACACAATTTAGACAACAGGTGCAATAAAAGAAACCATTAGCTTCCTAATATTTTCCCTATCTTATTCAATGCACCATAGTAAATAAACATTTTGTACAAATTCTGTTAAACTTATATTTGAGGATAGAGCTACCATCTTCAATTGTCCCATGACTGATTATTTATTTTTTAATAAAATGCATTGAAAGTATATACTGTAGAAAACAAGCCTCTGTCTGGCATCACACACCTATTTCTTATCAATTCTTTTACAGAAAAGGACAGAACATTCAGTTCTGTCCCACATTGATGGCATCAATATTTGAGTATCATATGCCCTGAGGTCCTTGGAATATAAAAGCAAAAAAAAAAAAAAATGAAAAGAAAGAGTATTCCCTTCTGGCTACTCTCATCCAATAAGCTTCTTAAGTTCTCATGTTAGCTTCGTTTCATCCAGGCTTCTTGGATGAGAAGCAAAATGTTTTCAAGGAAAAAAACCAAGAAAGTCCAGTTGCCTTTTGGAAAAGCACCTTTGGGACTACTGTTTGAATGATTACACTAAAAGAGGGAGAAATGAAAAGTACCTGAACCATATACTCTCAGAAGTAATTTTTCAATTCCAAACATGATTAAACCTTTTAACCGAACGCAGTCAGAATGTCAGTTCAGAAGACATTTGTATAACATACCTTCTAATGCAATGGACAGCACAGAGTTTTCTACCAGCCAGTTTAGTAAACGATCTGTATCTATTGCATTTTTTACCGATTTGGATAAAGTGCTATCTTCAATAAGTTTTGTTACCTAAAAATAAGGACAGAAAAAGCAATAAAATAATTAAGAATTGCCCGAACAATAAAAGATATACAAAACCTGAAAACAGTGAGTATCATGTTGCCCACAGCAGAGAGAAACTTTCAGAAGAATTAACTAAACCTTTTTTCAGTTTATTACTATGGAAAAAAGAAAAGAGTCTGAAGATTAAAAAGCCTTAACTAGATGCATTTTTATTATAACAATCAAACAGATATCAGTACGAAGTCCGCATGAGATTCAACTGTGTCTCAACTTCTTTCTATTCTATCACTTTCTCCCCAAAATTAAAAATCTCTAAATAATATAACATTTTTAATGGAAGAATTGCTTTGTCCTCTTGACCTATTGATTGCCCTACTGTTGTTGTTTTGGATTCTCTGCAGGTCATCCTATCCTTTTTTACAGTCAGAAATATGCATGACTTTAAAGTGTAATCACATGATAAATTTGTATCAAGGCATTATAATTGGAGACTTCTGGTTTGCAGGGCTTCAGCGGCAGGCAGGAATCCATGATTGTGTGTGGTTTCTGCCTGGGCTCGCCGCCGGAGTGCCCCGAGCCAACTGGCTTCGGGGCTAAGCCACCCCGTAGAGGTTGGTGAAGACGGGGGAGACTCCAGCAGGGTCGAGGAAAGCCACATCTTTCCTCCCTAGCTGGCTAAACTCCCTTTCCCGAAGGTGGTAGAGTGGCAGTCAGAATTGGCTGCCTCAAAGAAGCCCTCATCCGGAAAAGAATGTGCAGGAGGAAGAAAGTGCTGAAGTGAAAGTTTTGGCTGACCGGGATAAGAAGAAACAATTAAGGCATCCTGGAACTTAAATTTTTTTTTAAAAAGATATATTGCTCCCAAAGAAGACTCAGAAGCAGTGAATGAAAGTGAAAAGGGAAAGTTGTTTTTTTTTTCACTCTCCTTCCTTACGTTGACAGCGAACAGAGATGAATGAGAAATTGGAAAAATCTGCTTTGGCATCAACAGGAATTTAAACTGGAAAATTTAATGCCAAGGGGATAATAAAGATTTCTGAATATAAAAGGCAAAAAAAAAAAAGAGAGAAAGAAAATTTTCTTTTGCAGGAAGAAAAGTGGGAAGGGAGAGGAAGAGAATAAGAACAGGATTTGGAAGGAGGAGATAGCCTGGAATCTAAAGAATCTAAATTTAAATTTTCACAGGACTGCTAAAAGATACATTTTAACCGGAACTTTGTAACTAAATACTAATCCCAGGAAGAGAAAGTGAAAAAAGGAAGAAAGTTTAAAAAGAAACAGCTTGTGTATATTTGGATTGTTTGGTGACTTTGGGACTTTTTGAATTATATTGGAAGGATTAAAAACACTTGGTTGGTTGTTTTAAAGGAAGAAAAAAAACCTCTATAATGGCATCACTTGTGGACGAACTGAAAATAGAATTTAAAAAATATAAAGAAAAGGAACAATAAGGGAAGGACTCTCTTGGTTCCGTTTTTCAATTCTTAGAAATCGCGATCTTTACCTACGAGAAACTACAAGAAAAGACTACGCAACAAGAAGATTGGGACAAAGAGAAGCCATTTTAAATGAACAAGTAACTTTACTTGGGGAAGAAAAGGGAAAGAGAATGGAGAATTTGAGACCTAAAAAAACAACCAAAAAAGGGAAAAATAAGGTGATAAAGTGGATATAATGTGAGAAAGCAACAGAAAAAGGGAATACAGAAAAGGGAAATTGAGGTGGAGAGACAAGGGGGTAAAAAGGGCAGAGAGAAGAAGCAAAGGAGGAGGGAAGAGAAGAGAAGCAACAAGGGTGTGAAGCAAGATGTAAAGAAACAGGACATATTTAGAGATAATGGGTAAACATTTAATTGAAAAAGGGATTCTGCAAAGGTACATATGATTGTATTGTTATATTTGCATTTAGAAATAATATTAGAAAATTGGAAACAACGTATGATTTAGTGAAACATTTCTGAATAAAATAAATGTAATGAATTAAGTGAGAGAATTAATTTAGAAAGGAATGGGAACATTTTAATGACATAATGTTTTAAAATGCAAGTGAAATGAGGGGGAAGTAATCATGGAAAGTTTACAAGCGTTCCCATTGAAGCATGATACCTATTTGAAAAGTAATGTGTTAAATGTTTAAAATTTAAATGAATATTAACACTAATGATAGAATTGAATTGGTATGGATTGTTGTTTTAATTATATTATATATTTAAACTTTTCTTTTTAAAATGTAGTGTCTAGCTTTAATGTACTACGCAGAATCTGAATGGAAGTTATGTTCTATATTAAGTGTTATAATTTTAGGGGAAAGATATAAAGGCGTCATACTCCAATTAGTGAGGAGGAATCTTGTTTAATGAGAAAAGATAATAGATAGCTGAAATAGGACAGACAAAGAATATAAATATAATGATCTAATTTGAGATGAAGCAAATAAAAATAAAATTAAGAAAGTCAAAAGAGGGGAGAAGCCATATAGAAAATGTAGAATGGCAATAAGGTATGGAATTGTATATAAAAATGAGCATGAATTTGAATTGGTGTCTGTACAAAGAGATGTAATCTGGGATCAGGCTGCTTTCAGAAAAGAGGTTTTATGTTTTCATGTTCTGTGTTGTATTTGTCTATGTTTGTTTCTAAAAATCAATAAATTTTTTTCAAAAAAAAAAAGGCATTATAATTAAGGCCCTATCATAACGATTACCAAATAGGTTTTGCTTTTTTTCACTGCAGGTACCCTATCATGTACAGGGCAGATTCTAAATTAAATCACCCTTTTCAGCAGACAGAATAGATAAATATATGTAGGGGAATACTCAGCTAATTGAAAAGCTGATTCCCAGATAACGCACCAGTCTTGAAACTCCAAACACTTATTCACCTAAAAGCAGCAGATCTTGAACAGTAACAAAATATCTAAATTGCACAATGATAGAACAACTCCATAAATTACAGTCCTCTTGTGCCCTAAGTATAAAAGACCACTGGCCCTTCCATATTATAAAAATAAGATGCTTAAGGCTATAATCATTGGCAGGGAAACAGGTAGGATGACAGACGGCACCTTATGCTGTTTGCAAAAAAATCTCCACTTGATTTAAAGTGCCCATGAAGTCACAGCCACCTAAAATACTTGTTCTTGGGGGTTTAGGTTTCAACAGAAGTGGATTTTGGATATGTTTTTTGCAATCTCCGGGAACAAGCAGCTTCTTTTAGATTCAGAGGAATGTGAAAGGGCAAGAAATGGTGGTTGCTCATATTTCTTATTCAGTTATTCACTGGGTAATGAAATGTTTGTAGATCCGCTTTAAGAAAGACAAGCAAAATAAAAAAAGGGATGTGCTTGAAGATTTTTTTAAAAAAATTAATACTGGTTAATACAGTATTTGGACTGAATACTATCAGAGAATACCAGAGCTGTAGACATATTGGTAAGTTGAAAAACATTCCAGAAAAAGGAACAAACCACTGTCATACAGTCAATAATCAAATTATACAGACATGTACAGAGGATCATCAGGAATAGGTGAATCTACTTTTTATAATATTTAACTGCCACGTGTTCTATCACTGTACTTCAAACAGAGTAATATAGAGGGTTAGAAAACAGATTTAATGTCTTCCCAACCTAGGAATCAATTTACTATCTGGAAATTCTGTAACTAAAACCAATAACCCAAATCACGCCTTTATGACCTACAAAAACATAGCAGGTCCCTTGAGTTGAACTCTACTTTCTATGACTTGAGATGTTAATGTTATTTGCTTTTGTCAATAATTATGGAAGCTATTTTCCAAAATTTTATTGTTTCATCTTCCCAGTCCTGGTAATCCCCCACTGAAATACTAACTAAATCTTGTCTTTTTTCTTGGAAGATCAGTCAAATTTAGTTAGCTGCTACCAACTGCTGTAGCTTTTCTTTAAATATTGAGTGAACTAAAAATCTCTAGTTCTCCAGTACGAGAGTACTTTATAGTAACCCAGTTATGGTCAATTTTAAGATTTTAGCCTAATAAACTTACTTCTTTTAGAGAATTCATTTTTGCACTGAAATGAGGTGATTTTAACATACGCAATAGTATATCTAGCCGCAGATCATCTACTACTGTTACTAAATCAGGCTGAAATCGCATACAGAGGAGCTTGATGGCAGACAAGAGTTCAGGAATACTGACTAGCTTCTGTGAAAGAGAAAAGTTATCAGCAGTCTATACATTTCACAAGAACACATTTTGTCAACAAAGATTATATCATTTAATTTGGTGAAAAGTGGAAATTTGAACACTAGGAAACATTAATTAAAAAATGCAACTAAGCTATAATAATATAACAGATACAGTGCAACTGACATCATTAAGGCAAAAATAATCTGAGAAGATTAAGGATAAGCTTGAATAACCTAGGCAACAACAATTATTCAGTTAATATTACAATGACAATTTTGGATTATACTTAGGAAATCCAGGGCTACCTTGTCTTTCAGGTCTTTCTCTTCAATGTTTTGAACGTATTTAATCATATTATGAATGACTGGATCCAACATGGGCTGTAAAATGAAGAAATACTAATTTAGCATCTTAGAAAGAAAAATATACTTGTAAGTCTTCATACTACAATATTTCCATCCTTTGAGATGGGAAAATTGGCTGGGAGTCAGCATAGTGCAAACTGCAGCAAGTCAGTAAATTATAATCCTAATCTGTGAGTATACATGCTTCCCATTCATATAAGAGACAGCCCATTCCTCTTATGCTCATTTTGGCTATCACTCATTATAAACATATCTATGTCAATATTGGACAAAGTACCTGAAATCATTTCTATGCAGGTCTGAATTTATCCCCACACAACTTAATAATCCTATTACTATTAAGAAGAAAATTGAAACTCTATTTGCTACATCATTATTAAAAATTAATTACCTGTACCACTGAAGAATTTAGATACTCGGCACAAACTCCCAAAGGCTGAACTAATGAAGAGACTGCCTAGAAGAAGAAATATTTAAAAACAAACAGAGAATACTCCCTACATAAATGCTTCATAAACAGGCATGAGATAAACACATCTAAAATGAACTAATGAATAACTAGGACCAATAACCAGGACCAATACAATACACTTGTAATGCAACCATAGTTTTACACCGGCAACAGAGGTTGAACATATGGTAAAAATACCACATAAATTATATATGCCTTATCCAACATTGATATTCCTTTATTTCTATAATATCTGACAGCTCAGAGACATTAGCTATAATAAACTACAATTAGCATCGCCAAATAACATTTAACTTACCCCAAGTTCAATGTCTTCTGAATGAAGTTTAGACCGAATTGCAGAAAATCCTCCTAATTCTGCAAACTAAGCAAAATCAAAATTGGCAGAAAGTAGAAAAAAAGCATTAAGTACATCGATATGCTCAAATATATATACTAATTTAAATAAACTTTCAATCACCAAATAAATAATCATGAATTAAGTACAAATAAGCCCCAGTCTGAAATATCTCAAAAAAGATAGAATAATGTCATACTTATTTCATGCTATTGTTCCCTGGAAGGAAAACAGTAGGGCTTCCTGGATCAGTTCAACAAGAGAGCACAAAACTACGATAACTCATACTCACATTTTATAAGTAATGAAAATCAATATTAGCGTGCTTCAGTAAATGTCTTTCTTCCTAAAAATTATATTATCTCACTTTAATATCACATTAAAGTATCTCAGATAATAAATTCATCATATAACATTATTTTTGGCACATAACTACAAATTTCTTTCCATTTATTCTGGATAAAAGTTAGAAGAACTTTTTTCTACTCTGATCTATATGCCCTCTAGAGTGAGAATTTGTTATTTTTTTAAAAAATATTAAAGTTCTGTATAACTACACATGATACAGAGTGAACAGTATTTTTATTTACTTACCCTATTCACTAAGTCTACCAGCCATCCGTGTGGTTCCTGTATGATTGAGAATACATTTTAAATGTTGGAATTTTTGTTTTTGTTTTCTGTATCTAAATTACTTCTTATATTAGCAATCACTGCAAATGCAAAAAATGATTCTTAGCAAGAATCATCTGAAAAAGGTATCTAAAGAGCTAAATGTTGTCATTAGAACTATTCATTTTTCTCAAAATAAATCATTGGTCATGGGCAACATTTGATAATAGATTTGCCATCTCAAAAATAGCAATAATTCAGCATGAAGCACCATGTTAAAACCTATTACTTTTAAATCTGGAAACACTAGTTGATAAAAAAAACCCAAAGCTATAGATATATCAAAAAGTTCCATTCTGGAAGCATGATTTAATAATATTAAAAATAAAACTGTATTGTTTTTTTATCCCATATTAAAAAAATATGATAATGGATTGCATTGGTACAGTATTGTCATTACAGGTACTCCTCAGTATATGATCACAATTTCTATTGCTAAATGAGACATTTGTTAAGTGGATTTTCTCCCATTTTATGACCTTTCTTGTCACAATTGTTAAGTGAATCACTGCAGCTGTTAAGTTAGTGACATGGTTGTAATGTAGCTTTTCTGTTGACTTTGCTTGTCAGAAGGTCACAAAAAGTAATCACATGATTCAAGGACATTGCAACCTGTCATAAATAGAAGTTGCCAAACGCCTGGATTTTGATCATGTGACCATGGGGATGCTGCAAAGGTCATGTGAAAAATGACCATAAGTCACTTTTTTCAGACCGCTGTAACTTTGAATGGTCACTAAACAAATTGTTTTACGTTATTAAACTTGATACCTCATGAATACGGTTTATTTTGTTGAAAAATACTATACAAATGTAACCTAGAAAAGACTACAAAAATCTGCTGCATTTTAAAAATATATTAAAAAATGTTGCTATACATATCTCAAACAATATACATATAACGCTGCCTGTTAAATAACCATATATTTTATATTTACCTTCTGGAAAGCAGTAACAGGAGAAACAGCATATAGATTCCCTTCCCCAAATATCTCTGTCCAATTCCTTTGGCACATTTTCATTCGGTTTTTGAAATGATACTCATTGTCAGGATTAAAAGCCTGAACAAAATAAAAGAATATGATGAAAAACAAAATCCCAGTCAACATAGTGAACTAGTATTAAAGTCAATTCACAGAATATGTGTTTTAAAATCTCAAAGTTTTAATGCATTTACAACAATTTGTTAAGATCATTTTATCATACTCTATTTGTATTATTTTTATGTTTAACTTTTTCATAGTAAAATCTTGAATGTATGGAACATAGAAAAGCATATAGGAAAGTATTTTATACCAGCATACATTATTTATCAATATAAGTACTGTTAGACAGCAATTCTACACAAATATATTTTTTTCATTTGCTAGCTTTAAAAAAAATTGGAGAGTTTAGACTAAACACAGAGCTGTATGGCACGAAGCATGAGCTACAATACTGTTGGCAAATAACTATGCTAATTTAGTTAAATAACAAACTGAACATTTATATTCAGCTATATATCTGTACTCTGAGATATATAAACAGCATAGTGAACAAAGACTGCCTCAGTGAACATGAGTAGGAAAACTACACATCCACCAAACTTTGAAGCCTAGGTTGAATCAAAATTATCCGATAGGTAGTAGGTAGGTAGTAGGTAGGAAAGAAGGAAATGGAATTGGATGCATCCCTATGTCTTTCTACAAGAAAAATTCATTAGAAGGAAAGACTTCTCTATCTGTTACTCGAGAGAGGTAAATGTAGGGCTGGATAATCTAAAACTAAACTATTAAACTGTTTTATTAATAGTCTAGTAGAAACAGAACATCATTATAGGAAGGTTTCCCTCTCACCTTTCCAATAAGAAACTTATTTCTCTCTCTTTCTGTCTGTCTATCTCTCTGTCTCTCTCTTTGTCTCTGTGTTTCTCAATAAAAAGCCTCCATTTTGTTGACAGGACAAATGGATCCGTTAACCACTCATTTTTTAAAAAACAAGAATTTGGCAAGGACTGAAAAATCTTTATACTGATATTGCTCTGTTAACCAAGCTTAAATTCTATTAGCAAATAGTATTGTGAAATAAAATGAATCTTTTCATGTTTTTAATGTAAAGGGAAATGTGCACACTGGGGGTTGGGACATAGTGATATAATCAGGAAAACGATATAAAATGTTAGCTTTTGGGGGGAAGTGTAGATAATTTAAGATGAAAGTGATCTTATATTGCAGGGTTTTTCAAAATCAAAATAGCAAAGTAGCAGACAACTTAAAAATATTTTTTTCTGACACCAAATTTGTACAGCTTCTTGTAGCATGGGAGAAGTGCTCCGCGACCAAAAAGCTAACGACTATGTGGCTATGGGTTGTTTACTTTTGCATATGTAACTATGTACATTAAATCATGTTCATCTCAAATGTTAAAGTACTATGCATAGAAATCTGAGTATTATTAAACTTTTATGCAAGAGTTCCCTTTAAAAATCAAAGTTCTTTATCTAAGCAAATCTTACAGTAGCATTGCAGAATAGGTAATATTTTTGAAAAGCTATCTAAAATAGCACAATAGCATAAATTTGTATTTTTTCAAAACACCAATAATCACCAACATAGTATATCTGCAAAGAAGGCTTGGAGGCAACAAATATCTATTAATGTATACTATCAAAATATTCTATAACTGTGAATCTGTCCACTGCAACTTGGAAGCAGTCACACATATTTGAATACCAATTTTAAAAATCTAATCTTCAGCATGGTATGCTGTATTTTTTAATTCTGTGACTTCATTTTGGACTGCAAACAAAACAAATAAATAATCCAATACGCAGGAGAAATATCAGTGCACTGATCTGGACATCTTGCTGAGCAATCAGTTATCCTGACTACTGTTTCAAAAGCAAATAACAATTTCAAATGTGCAGTCTTGGAAGACATTAAGGAGAGAATCAGGGATGTCAATTTAAAGATCATGGCATATCAGTTACTATAAGTCAAAGTAACAGGTTTAGCCACTTGAAGCCATTATTTCTGATTATATCATTTGGGTAGATCAAATCTGTTAATTTCAAAATCACATTAAACCAGTTAAAAGTTTACTTTACCACAATTTCATATGATGTCTCACTTGGGCCCTTAATGTAAAGCACTAACATTTGCAGGCTGAGCAGCCTCAGAGAGATGTAGTAGTTACAATACCATTGTAAGTACAGATAGAAGTCCAACAGGAATAGGATCTTGTTTCACTCTCTCTGCAGCCAGATCTACTAATAACATCAACATATTGTAGATTCCCTCATGGATTTCGGTACCCCATTTATGAACTGCACTTGATGTCAGCAGCTGTAAAGAAGCAGAGTCTATATAAACACAACATGTTTCTGTATATTATCAAAATCCTCACTGCCGTGACCTTTAACTGCATGAAATCATGCATCGGAGTTCAACAGGTTTTCAACCAAGGTCTCTCAAATGGGCTAAATTACAGGATATGTCCAAAAGCCATGATCCATGAATTCAGAGGAAATGAAATTTGGGAAGATGTAGCTGCTTCAGTACTACTGCCATACTCATGTGATCATTTGCAATGTTCCCTGATACTTCCCAGCCATTTGTGCAATCCCCTTCTTCTCCTCCCACCTACCAGCAGCCTTCTGGGAAGGGAAGGAAGGGAGAGAAGGACATGCAGGAAGGGAGACAGGGAGAGGGACAAACAGCAAACAAATTTAATAAATTAAATAAAAAAGACAAGGTGGCAGGGACAAGGAGCAAAGGGAGAAGGGAGAGAGGAAGATTTCCAATGTCACTGTTAATTCCCCAAAAGGAAATTCCATGGGGAAGCTGACAGAACCAATTCCCATTTCTGATTTTTGTCCACCCATGGTCAATCATTGTTTGTTTCTCTGCTTTGATAAGGAAATATATCTAAAACAATGACCTAAAAGGCCATGCGCTGTCTAGTAACAAATAGAGCAACAAGGCTATTTTCATATAACTGTCAGCAACTGAAGGTACTACTAGAAAAGAATTTGAAAGTGAGTTTATTACCTTTGACATTTAAATTGCATTCTGATCTTAAAAAAAGATTATTTTTATTAATAGCAGGTTAAGTGAAAACAAAATCTTAAATAAATCCTCAAACTAGAAAAGACGTGTGTTTTCATCCAACACTATTGCCAGAATGAAAGCAATTCAGTTTTGACTATCTCCAATTTCAGCTACAGCAATTCAAATTTGATTTTTATTTTTACACTTACCTTTTTAAAAGCTTCAGGCATACATCTCTCCATAAATCTCCTGCAATTTTCATCAGAATCAGAAACTCCTTATTTACAAAAGAAAAAAAAAAGTTAGAATTCAAACTACTCTATGACTAAGAAATATAAGAATAAAAAATAGCTAAAAAGTTATACTTTAATAAAGAAATATGGATGAAATAAATATGGTATGTTTCTAGAACATAGCAGAGTGCTAATGATTATTTTAAAAATTTAATATATTTGGTGCCAGTTGAGTTGCTGCAGAAATATTTCGAATCTGAATGAATGTAAATTGTTGCTCAGTTCATTCATTTCAATTTCAAAGCATTGAAATAGAAAATAAGGTAGAATAACTAAGAGATTTAAAAGAGAACCTAGATCAAAACATTTGAAATTTTGAATCACTGAGATAATTTATGTATTTTATTTTATAGTTAAATCGCAAGATAACGATATACCATATTTACCAAAAAAGAAAAAAGTTTAGATAATGACATACCATAAGACAATTATTATATTTACCGGTACCTAAATTTAGATAGAAAAAAACAACAAACCACAAACACCCAGAACCCAGTGCATGCCCAGTTTCTTCTGCAGAGTTCTGCCCCTCCCAATATATGTGTGCATATATCATTACATGTGTACAGATAGCAACATCTGTCTATTTACATGACAAAAAATAAGTGAATGTTATGTTTGCAAAATTAACTATCCGCTTATAAATAATTCCCTAGCTCATTTACAAGAAACATTCTCTCTCCCTCATGTACACACCACACTCAGAAATTGATATTATTCAGACGTACAAATATTTGTCTCATGGGGGGGGGGGGGGGGAAGGGGGGGGGGGAGGAGAGAAAAATGTAAAGTAAAAAGAGAAATGGAGAGGTTTAGACTTTGGAAAAAGTTAGGGTTTTTATTAAAATGAAGAACTGTTGCAAGAATAGGGTATGGCCAGTCTAGAGAAAAAGACTGGGGTGACATGATAGCAGTATTCCAGTATCTGAGGGGCTGCCACAAAAAGGAGGGTGTCAACTCATTTTCCAAAGCACCAGAAGGCAAGATAAGAAACAATGGGTGGAAACTAATCAAGGAGAGAAGCAACCTGGAATTAAGGAGAAACTTCCTAAGAGTGAGGACAATGGAAAAGTTCTAATCAGTGGAACAGCTTGCTTTCAAGAAGTTGTAAGTGTTTCACTATTGGAGGTTTTTAAAAAAAGACTGGACAGCCACCTAGCTGAAATGGTATAGGGCAGGGATAGGGAAACTTGGCTCTTTTATCACTTATGGATTTCAACTCCCAGAATTCCTGAGTGAGCCATAAAAGATTCCCCATCCCTGGCCTACTAGTTTTTCAGTTGTGGGGGAAATCAATTTTTGAATTGAATGGGATTGTTTAACATACAAATGTAGGACATATTCCTGCATTTGTATATTAAACAGTCCCATTCAAGTCAAAAATTGATTTCCCCGATAACTGAAAAACCAGTAGGCCAGGGATGGGGAACCTTTTATGGCTCACTCAGGAATTCTGGGAGTTGAAATCCATAAGTGATAAAAGAGCCAAGTTTCCCTGCCCCTGGTATAGGGTCTCCTGCTTGAGCAAGGGATTGGACTAAAAGACCTCCAAAGTCACTTCCGGCTCTATTCTGATTGATTGATTGATGAACCAAGAGGAAGAATTGGGCAAAGAAAAGGAAAAGAGATTGAGAAAAAATGCTGTTAAAAAAGGGTTAAAGACTAATCTTTGGAATAACTTTCAAATGTATCCACTACAATTTTACATCCAGTTGCACATTTGCCTATTGGTATTACTTCCCCCATCCTTCCAATTTAGAAAAATATTAAAGTATTTTCCGAACAAACTACATACAGTATTCACCATGCTGTCATATACATACAAATAAGTAAAATTGTTCTTTGAAATTTGAGTTCTGCAATGTCATATATCATCCAGTAGTTACTATATACTGGTACATGTTAACTTTCAGGGGTACAGAACTTGGGTTTAGCAGTTGAACACAACTACAGTAGTACTATTTTTAAACAAAATATGGTCACTCAGCACCCACAAGAACTATTGTATTCTTAAGTGGCAACTCAGCACACATCTCCAGGTTCGATGATTTCCACTGCTTGTAAAATCAGATCCCACCTGTATAGTCTTCTACCTGTTTAGACTGCTGTATGATGATATATGCTGACATTTTGTTCAGTTTCCCCTGGGGGAGAAACCTAGCCAAATCTAGGTTTTGTTCTTGATTTAATAATTCGGAAGAGAAACCAACAAAGAATACTAGTTGATTCATACTGCTAAACAAGCCATGGAGCCATGCTTGATGATTTAGCCATTCCTGATGGCAGAAGAAAAAAAATAGAAGCCTCAGCATGAACTCTATGCTTACTTGGAATCTGGATAAGCAAATTCTCAAAAATGCAGATTTATTGTTATGTGAACATAGTCAATAATAGATAGATAAAGCTGTGTTGAAGGGGAATACTTATTTGCACATAGCATGTCACAGTCTATGCCAGGATGGGCTAAATGGCAAATATGCTGCTTCATACCTGCTAGGTCTATCCATTAGCAGGTAGAGCTACTAAAGTGCAACAGGTGGTTGGTTAGTCAATTTTAGCACAACAGGATTCTTACTTCTACCTAGAATGTGAGTTCATTCTCTGATTTATTCTAAGCAAAAAAGGGCAGAATTATGTTTCCATATTCACATTATGTTTGACTATCCAGTACATTTCTTCAACTACATCTTGTATGTATGTTTATAATCACACCAACTTTATGAAGTTTATATATGAACATATATGAATTGGCCCACTGCATCTGTTTGACTCCCTTTCTATATATCATGTTCACATAACTAGGAAATGGTTTAGCTACTTCATAATTTAAGAATTTGTCTTTCATAATTAAAAAAACCCAGCAAAGTCCATTGATAACCAATGCTGCACTTTTTATCTTCTCAACCAGCACAAAATCATTACCTCTGGATATATACAAAGGAGTGCAAAATATGCATCCATTCTCGCGAGCCAGTGTTTATGTCACATATTGCAGTCTGCAATTATATTTCAAACATGTTCAGGTGAAATATTACTATTAGTTAAATAAAAGAAAATCTAGCTGTATTACAGATGAAATTACTTTACAATTAAAAAGTTTCCATGTTAAAAAGATAAAAAAACCCATAAAATTATAATAACACATAAATGGAACACAAATAGTCATTTGCATTGTTTTATCAGAGATGTTTATATAATGTGATGAAATATTATTAACATTCTATTATTGGAAGACAGAAAAGTATTGGAGAAAACAGAAAAGTATTCTACCATATTAATTACAATTTGGTATGTCAATATTGCAAGCATAAATTTGGCATTTTCATTCAAAGTTTAGTATAATAACTAAAAAAACATTAAAACACACATCAAATTATATGTTACATATTATTAGTCTCTTTTGTATTATTTCGTATACATGCGTGTGTATGCATGTTAAAGAAATGTTAATAGAAGGGAAAAAAGAGATAAAAACATGTTTTAACAAGAATTAAAATATCCCAAAGTAGAAAAAAAGGAAAAAGGAACAAAGAAAATTAACTGTGATTTTAAAATACTAAAGGTTTATTTTTTACCAGCAATACAGCAATTGAATATTATTTTTATTAATATTAGTAGAAAATGAAGTATTTTAAGGTTTTTTTAAAAAAGAAAATGGTAACTTACCTAGCCTTACAAGATATGTTGATGCAATTAAACATTTGCCAAGAGACTCTTCCCGCTTATATGGTATGGACCAGTGATCTGTTAATACTCTGCTCTCCAATTCATAAAGATTTGTTGTAGGAAACTCTATACCTTCTCCAGAGCAGTTCCCATTTTCATCATTCTTCTGATGAGAAAAAAAGCTATATGTGAGTTATAGCTAACAGAAGATATAAATAGCAACATGCCAATTCTGTACTTTAAAAATTGATTCACTAATTACTACAAAATTTTCATTATAAGTAGAAACCTGAATTCACCTGCTCTGTCAACTTGCTATTTCTATACGTAGCAAGAAAATCAAAAGGCACCCCAAATTCTCTGGAAGAACTATAATTGAATCTAGTATATATGTACACTGTAGTACAGATGAACCATACTGTTTTTAAAAAAACAATTATATTCATATATGTTAGAAATTACAGTTTCCATACATATTTTTTCCTCAAAATTATAAAAACAAAACAAACCTTAAAGAGAATATGGGCAACATTAATTCAATTAATTCAGAATACTTAAGGAGAACACATAAAAGTAACATATAATTGTTACACTGATAATTTATGAAACCAGATGATCATGCTTATCAGGAGTCAATGTACAGTCAAACAGTTTTGCTAAAAAAAAAAAGGCAAAAAGGATTATCCATTCAGAGATACTCTTTTCATCAGGTCTCAAGCACTTTCCTTATCATGCAATTTCTCCTACTGTATCTAGTTTTGCTTGTACAGTAAGCAAGGATGGATAATCGAGCAGTTACTGTCATGGCCTTCTAAGGGATATAAATTGCTCTTGGTTCGAAATGGCAATTGGGACTGGAATTTCCATTGCATAATGACACAGTCATAAAGTGTGCTATCACATGATGCGCTGCTTAGTGGCGACAGTTCCAACATTTCTGGTTGCAATTGTTAAGTGGATCTTGCAATGTCATCAAGCGTCATATAACATGGTTGCCGTTTGTGATTTCTTGGCAGCTTCCTGTTGACTCTGTGGGAAGCCAGCAATGAAGATCACAAATGGCAAACACGTGACTGAGGAAAGCTGCAACATCATAATGATCCAGTTGCCTGAATCCCAGCCATTTGACTGTGAGGACTCTAAAGATCTGTTTATAGATAAAAGATGAAATATGAGAAGATACTTGTGTTTTCAGAGAAAGTCATAAGTTACTTTGCCAAAAGTAAAGGGAAGACAAATGAAGGTTTATATTATAATATATGTTATTTCTGAGAACACTTAAATTGACTTTTGCTGCCTGGGCTGAATGATGGGAAATTTTAAGAATTTATTTATAGATAAGAAATAAGATATTGGAAGAAGAGATTTTTATTGTATTTTCAAAGAAAGTAATAAATTACTGATGAAGTTGGAAGTCACTTGGAAGTCATTTTATATGTTTTACTTTTTCTTTAGTATATTTTTATTTTTTCTTTCATTTTTTTACTTTTTGCACTTTCTATCTTTTAACCTGCTTATTCTTTATATATTAGTTTTTTAATCTTTGTAATTGTAAACTTTAATATAAATAAATTTGAAGGATGACTATACAAATGGTCCTTAAGTGAGAACCACCAGTATTTTTCCAACTTTCCTGACATTTCCCACTAAAGACAGGTTTTACAGATGCTAAACCTGTCAAAACTTTAATATATTTGACAGGAACCTATGAGTTACACTTGTATCTTTCTATAATATATACTACATATGCCATTTATATTATATGTCGTCCATTCACATACCCTTTTGATAGATATTATATCCTAAAAATACAAGTAAAGTATTCAAGCTGGGAGAAAAAAGCAAGCAGAAAAGGAAACCAACACTAAAGTAGAAAGAAGCAAGATATATTATTTCTGTCCAGAAGCAAGCATCCTTAAGGTAGCTGCAGGTTGGCACAAATAAGATAAACAAATCCAGCCTAAGTGAACTGAGTATATAATAATATCTTAAACTTTAGTTGCTGGAAAATTAAGTACATAGATTATAATTAAAATATATTGTAAATAATTGGTGTAATTCATTTTTCCAATAAAGAATAAACTGAAAGAAGGGTTGACTTAATTTATTGTGTAACCTTTAACAAGCATTTAAAGCTCTGTAGTAAAAAGTTGCTGCTACAGAGTTTCAATTATTTTATAAATCATTCATATAAAACACAAAGTTAAAATTGGAGAAGATCTTCACTAAGACTAAATCAAAAGCCATGTGAGATTTTCCCTCTTCCAGTTTAATAGAATGCCCTTCGATACATATTGGGCTGTATCTCTCTTAATCCATGCTGGGAGTTGAAGTTAAAACTGCTTGGCATAAGATGTATAAAGCAATGTATGTGTAAAGAAGCAGAGGAATCCAACCATCAAGCCAGGTTTTCTAGCCACAGATCTTATTGATAGTCTCAAAATGAAGATCAAAGTATTAAAGGCATTTTTAATTAGGAACTACTACAAATAGAAAATTGATCCTTAAATTCCACACTGGAGAAGTAAAGGCAGACTCTCTGTTCTGATTACATAAAGGATGCCCATTTCTGTATCAGGTGCGGATATAGGAATTACAGACATATTTGTTTTCAACTAATGTATCCTGTGGGAATTGCATATTTTTTCCACTTCTTTTTTCTGCTGTCCAACTTATTCATTAGATGTAGTCCTTGACTTACAACAGTTTATTTAGTGACCGTTCAAAGTTACAACAGCCCTGACAAAAGCGACTTAAGACTTTTCTCACACTTATAACTGTTGAAGCATCCCCATTGTAATGTGATAAAAATTCACATGCTCTGCAACTGGTTCATATTTATGACACTTACAGTGTCTCAGGTCTACGTGATCACCTTTTTGCCACCTTCTGACAAGTAATGGGAAAGTCAGACTCACTTAATAACCATGTTACTAACTTAATAATTAGTGATTCATTTGATAATTGTGGCAAGAAAGGTCATAAAATGGGGCAAAATTCACATAACAAATGTTTCACTTAACAACAGAAATATTGAGCTCTATTGTGGTTGTAAGTTGAGGACTACCAAATTATTTCCAAATATTTAAATAACAAACTAGAAAAATCTTAAAACTTTTTTCTACTTGAATTCAATAGATCTCCTCCCCAAATGCAATAACTTTATTTTTTTTACTTTTGCTCAATAAAAAAACAGAACTAGATATTCAAACTTCTTCTTAGAAGTCACATGGGGAGATTATTATTAATTATTGTTGTTGTTGCCAACAATGAATTTGAGACTATTTGTGACTCTCCCAGTTGATTTCAAACAAGTAAACTCAAGGGAGGAAGCCAGATTCACTTAAGAACCATACGACTCACTTAACAACTGCAGTGATATACCTAACCATGGCAAAAAATGTTATAAAATTGGGTGCAACTCATTTAACAACTGCCTTGTTTACCAATAGAAATTCTGGTCGCAGTTGTGGTTTTAAGTTGAGGACTACCTGTACAAAGTAGTGTCAAATATGGGTTTAACAATAGAGCAATAAAACTGCAATGAAATCTCCAATATCTGAAAAAGACACCCCCAGCCAAAAAGGTGGGGGGGACGACTCATCGCACATTGGCTACTCACTGAACAGGCTATTTAAAATCACTGTGTACTTGGACAAGTTTCAAAACCTGTGACTGCTAGTCATAGGTTTTCTTTCCCAGTGTCAGGTCACTGTGTCATTTATAACTTTTGTACTTTTTGCTAATGGTCCCTGTTTCTAAAATACACATCAAGAAGTATGGAGCAGGAAACTAGGAAAACATAACAAGGAAATGACAGAGGGAGTATTAAGTAATACAACATTCATATTGCACTTCAGTAGTAAGGAAGAACACATTGCGATTGCCTCCAAAAGCACCCACAGGGCAATGTGAGAAGCACAGATAAGGACAGAACATCTTAAGATGCAGCAAAAATCTAAACTCTTGCTTGTTTTTCTTCAAAATATATTTGGAGGGAAGTGTTATTTCTAATGTCAATCAGTGCCTCCATTAAAGCAGGTCTTGCTCTATATTTTTGTATATTCTGCTTGATCTAAGACAGGGGTCTTCAAACTTGACAGCTTTAAGACTTATGGACTTCAATTCCCAGAATTTCTTCTCTAGTCATGTAAGCTCAGGAATTCTGGGAGCTCAAGTTCACAAGTCTTAAACTTGCCAAGTTTGAAGACCTTTGATCTAAGATAATGGCTAAAAGCAGAGTATATTTCTATTGCGCTTCATTTTTTACATTGCAGACAAGGTGCTACTGTAATGTTTCTCATAATCAAATCTAGGGTTATATGCACTTTGAAAGTGATTCATTAAAAGTATTAGACTTTATACAACCAAAGCATCTCTTCAGCCTTCATTAAAGGAATCTGTGCAAACCTGAAAAAAGTCTTATAAATTTTAAAGAAAAGCCTGAATAAAGGTGGACTGCTTTAATAAAGAGCAGAGAAGTGCTGAATTCATGTGAATTTTGACACACTTGCTCAATTCATTTTTGAAGCATGCACTGTCCTATTAAATACAATGTATATACATCTCTATATAGGCTATTATAGCAATAATCATTTTTGTAAGAAGTTTGATTTGGAATGTCTCTAATTACTACTAAATAATGGGAGCTCCTTGAGAAAAACAACATTGTTTGCAATGAAATGGTTGTTATCTGAAGAATAGTTGCTAAATAAAATACAGTGGCAACCAGTGTAACTCTCAGAGTAAAAATTTTATGTGGGTACCTTGAAGTGCATCCATCACTACAAATCATTGCATTCTGGATCTGTTGCAACTTATATATGTTTTACAAGGGCAGACCCACACTGCACAATAGTCCAATCCAGGTGACCAAATAATAAGTGATATGCCTATCATTCCAGGAGAGGTTGTAACTGGTATACAAGGTAAAAATCTGCAAAACATTTGTGGCCACAACTAGTTATAAGAAAATAACATCAAAGTTTGATATGTAAAAGTAGTGACAGTAGTGAAAGTTACAGTAAGAGTGATGTGGTGAATGAAAGTGCAGTAATGAGTAAAAGTAATAACTAGAAGTAACAACATGGTCAGACCAAAATCACAAACAAAAATCTCATTGATGGTGTCAATACTGATAAAAGAGGCCTCATTTTACAAGGCTCCTAACAATTGCAGGGTGGAATCTCTTATTCAAGATTTGAACCTGACAAATAGAAATTAAAGAATTTAAAATAGATATTTTAGGAAGAAATAAACTTTGGTGGGGTCAGAAGATTACATTGTGCTATTCAGTGTCTGACCATATAAAGAAACGGAGTAGCAAGGATATTCAAAATTAACCTTATTATGCTAATTTATGCCCGGTAAACAGGATCATAACTATCAAAACCAGTGGCCATCCAGTTGATATCAGAACCACAAATGCATTGATGGAGATACTTAAATATTCTATGATAAACTACAAGACAAGATACATGTAATATTTGTAATATGTAATAAGTGATTAGAACAGAGGAATTAAAATAACTGGAAAAATTACACTCGGCAAACCAAATTATACAGGATGTAGGTAACGAAATTTTTCAAAGAAAATTCTTTTATTACTTACACCTGCTTCAAGTGACATAGACTCTACACTTGGACATCACTACAAGGGACATTTGAACAAACTGATTACATAACAGGAAAGAGCAAATGGGGGGTGCAATCAAACGAGACAGAATGCTTCCAGGTACCAACAGTGTTCAGTTTATTAGCAGTGAATTAGGCTTCGAAAGCTAAAGAGAGTAAATTTAGCAGAAAGATTTGAGCTGGAAGACATACAAATCGGAAGACAAAAGCATTGTAAGGAAATTACAGTTATTTGAAAGAAAACCCAAGGAGCTATGGGAAATGGTAAGAGACATTGTGAGCGCTGAAACACACACACTACAAAATTTCAAAGAGCAAAATATCCCCAAGGATTTCAGAACAAGCTACCATGTTAGCGAATAAATAAATGAAATGAAACAAGGCAAAAGTTAAGAGTCTCTTGGGCAACAAGAAATGCTTACTATCAGTGAACACAGATTTCTAATGACAAGCAAAAAAAAGAAGATATTTTGATCAAGGTTATCAGCAAAGTTTAAGTAAGCATGATTTTAACATGATCAGAGAAATCACAGGAAAAATTATGATAAGGTAGAACAATTTAAAAACAACCATAGAAAGGAATTAATAGAGGCCAATATGGTAAAATGTAGGAAAAACTACACTGAAATCATTTGGCGGAAGAGTAACAGAAACATTTAGTCAGACAATTACAGTTGGGAAGTTTAGAGTTATATAACTAATTTAGAGTTATATAATGCTAATTTAGAATTATATATCCTTAAGAGTCCATCACTTGATTCAATAGATCTAGACAATTTTTCCTAAGGCTCCGACCTTTCCTTTTTAGGGAAGATTGCTGTCTTATAATTCCAGAGGGTCTCGAAAAAAGATTATGTGGACCCTTTTTAGTTGGGATAGACATATCTAGTATGTCTGATGTGGTGGTGCAGAGGCTTAATGACGCTGAATGTGCTGAGCAATTGCCAGGACTTTGGTTGTTCAAATCCAGCTCCGCAGGAAAGGGTGAGCTCCTGTCTCTTGTCCCTAACTACTGCCCACCTAGCAGTTTGAAAGCATTGTTTGCAATTAGATAGGTACCGCCATTTTGGTGGTGGGAAACTGCTGGCTGCATTCTGTGTGGGGAGCTGGAACTAGTGCCAGATTTGCCTGGACACAATTGGCTGAGGAAAGTCCCAGATGAGCCAACTTCCGTTGAGAACACTGCAGGCCAGTTGGTGTGAAGTTAGTTTGTCCTCTTGTGGCATACCGGTGCAACAAATGGATTAGAAATCGTTGGCTGCCAGGACTTTATAGCCTCCCTAGCCTTGTTTGCCATGTGCCAAATAACTATCTAGTTGTGGGAGATAAAAACACCTGGAACACAATCAATTGATTTTTGACAGGTTCAGGATTTATAGCACTGAGATCGTGGCATCGATTATGTTTGTGGATTACTCTGGTGGACGTGGGACGGAGTTAATGTATCCATCCTAGACCTCCATGAGCTCTCAGTGGCCTTGGATCACGTTATCCTTCTGGCCTGATCTAGGGGATTGGAAGGCACCAAATTACAGTGATTCTCTTTTCTTTCTTCAGGGCCAGTTCCAGTTCAGTACTGATAAGGGGAGAGTCAAGCCAGAGGCCCTTGTTTATGGGTTCTTTTCTTTTCCCGCTCCTATTTAACATCTACATGAAAACACTGGCTATCTGTTGGCATAAGGTCCCAGT
The DNA here is from genome assembly GCA_015471245.1 of Laticauda colubrina. Taxonomy (NCBI): domain Eukaryota; kingdom Metazoa; phylum Chordata; class Lepidosauria; order Squamata; family Elapidae; genus Laticauda; species Laticauda colubrina. The sequence continues at coordinate 38,267,222 of BLBF01000020.1, read as the reverse complement.
CAAAATTGGTGTAAAATCTGGAGTTCTCCTGAACTCACAGCTCATTTCTGAACTAGAGCCCTTGTTCATGTTAATTCATGAATTACTCACCTTTTGTTTAGATTACTATAATGTGGTCTATAGGGGTTGCTCTTAAAGAGCATTTGGAAGCTGAAGCTGGTCCAGAATGCAGCGGTATGGGAAGTTTTTGGCATTGTTACTTTCCTGAAACACCGCTGCTCCATGAGCTGCACTGGCTTCCTAGTAGGCTGTTAGGTACAATTTAATTTGCTGGCTGTTACCCATAAACTCCTATGTGGCAAAAGGCCAGGCAACTTGAGGGAACCACCTTTCTCCCATTGTTTTCTCTCATTCACCAGCTCTAGCAGAGAGGGCATGCTCCAGGTCCCATCCTCTAAATGACATCATTTTGTAGGATCCAGGAGCCTTCTCTGTTACAGTGGCTGCATTGAAGAACAGAAGCCACCCAGAGATCTGAATGGCCCTGTCTCTGTTGGCTTTTCATAAAGCTCTGAAGCCCTGGCTGGTTCCTCAGGTATTTGGGCCAGGAGGTTCAGGCACCTTCTATTGATGTGATTTTATGATTGGAATTTATTACAAACAGTCCTCATTTAATAATGGCAATTGGGACCAAGAACTCCATCACTAAGAATGCAGTTGAAAGGTCCAATATTATATGACTGCATCAAATTATGATGGCAATTCTGGCAGTCCCAATTGCCATCCAGGCAGTATATGCAAGACAGACAAAGATTAACATGAGTTGAAGCAATTTTTCAATTACTACATTCAACATTTTGTATTCTTTTCTAATAAAGATAGTAGATATTGTTGTCTCAATGAGATCAATAAACACATGAGTTTTGTGTGTTTTTTATTTAACCAGTACCTCTTTGTTAGTAAAAAGTTCAGATCACACATTCAACTGTAGTATTGCAAGTTATACAAAATTCTAGAGTTCACAAAATTTCTCACAACATTGTATATTTAGGAACTCACTGGAATGTAAGATATGTCAGACAATAGTCATATGAAACACTGGAAAGGATAAGAAAGGGCAATCCTCATTGATCTGCTTAAACAGGAAAAATAGAAAAAGAGCCAATAACTTTGAGCAAAAAGGAACAAGACCGGAAATGGAAAAAAAAGATAAGCGTATATACTTATATTGAGGGAGATGCAAAAAATGTACATTAATAAACTGATTCATCAAATTTTACTTAACAAGTTTTCACAGATTCATCATTCATTGGAACAGATATGTTTGATAAATAGGGAGTTTTATACAAGATAGAAGGAAGCTGCAAAGACATGTAAGAAAGGTATTTACCTTTATTTATTGACTAGAACAGGGTGTCATATTCACATTGTCAAGTAGTTGGCATGTGACGTATCACTTTTCCCCTTCACTAAACCAGGAGTGAGTATGGAAAGCAGAAGCAATAGCTGAGTCCCATACCATATTTGGGTAGACCAGATTGCCCTGATAAAAAACACCATTTTATGTTCCACTGTTTTGTTGGGGGAAGACTGCAGGTAGTCCTTAACTTACGACCAGTTGCTTAGTGGCCAAAGTTACAATGGACCAATCCCAAAAGTTACTTGTAGTACGGCTTCAAATTTACAGTCACTGCCAGCACCTCACAGTAATTTGCCCTTACAACTGATTATAAGTACATTATCGAGCCCCCCCAACTCCCCCATCACACCATCCCAGTCATTGCAGGACTTGGGCATCCTGTACTTTGCTTAACCACCACATTGGAGAGAGTAGAGATGGAGGCTGTTAAGTGAGACAATCAATCATGCGGTCACCTCACATAATGATTGTAATAATTTGCAACTGTAATGTAAAAATCCAGATTCATCTGAACTTTTTGCCACAAAACTATGCCCAAGAGGACCAAGTGGCTATTTTTTGGATGATGAGTCATTGAGAAGATGGAGACTGTAAACAAAATGAGACAGTAGGCTAGTAAGTCCTGAAGGCATCAGATGATACCTTTGGACAAAGCAGTAATGACTGATCATATATTTCTGAAAACATGAGAAAACCTGTTTTTTTCTAAACATAATTCCAATAATTATAGTTAGGCGAAAAAGAATGAAAAAATATGACATCAGTCTAAATAGTACATTTTTGTTTTTGCTGTTCTAAGATTCTAGGTTTTTACAGTATTTATCAAAAGCTAATTCACAAATTTATAATCTCATCTAAACATGTTTCTTGGTCACATATAACTTAAAAGATACGAGGGCCTTCAGGTTTCTTCCTCATATCCATATTTTTATACTGCCTGAGGTTCTTTCAGAAACAAATCTGAAAGCTCACAAGCTCATTTTTGGCAGTTTTGCTGGTATTAATATAGACCTACAATTGCAGGTGCCATAATAATGACCAGAATAATCCAGGTTTTTTTATGAGCCCAATACCATGCAGGTCTGCAATTCCTTCAGCCTCTTCTGTCCCATTTGTAACACAAAAATCCAGCAATTTTTTTTTTTTTTTAAACAAGACAGTGCATAGAAACAAAGCCATTGAAATTACTAACAGGTGTAGGATTGGAGGAAAGTGCCTTGGCTGAACAACAGCAGAATTAAAGAAAAACAACATACAATACCAGCTTCTTCTTTAAAAACAAACAAACCCGAAACTACGTTTCAATCTGCACCGACCCGGTGACAAAGAGAAGTCACAACTCATCAACTTTCACTATTACAGCCCAAACAGGACTTTGCACGGAAGCCTCTTTTCCTAAGCTCGAGGCTAGGAGGTTTCCGTGCCAAACAAGGACAACATGCACAAGACTAGCAATCAAGCAAGCGGTTTAATACTTCCCTTCAGGCCGCTTCGTTGCGATTGGGAAGATCGACTCGTCAGGAATTGGGGGAAAAAAGCTTCCCTCGCGCCCATGTGTGGTATTCAAAAATATCTCAAAAT
>BLBF01000020.1:38252444-38264181 GCA_015471245.1 Laticauda colubrina | reverse complement strand
GGTATGGCAGAGAATACGGGACTACCGCTCACGCGGGGGACTTGAGAGGGGGGGCGGGGGGGTTGGACTAGACGACCTCCAAGGACCCTTTCCAGTTCTATTCTGATTGAAAAACTTAGGACTCTCAAAAAGGGATTCCCGAGCAATGCCGTATATAAATATCTCGTTTTCCAGCCCTGCGAAAGAAAGAAAGCGGTAAAAACCGAGCGGCGGCTGTCTCAACACCAAGAGCACCGCGGCGGGAGGGCCGTGTCTGGACGCCTGTCACCGAATCATTCCGGCATAGATCCCACAGGGTCCCCGGTAGGCTTCCCGTGAGCCCCACTCTCCCAGCGACCTCTTCTTTACCTCGTTTTCCACCACCTCATGGTAGGCAGGGGGTGGGTCGAAGCCGGTGGTGCCGCCCCCGCCGTTCCCACCACCGCCGCCCCCGCTGCTGTCGCCGTCCCCTCCGCCGCGCGAGCCGCCGCTTTGCTGAGGGCCTCCCGGTCCGCTGTTCTCGCCGCCTCCGCCGCCGCTGTCCATGGGCTCATAGTGCAGACCGGGCCGCTCGTTGGTGAGCAGCGCCACGGCCTCGTTGATGTCGTTCTTGGCCAAGCGGAGGGCCCTTCGGATGGCGGCTGCATCCGAGAACCCCATGCAAAGCAGCGTGGTCATGTGCTGTTCTTCCTCGCTTTCCATGGCGTCTCTTTCAGCTCGGGTTCAAGCGCTGCTCCCGGTCGTGTTACCGTTGCCGCCACCCGCTCTGCGCGCCGCCATGTTGAGGGGAACCTCCTTCTTTCCTCCTCCTCCCTCCCCCCCTTCCCTTTCAACGCCTCAGGGCCGGACGAGAGTAAAGCCCACACCCACCCGGAAGCGGCGACTGAAGCCGGGAGACTGGTCACGTGAGGAGGGAGGCTGAGCTGCGGCCTGAACTTGAATGGAACGTAGGGTGGGAAAGGAATCTCGTTGTCATGGAAACCGCCGAGGCGGCCGGGGAGCGAGTGTTACAAATAGCGATTTAGGTAGATTTATGACTCTTGCACTCCGAGAGGTTTAAAGGGAGAACAAGAAGGACTTATTAACAAGAGAGGTTGCCTTTAATCGATGACTCCTCTATCCTCGGAGAAGTGGTTCCTATTTACTGGGTTCCCTCCCTCCCCTTAAATATTAGCGTTTCGATATTGCAGCGTTCCTGGGGAAACTCCTTTGAATCGGCGAATTTAATTTTAATGTCCCCAAAAAAGATAAAGAATGAACTGCTACACCAAACTTACTTGGAAATAAATCCGACGGACTCAATATTTTGAGCGGAGAGTATAAACAAGATTGCAGAGCTGGGGTCGGTTTAGAATTGGGTGGCGCCAAAATCGAATGAAAGAATAAATAATTAAAAATTGGAACTGAAATTAAAAGGATTGGAATGAGCGGTTTAATTTTCTTTCTGGCATTCATTTACTAAATTTAAAGGCCACTTAACTTTCTGATGATTCTGGGCAGCTTACATCAAGAAAAAAATAATGATTTCTGCTCTCTACTAGAATACTTAACATCCCTCTTTAAAGATAACAAGGTTGTATTTATTTAAGCATTTTTAGTACTGCCACCTGGATCAGGATATATATCTCAAAACAATATGCATATTCTTGAACATGGTCATAAACCTCTGCTATAAATCTTGATTAAAAAAAGAGATGTTATCATTTGCCTTATGGATGCTAAGAAATATATTTAAGTAACAGTAGTTACCAGGATACTGTATTTCAGTTAGCATTACTTCCTCAGCTGTGTATAGTATGTGAAGAACCAGGAATTCTACCAAATATCTTGCTGCATCAGTTGCAACTTTTGGGATCAATTGTATTCCCATGTAAAACGTGCCAGATTAAATATGTTAATGGTGATCATGAAGTTCAATGTTTAGACCAGCATTTTCTAACCAGTTTTCCTCCAGATAAGTGGAAGTCTGTCTGCAAGTGGACTGCATTTCTAAGAACTCCAAGCACAAAGATTGGGAAAAACTGACTTAGGCTATACCTATCCATGATAAATGCATAGGTAGTTCCCATAGAGGCTAAGGCTACCTCACTGGAAATGCAAAAATCTGGATGACAACTAGATAACAGCAAAATAGTACAACAACCGAACTCTTCTTGCTGCATCCAGTGGAAATCCAAATTTTGGAGCCTAAAGATGGTAATCCTAAAGATGGTAATCGTGACAAAAGCCATTTGGATTTAAAATGACAATAGTGGATTCAAGAACTCCCACTATAATTAAACCTGATCTCTGTTCCTATGTTGATAAATATCCATCTCCATTGATTTCACATTGATGTTAAAGGCCCAGTCCCACTGCACTTACGGATGCAAAGAGGATGTAAAACATTAAAAAAAGCTTGCCATCCGTTGGAAAACGCTATGCATCCGTTGTGTACTCACTGCATACGTGTTTCACACGGTCTATCCATCGATCATCCGTCCACTGTGATTTCATCCGCGCAAGAAGTTTTGAGCTGCACAAAACTTTGTGAACGGATGAACTTTCTGCCGCGTACGATGTACATCTGCAACATATATGGGCAACAAACGTTCTATGTCCGTTATCATCTGTTAAACGTCCACTGTATCCTCTCTGCATCCCCTGGCCATCCCCTCAACTCACATCCGCTGCAGCTGAAAACGGAAAGAGGGAGGAAACAAAAGGTACACGGAACATCTACACAGCGTTAGTAGCAAGGAAATAGACGGACAAAACGTTTGTATCTGGGATGTATCTCGTATATTTAGGATGTCTGGAATATGTCTAGAGTATGTAGAAGGACACCTAGCGGACAACCAATATTTTCTATAAAATGGAGGAGAAAACGATCTGGATCTCAGTATGAGTCCAGCAGCTGTGGTGTACAGACCTCATCACCCTTGGTCTTGGTCTTTAACATCATCAATTGTTCTCCACAATGGATGATGACACAGTCCGTATGATAGATTTGCTTATTCATCACCAGAACCAAAACCTGTTCAGACTGTATCAAGTTTTACACAGAAGGAGAAGAAGGAGACTTCTTCTTCCAAGAGTTGTGTGGGTCCGAGGATGGATCATGAGAAGAATGGAGTTTGGACTGTATGATCAGTTGATGGTGGAGCTGAGGAATGAAGACCCTCGTGCATTCCATCATTTCATGAGGATGCCACCAGCCATGTTTGATGAACTTGTAGAGTGTCTGAGACCCAGGTTGACCAAGCCTAGCACCAACTTCTGTCCCAACCTGGACCCTGGACTGAAGGGGGCACTGATTCTGCGCCACCTGGCCTCTGGAACCACATACGGAAACATGCAGGATGCATGGAGGGTACTACACAACAGCATCAGCAAAGTGGTCAGAGAAGTGGTACAGGCCATCATTGAAGAATACATGGAGGAGCTCCTCAGGTACCCCACCACTGAACAAGGCTGGAGAAAACTTGCAGAAGAGTGGTATCAGAGGTGGAACTTTCCCCACATCGTTGGAGCCATAGATGGGAAGCACGTGGCCTGCAAAGCTCCAGCCAACTCAGGGTCCAATTATTTCAACTACAAGGGCTTCTTCAGTATCATCCTCTTTGCCATGGTCAATGCTGACTACAAGTTCATCTACATCGATGCTTCAGGCAACGGGTCAGCTTCAGATGGCCAGGTATACAACGCAAGTGACCTCAAGGATAGCCTGGAACACAACCTCATCATGGGTTTTCCAGGTCCAGACCCCCCTACCCAATGACACACAAGATGTGCCCTACTTCATCATTGGTGATGACACGTTCTCCCTCAGAACCAACCTCATGAAGCTGTACAGTTCAAGATCCCTCACCCATGAAGAGAGGATCTTCAACTACAGGCTGTCCAGGGCAAGACGGGTGGTGGAGAACGCCTTTGGCATCCTGGCCAACAGGTTCCAGATACTTCTCACCACCATGCAGCATGACCCAGAGACTGTGAGGAGCATCGTGGAAGCTTGCTGCATCCTGCACAATCTCATGCGCACCCGCTACCCAGTGTTGCAGAACAGACTTGTCGACCGTCAAAAAGGGAATGGGGACATAGAGCCTGGGGAATGGAGGCAAGGACTAAATCTGATAGACACTGTGGATGTACAAGGCCCCGAGAGAGCTTCACGTGAAGGGAAGAAGCAGCGCAACCTACTGAGACGCTGGTGCAACTCCCCAACTCGAGCAGTGGAGTGGCAAGACAGGATGATAGATGATTAATGGATGCTTCCTTGAGGCTGTCGCATAGCACTGATGAGATTGTGCCCTGTATGTTGAGTGGTCCTACAATAAATAGGGCATTAATAAAGAGCTTTGTTTATTTTAAAATGTGTTGATCAATGAATAAATTGTTATTGATAATAAAGGTCCATATGTGTGGCAGCTGGGATGGTGGACCATACAGTCCCACTATGGTTGCACTGGAGGTTTATCTATCCCACAACTATCTTTATCTATCCCACAAGCATGCAAAGGCTAAACCATTTTTTCAAAGTTTTCACCAACACTTTATTAAGTAAAAAAAATGAATCAAGTAAACTAAGTGTCTTAAGCAAAGATAAACTTTATTAACTTTCTTAGGTAAAATTTATGACTTTATTAAATAAGCAAAATGAACCAAGTAAAGTGTCTTAAATGTCTTAAGCAAAGATGACCTTTATTAACTTTCTTAGGTAAACTTTATGACTTTATTAAATAAGCAAAATGAACCAAGTAAAGTGTCTTCAGTATCTTAAGCAAAGATAAACTTTCTTAGGTAAACTTTATGACTGTATTAAATAAGCAAAATGAACCAAGTAAACTGTATTAAGTGTGTTAAGCAAAGATAACCTTTATTAACTTTCTTAGGTAAACTTTATGACTGTTTTAAATAAGCAAAATGAACCAAATGAACTGTATTAAGTGTCTTAAGCAAAGATAAACTTTCTTAGGTAAACTTTATGACTGTTTTAAATAAGCAAAATGAACCAAGTAAAGTGTCTTAAGCAAAGATAAACTTAATAAGCAAACAACTCAGTCTCTGAAACTATTCTCAGTCACTCTGAGCCATGTCCATGATCTCAGCTGTTAAGCGGGCAGGGACTGTGGAGGAGGCTGTGGCTTGAGTGCTGGTCTGAGGCACCATTGGGGTGCTTGGCCCCGAGGGTACAACAGGGGATGGTGTGTTTAGGAAGCTATCTGAGAGCTGACTCAGTCCCGTGGGGTTGAGAGGCCCTTCATTAAGGACTTGAGATGTCAGGCCCAATACTGATGATAGATTGTCCATTGACGGGCTTGGCTGTGGGCTGGAGGAAGAAGGAGTGTAGTGGAGCTGTCTGGTCTGCAGCTGGGTGAGGACTGGTGTCTGTGGCATCCGATGAACCTGGGCCTGGACTGGGAAGGTCTGTTTTTGCTGTGGAAAGTCCTGGTAGCCGTAGCCTTGGTAGGTGAGGGGCTGTTGAAAGCCGTGGAAGGGCTGTGACATCACCTGTCAGGCGGAGCTCCATTCAAAATCCAGGAAAGAAATATTAGACTCTTTAGTTTAGAGAAAAGACATCTTTTACTGAAAGTGAAGTAATAGCAACCAAAGAATTCTGAATCTGAGAAATTAGGTGCGCAATTCACATATACAAAGTGATGGAAATGTTCCAATCCCCAATAGTTCAGATGACACTTCCAATTAGAAGTTGTGAACATGATCATGTGGGCATCTTCAGGTGATGATGAGGCCTCTGTCCGTTGACCTTGGCATATTTTGATAATGGGTTGCAGTTGCGCGGAGAAAAGAAAGCTAAGTGAGAAATAGAAACCTAACTCTATTGTATGCTTTCCCCCCCATTTACACAACAGAAGAATGTAACACCTCCAGCTCACTTCCCAGACTTTCCCTTCCTCCCCTCCCCCCCCCCCGTTACTTAAGGCAGTCGAAAGATGCAAAGCGATAGTAGAAGATCTTGAAGGCTGACATTCGGCCCTCCTAGAAAAAGGAAAACCATCAGTCCTAGAGGAGAGAGAGGAGAAAATATAAAGACAATTATTAATCATTCAGCAATTAGAAAACAATACACTCCTAAGGCTTATCAGGATACTTGGAACGAAATGCTTTAATCAACTTAGGGGCTTTAATGTCGGTTTTGTTAACCCATTCGGCTTGTGAAGAAGGGAAATGTTTCCAGGCTACAAGATACTGGAGTCGACGCTTCCATTTGTGAGAGTCCAGAATTTCTTTAACTTCAAAATGTTGTTCACCTTCAATCAGTATTGGTATGGGAGGGTCAGCTTGGATGGGTCTTAAATCAGAAGTACGTTCAGGTTTTTGCAAACTAACATGGAAAACCGGATGAATTCATCGAAGAGTTTTGGGTAAGTTCAGCTGAACTGTTACAGGATTTATAATCGGTTCAATCATGAAAGGACCAACATACTTAGGACCAAGCTTCTTTGACTTCTGAGTGGTCTGCAGGAATCTGGTGGACAGGAAAACCTTGTCGCCCACTTTATATTCTTTCTGTGGGGATCTTTTCTTGTCTGCAAATTTCTTATGAGCTTGATGGACCTCATCTAATGCTTTGCGTGTCACTGGCCAGTTAAGTTAGAATTGAGTTATCCATTCATCCAACGGATGGATGTTAGGTTTTTTACGAGGAAGTTCAGGTATGGGAACGAAATCTTGTCCCGAAGCCACTTTAAATGGAGTAAATCCAGTACTACTGTGTATGGAGTTGTTATATGCCACTTCGGCAAACGGTAGTAATTCGGACCAGTTATCTTGTTGATAATTTATGTAACATCTAAGATATTGTTCTAACACTGTGTTAGTCCTCTCACAGGCCCCATTAGTTTGGGGGTGATGGGCGGAGCTTAACCCCTGGGCGGAGCCTATTAACTTCAGGAACTCTTTCCAAAAATTTGAGGTAAACTGGACCCCTCTGTCAGAAATTATGCGTTCCGGAACGCCATGTAACCTATAGATATGTGAAATAAACAGTTTAAGCCCATGTCACACTGCCCAATGGATGCAAAAAGGACACAATGGACGAGCAAAATGTTCCATCCGTTGTTATCCGCTCTCAAAAGGGGCAAAAATTTGCATAACCGGAGTGAATAACACGGACGCGGGGAGGATGCAGGGCGGATGCAAAGCGGATGCAGAACGGAAGCCCAGTGGATGGAAGCGGATGAGAGCAGATGGCGCATCCGCTAGACTTTCGGGGGACCTCAGCAAAGCAGACGTGGAACGGATACAGCAGATGCAGAGCGGACGCCAAACGGATGAAGCGGATGCACAGTGGAAGCCTTGCGGATGCACAATGGAAGCCGAACGGATGCCTGGCGTTAATTGCACATGCGGGGAGGATTCATTGCGTCAGCCCCGCGGATATAACGGAAGCAGCTCGGAAGCAGGTCGCCATTCAGAAGAAAGACCTGGTGCCGGACGGATTGCCTGCATGTCTGCCTGCCAGCCTTGCTGCCAGCCTTGGTGCCAGCCTGCCTGCAAGCCTTGCTGCCAGCCGGTCTGCCTGCCAGCCTTGCTGCCTGCCTTCCTGCCAGCCTTGGTTCATGTCTGCCTGCAAGTCTTGGTGCTTGCCTGCCTGCCAGCCTTCCTGCCAGCCTTGGTGGATGCCTCCCTGCCAGCCTTGGTGCATGCCTGCCTGCCAGCCTTCCTGCCAGCCTTGGTGCCTGCCTCCCTGCCAGCCTTCCTGCCAGCCTTGGTGCCAGCCTCCCTGCCAGCCTTGCTTCCAGCCTTGGTTCGTGCCAGCCTCCCTGCCAGCCAGCAACCCCACAACCATGTGGAAGCACAGCAAGCCTCAGCCATCTGCTGCCAGCCCTGGCAAGAGGGACAGGGCTACCATCCCGCCCCCTGGCCCTCACTCTGGTTCTGCTGGGGCTTCTGCAGCACGGGCTCACTCTTCTGGGGCTGGGGTTTCTGCTGCTTCTGCTTCTGGAGGAGCTGATGAAAAGCACTCCAGCACCAGCCACCTCCACAGCACCTGGACCCTTCACCCCTGAGACTGAGCGACCAAGAGGAGTGCCAGAGACTCATTTTTGTTTTATAGCTTGTTGTTAATGAAGTCTATTTATGATTCACACACTTGCTTCATTTCTTTTTTTTAATAAAGTCTTGCTGGAAACTTTTAGAAATGGTTTAAGCCTTTGCATGCTTGTGGGATGGGTAAGGATAGCTTTGGGATGGGTTAGCATACCCGTGGAATGGGTAATAGCTGTGGGATGGGTTAGGATAGCAGTGGGATAGATAAACCTCCAGTGCAAGCATAGTGGGACTGTATGGTCCGCCCTCCCAGGTGCCACACCTATGGCCCTTTATTATCAATAATAATGTAATAATTATCCACACATGTCAACATAAACACAACTCTTTATTAAACGCCCTGTTCATTGTAGGCCAACCAAACATACATGGCCCAATTTCATCCGTGTGATGAGACAGGCTGAAGGAAGCATCCATTAAGCATCTATCATCCTGTCTTGCCACTCCACTGCTCCAGCTGGGGAGTTGCACCAGTGTCTCAGGAGGTTGCGCTGCTTCTTCGCTTCACGTGAGGCTCTGTTGGGGCCTTGCACATCCTCAGTGTCGATCAGGTTTTGCCCTTGCCTCCATTCCCCAGGCTCAATGTCCCCATTGCCTTGTTGGAGGTCCACAAGCCTGTTCTGCAAAACTGGGTAGCAGGTGCGCATGAGATTGTGCAAGATGCAGCAAGCTTCCATGATCCTCCTCACGGTCTCTGGGCAATGCTGCATGGTGGTGAGAAGTACCTGGAACCTGTTGGCCAGGATGCCAAAGGCGTTCACCACCCGCCTTGCCCTGGACAGCCTGTAGTTGAAGATCCTCTCTTCACAGGTGAGGAGTCTGGAACTGTAGAGCTTCATGAGGTAGGTTGTGTGTCGTTGGGCAGGGGTTTAGGATCTGGGAAGCCCACGATGAGGTTGCGTTCCAGCTTCTCCTTGAGGTGACTGGTGTTGTATACCTGAGCATCTGAAGATGAGCCGTTGCCTGAAGCATTGATGTACATGAACTTGTAGTCAGCATCGACCATGGCGAAGAGGATGATGCTGAAGCAGTCCTTGTAGTTGAAATAAGTGGACCCCGACTTGGCTGGAGCTTTGCAGGCCACGTGCTTGCCATCTATGGCTCCAATGGTGTGGGGGAAGTTCCACTTCTGATACCACTACTCTGCAACTTTCTTCCATCCTTCTTCAGTGGAGGGGTACTGGAGGAGCTCCTCCTTGTATTCTTCGATGATGGCCTGCACCACTTCTCTGACAACAATGCTGATGGTGTTGGGTGGCACCCTCCAGCCGTACTGCATGCTCCTGTAGGTGGTCCCTGAGGCCAGGTGGCACAGAGTGAGTGCCCCCTTGAGCCCAGGTTCCAGGCTGGGCCGGAAGCTGGTGTTTACCTTGGTCAACCTGGGTGTCAGGCGCTGCACAACTTCGTCAAACATGGCTGGAGGCATCCTCATGAAGTTCTGGAATGCCCGAGTATCTTCATTCCTGAGCTCCACCATCAGCTTGTTGTACAGTCCATCCTCTGCTCTTCTGGCGAACCATCTTCGGACCCAGACTCTTTTTGGCTGCCTTTTTTTCTTCTCGCAGTAGAGTTCACAGAGCCTGCAGATGGCTTCGCACTGTTGCAGAAGGATGGTGGCTGCCGAAAGGACTTTGTTACAATCCACGGTGGACATGACTGGATGCTGTGGAAGAGGAAGAGCCAGATGAAGGCTGCAGAAGTCTGCACCGCTGGGCTGCTGTTCTGAAAGTGAGATACAGATGGGTTGCTCCCCCTTTTTATAGGAAATATAGGTTTTCTGCTAGGCATCCTCTAGGCATCCTCTAGACATCCTTAATATCCGAGATAGGTCCCCTCTGCGAACGTTTTTTCCATTTTAAACGCTTTGTTTCCGTGCTGCATCTGCTAGGCATCCGTTCTGCATCTGTTCTGCATCCGTTCCGCTTCCTCCCTGCGTCCGAGCAGATGCGAGTTGCGCAGATGCGCAGCGGATGCCTATCGGATATAGCGGATGCCTAACAGATGCGTAGCGGATGCGTAGCGGATGCGTAGTGGATGCAGAACGGATGAACTGGATACATTTTCCACGTAAAAGTTTTGGGCAGCCCAAAACTTTCGGAGCGGATGAAATGTCCATAAACGGATGCTGGACGGATAGAGAGGAAGAAAAACGGAGGCAGTGAGTACATCGCGTTTTCCAACGGATGGCAAGCTTTTTTGTCCATTTTACATCCTCTTTGCATCCGTTCGTTCAGTGTGACATGGGCTTTAGCCAGCGTCTTAGCAGAGGGAATCTTGGAACAAGGTATGCAATGTACTTGTTTGGAAAACAAATCAGTCACTACTCAGATGACCGTGTTTCCACCACTTTTGGGTAATTCTACTATAAAGTCCATAGATATTTCTTTCCAGGGAGTCGTTGGTCTAGCTACATTTTGTAACAATCCTACTGGCTAACCAGGAGGTCTCTTTGCCGAAGCACAAATTGGACAGCTAGCTACATAAGCTTCAATGTCCTTCTTTAAAGTAGGCCACCAGAATTGCCGCTTAACCAGATATAAGGTCTTCACAAATCCGAAGTGGCCAGCTGCTTTAGAATCATGAGCCTGTTGTAGTATTTGGCCCCTCAGCACCTGTGGCACATACAACTTGGCCCCCACCCAAGCCAAACCATCTCTAATTGTATAGTCACTTGAATGAGCCAGGAACCATTCATCCAGTTTTAAAGCTTCTTTTAATTATTCGGTTAGGTCATTCGATAAAACCACTTCTTGGTTCTTCCTTTGGGCTCTGGTGATCACTGGGGCGGCTAGATGTTTGGCTGAGACAATTGGGCTTATCACCTCCTGGCGCATACTATTATATTGGGGTAGTCTAGAGAGAGCATCCGCCATGACGTTCTTCCGGCCTGGAATGTACTTCAAGGAGAAATTGAATCGCTTGAAGTACTGGGCCCAGCGAACTTGTTTAGGGGACAGCTTCTGGGGCGTTTTTAAGGCTTCCAAATTCTTATGATCAGTCCATACCTCAAATGGGTGTTTTGCTCCTTCCAGGAAATGTCTCCAGGTCAGCAAGGCCCAGCGAACTGCAAAAGCTTCTTTCTCCCAGATGGCCCATCTTCTCTCTGTTTCAGACAGCTTACGGGAGGTATACGCACAAGGCTGTAAGGTCCCTTTCTCGTTGACTTGAAGTAATACCGCTCCAATACCACATCACTTGCATCGGCTTGAATCACGAAAGGAGTGTCCATATCCGGGTGCTTCAGTATTGGTTCTGCAGCAAACAGTCGTTTTAGCTTTTCAAAAGTGGCTTGGCACTCCATGGACCACTCCAGCGGCTTTCCTGGCCTTGGCTTCACCTCCCCTTTTGTTTTCAACAGATTTGTGATGGGCATTGCTATCTTAGCAAACGTCGGGATGAATTGCCGGTAAAAATTTGCAAATCCCCAAAAACTTTGAAGTTATTTTCTGGTGTGCGGTGGAGCCCATTCCAGAACGGCACGCACCTTCTCTGGATCCATCTCTATGCCTTCAGAAGAAATGTGATATCCCAAATAGTCAATTTTGTCTTGGTGGAATTCACACTTTGACAATTTAGCATACAACTTAGCGGCACATAGTTTTTGTAGAACCGACCGCACTAACTTCACATGTTCATCCAGAGTTTCTGTGTAGATAAGGATATCATCAAGATAAACCAGAACCCCCCTGTATAAATATTCATG
>BLBF01000020.1:38232382-38242444 GCA_015471245.1 Laticauda colubrina | reverse complement strand
CCCCACACCATTGGAGCCATAGATGGGAAGCACGTGGCCTGCAAAGCCCCAGCCAAGTCAGGGTCCACTTATTTCAACTACAAGGGCTTCTTCAGCATCATCCTCTTCGCCATGGTTGATGCTGTCTACAAGTTTATGTACATCAATGCTTCAGGCAACGGGTCAGCTTCAGATGCCCAGGTATACAATGCCAGTCACCTCAAGGAGGGGCTGGAACGCAACCTCATCATGGGCTTCCCAGATCCAGACCCCCTGCCCAACGACACGCAAGATGTGCCCTACTTCATCGTGGGGGATGATGCCTTCTCCCTCAGAACCAACCTCATGAAACCCTACACTTCCAGATGCCTCACCCGTGAAGAGAGGATCTTCAACTACAGGCTGTCCAGGGCAAGGCGGGTGGTGGAGAATGCCTTTGGCATCCTGGCCAAAAGGTTCCAGGTACTTCTCACCATCATGCAGCATCGCCCAGAGACCGTTTGGAGGGTCGTGGAAGCTTGCTGCATCCTGCACAATCTCATGTGCACCCGCTACCCAGTCTTGCAGAACAGGCTCGTGGACCTCCAACAAGGCAATGGGGACATGGAGCCTGGGGAATGGAGGCAAGGGCGAAACCTGACAGACATTGTGGATGTACAAGGCCCCAACAGAGCTTCACGTGAAGGGAAGAAGCAGCGCAACCTCCTGAGACACTGGTGCAACTCCCCAACTGGAGCAGAGGAGTGGCAAGACAGGATGATAGATGATTAATGGATGCTTCCTTCAGCCTGTCTCATCACACTGATGAGATTGGCCATGTATGTTGGGTGGGCCTACAATGAACAGGGCATTTAATAAAGAGTTGTGTTTATGTTGACATGTGTGGATGATTGATTACATTATTGTTGATAATAAAGGGCCATAGGTGTGGCACCTGGGAGGTTGGACCATACAGTCCCACTATGCTTGAACTGGAGGTTTATCTATCCCACAGCTATTACCCATCCCACAGCTATTACCCATCCCACAGGTATCCCTGCCCATCCCACTGCTATCCTTACCCATCCCACAAGCATGCAAAGACTTAAACCATTTCTAAAAGTTTCCACCAAGACTTTATTTACTAAAATAAATGAAGCAAGTGTGTGAAGCAAAGATAAACTTTATAAATAACAAGCTGTAAAAGAAAAATGACCAAAGTCAAGTGTCCAAATAAAGTCAACAGGTAGCCACCCAGTCTCTGGCACTCTTCTTGGTCACTCTGAGGCGTGCCCAGTCTCAGGGGTGAAGGGTCCAGGTGCTGTGGAGGTGGCTGCTGCTGGAGTGCTGGTCTGAGGCGCCACTGGGGTGCCTGGCCCTGAGAGGACAACAGGGGACAGTGTGTTGGGGAAGCTGGCTCAGCCCCGTGATGTTGAGAGCCCCTTCCTCCATGACATGGGGTGTCAGCCCCAATACTGATGACAGATGTACTGAGGCTGGGCTTGGCTGTGGGGTGGAGGAAGGAGCAGTGTAGTGGGGCTGTCTGGTCTGCAGCTGGGTGAGGACTGGCGTCAGTGGCATCTGTGGCGTGGGTGGCATCTGTGGCGTGTGTGGCATGGGTGGCATCAGTGGCACTGGTGGCATCCGATGTACCTGTGCCTGGACTGGGAAGGGCTGCCTGTGCTGCTGGACTTCCTAGTAGCCGTAGCCTTGATAGGGGAGGGCCTGTGGAAAGCCTTGGAAGGGCAGTGACATCACCTGGGGTGGAGGAGCAGGCCTGGACTGGGTGGGAGCAGGTTCCTCTTGGTCTGGAGGGTTGTGAAGGAGATCAGTGATCCTGTCCTTCACCAGCTGGTACTGGGGTTCCGACATGTTCATGAGGGTCTGGTTGACATAGGTGAGGAAGGGCTTGCGGTTGGAGGATGGGGCGTCGGTGTGTACCAGCTGGGAGAGGAGATCTACGCTGCTCCTGATGGTGTCTCTTATCTCCAGCAGGACAGTGTGGCTCTGCCCCTCCGGTCTGCCTCTTTGCCTTTCTGTGGAGGTGGAGCTGGGGGTGGATGCGGGTTGGGCTGTGGTGGAAGTGCCATCTCCTTTCTCCCCCTGCGTCCCCCTCCTCCACGCACTCTGCTAGGGGTAGTACAGCTGTTGGGGGGGGTCTCTGTCGTGGCACGCTCCACAGATACCTGCCTGGACACAGGATCTGACTCTTTGCCAGAAGAGGACTGGCTCTCAGCAGGCTGCCTGAGAGAGAGGGTTGTGAGAGGGGCTGCTCCTCGGTGGCGGATCTCACCCTCCAAGAAGCTGCACTTGGCCATCACGTAGGTCTCTCCGTCAGCTTGACCGCGGCCTGGCCAGATTTCTTGAGGTGCAGCTTCCCGTACCACGTGTGCATGTGCTTCCACCAGCCGAGGAGCACCTCTGAAGTGTAGCGCAGTCTCTCTGCCTTCTCTCTCCAAGCAGCCTGCTTCCTCTTGGTGTCTCGATAGAGCCTGTGTCCCTTCCGCCAAAGATATTCATTCTCCCTCAGCCACTCCAGCACCTCCTCCTCATGTTCCTCTTCAATTGTGTATTGCCTCCTCTCCTGTTCACGCGTCTGCCTGTTCCTCCCTTTGGCAGGGCCATATGGGCCCTCATCAGAGGGGCTTTGAGGTTGTAGGAGCTGCTCCTCCACACCACCACCACCACCAGCAGCAGCAACAACAACAGTAGCAGCAAAATCAGGACCAGCAGGACCAGCAGGACCTGCAGCACCACCACCAGCAGCAGGACCAGGAGCAGGACCAGGAGGACCAGCAGGAACAGCAGGACCAGGAGCACCAGCAGGACCAGGAGCATGAGCAGGACCAGGAGCATGAGCAGGACCAGCAGGACCAGGAGCACCAGCAGGACCAGGAGCACGAGCAGGACCAGGAGCACCAGCAGGACCAGGAGCACCAGCAGGACCAGCAGGACCAGGAGCAGCACCAGCAGAGAAAGCACCAGCAGAAGCACCAGCCCCAGGAGCAGTGCCAGCAGAGTAAGCACCAGCAGAAGCACCAGCCCCAGGAGCAGTGCCAGCAGAGTAAGCACCAGCAGAAGCCCCAGCACCAGGAGCAGCATCAGCAGAAGCACCACCACCAGAAGCAGCATCAGCAGAAGCACCACCTCCAAAAGCAGCATCAGCAGAAGCCCCAGCACCAGAAGAGCGAGCCCGGGCAGCAGAAGCCCCAGCAGAAGCAGAGTCAGGGCCAGGGGGTGGGAGGGTGGCCCTGTCCCTCTTGCCGGGGTTGGCAGCAGATGGCAGAGGCTTCCATTTCTTCCCCATGGTTGTTGGGTGGCTGGGTGGCTGGCTGGCAAGCTTTGTCTGGAAGCAGGTCTTTCCTCTGAATGGTGACCTGCTTGCGAGCTGCTTCCCTTTATATCTGCGTGGCTGACGCAATGCATCCTCCCCGCATGCGCAGTGAACGCTAGGCATCCGCTAGGCATCCTCTAGGCTTCTTCTAGGCTTCCGCTCTGCATCCGCTTCATCCACTCGGCATCCGCTCTGCATCCACTCTTTCCGTTCCGTGTCCACTTTGCTGTGCTCCCCCGGAAGCCTTGAGGATGTGCCATCTGCTCCCATCCGCTTCCATCCGCTAAGCTTCCGTGGAGCATCCGCTTTCCATCCGCCCTACGTCCTCCCCCCGTCCGTTCTTTTCCATGTTGTCCGCTCTGGTTATCAAATTAGCGGCACTTTTGAGAGCGGATAACAACAGATGGAACATTTTGCTTGTCTGCTGTGTCCTTTTTACAAACGTTTTGCATCCATCGGCAAGTGTGACAGGGTCTTTAGGAGTGGTTGTTTAGGAGCCCTTGCAAACATCCAGTCAAACTATAAAAAGCTTTGTGTATTAATGTGAACAATTTTCCCCGAGCATTTTTGACTCATTCATATGTTTTAATAGTCTAGTCTGGCTGTCCTTCCTTTGGAAATTTGTATTCTTATTCAATTCAGTTAGATGGTCACACCAAGCCAATCTGAGTATGAGTTAAGGCCCTGTCACACTGGCCGACAGATGCAAAACATTTGTAAAAAGGACACAGCGGAGAAGAAATATGTTCCATTCGTTTTTATCTGCTCTCAAAAGGGGCAAAAATTTGCATAACCAGAGCGGATAACACGGAAAGGAACGGACAGGGGGAGGACGCAGGGTGGATGGAAAGCGGATGCGGAATGGAAGCCTAGCGGATGGAAGCGGATGAGAGCGGATAGGTCCCCTCTGCGAACGTTTTTTCCGTTTTTATGCTTTGTTTGCAAGCTGCATCCGCTTTCATCCTTTCTTTGTCCGTGCTACTAACACTGCGCATCCGTTCCGCATCCGTTCTGCTTCCTCCCTGCGTCCATTTACCACTGTAGCGGATTTGAGTTGCGCGGATGCACAGCAGATGCCTAGCAGATATAGCGGATGCTGAACGGATGTCCCCCGTATGCGTTGCAGATGCAGAATGGACGCGTTGGATACATTTTCCACTCAAAAGTTTTGAGCAGCTCAAAACCTTTTGAGCAGATGAAATGTCAATAGACGGATGCTGGACGGATAGAGGAAGCAAAACGGAGGCAGTGAGTACAGAATGGATGCATCGCGTTAACCAATGGATGGCAAGTGTTTCTCTCCATTTTACATCCTCTTTCCATCCGTTGGTGCAGTGTGACAGGGGCTTTAGTCTGGGACTCCTGGTACACTTGGTTAGATAATAGAAACAAAACTAATATTGTAACTAATATGAGAATATGAATGTTGACTATGCTGCAACATTGTAAAAAGTGTTTATGTGTTACAAACTGTTGGAAAATGCTCAATAAAAATACTGCAAAAAAAAAAAAAGAGAAAGGAAAAGAAAGAAAAAGAAAGAAAGAAAGAAGCTGCTTAGCTGGTAGGATAGCACTAGAAAACACATGTTCTGCAGGCTAGATTGGGAAGTCTAATATAGACCGAAATATAAAGAGACATCATGGTGGAAATCTAACTACATTTACATAAATATAATGGGCATGATAAACTATTTATTTGAGGTTATGTGTACAATAAGGAAGAATGCTTTCTTAATTAAATATATGCTCATTTAATTTTAGGCATGTTTGGGACATGCTGACTGACTTTATATGGGCTCAGAAGCTAAGTTGAGTGGACATGCCTAGTGCCATAGGTTCAATCAGAAGTTGAAAAAGCATCCCATACAATAATTCCATACCACTGCCAAGAAAACTACATGGTGTCCTCTATGAAGTCAGTAGGAACAGAACTTGGCTTGAAGGAAATGGCTTTTTTCTATTTAATTGCAGGTACACCAAAACGCATTGGATTGTTATTTTAAAAGTTATAGAGACTAGAAAACACGATTTGTTCCAAAAGGTAGAATGGTTAGAAATTCAGAAAGGTAAACTTTTCTCATTGACATGCTGAATGAAAGGTATCAGATGAAGGCTATGGAATTATGAAAGAAAGAACAATCTAAGCAATGTAAGTGAGCATTCATGAATTTTTAGACATCTGTGATACTTACTTCAGATCATTCCAGGAAAACTCTTAATAATTTTTAGGATTCTGACATTTCACCAGACTAAAAATAGGTTTTAACTGAACTGAATGTTAATAGTTTTGGCAAGGATATTTGGTAAGTATATACTTCTGAACTAATTCAGCTAACATTTTCAGGCTAAACAATAGATTATTCTGGTATATTTTATTTAATGAGACATTACCAAAATGTTTAATAATTGCTGTCCTCCTGATTACATTTTCAGCTTTTTATCTCAGAATTACTAGCAGAATTCAGCCAGGTTTTGTGATGAAGAAGAGTAACATTTATTCCATTTCAAGTGTTAGTACTGAATATGCACATTGTCAGACAGTCAGATTTTTACTTCATTTTTAAGTGAAGTATATTCTCTAAGCTTCAGCTCACAGTTTATTGGTTATCATTAGACCTAATATTTCCCAAAAGTATTCTTCCAAGAACTGCTGAACTATGCACAGCCTCAGAACAAGGTCATTATTAAAAAATTTTCTTGGCACAAGTTATTCAACTTTCTTATAGCTCTACCATTATACAAGAGTAAAGCAACTATAATGCAGTTGATTTTGGATGCCTTGAAAGCATATGAAATGAATATAATTTATATAATTGTCTCATACAAGCCACAATAATGCCCTGTGCATCATTATGCCCACACACAAAATGCATGAATTATGGAATATACATCAGATGTATCATTTGCTTCTCCTCACCCTGCAGAAAATGAAGACTTTTTTACATGGGCACTGGCAGGATCATGATATTATGGAACAAATGACAAAACTTACATACTTATGCCAGAGTTTATGACATAATTACATTCTTGTGCTATTTGCACCTTGATATGATTGATGTGTCATTTAGCTATCCCTGTTATAGATACAGGTATGTCTAGATTAGTGCTGATAATGAATCCCATGAAATGTTAGCATTATTTGAATTCACATTATTCAAAATGATCTTTCTATGAAAATGGGAAATTTGGTAATTGATGGAAGTAGGAAATGAACATTTAAAACATGTTTAAATATTTAATGAAATATAACAGATCAGAAGAATACATTTACAACTTAAAATTTATTTTTAACAATGTCACAGCATAGTTACAGAAAGCAAAATAAAACATTTCTAAACACCACTCCTGTCCATCTGAACAGATAGAGCTCATCAATATTTAAAATAAATAAATCAGGTGAAAAGAGGACAAGCTGGAGGATAAAATCATATCCAAAACACACCTAATTTTCCTGTATTCCGCTTTGATTTTAAAAATAAGACTTTTCTACTTTGAGTTTTACTCAGATGGAATTTTTATTTTCTCCATTCTGCATACACAATGAGATATGTCTATAACCCATCAACTGTGCAGGCACTAACTACATGTGCACCAGCCTTACATTAACTGAATTTTGGCTCGCTTTGAATGTGACCTGAATATCAAGTTGTAATTTGCCTAAAATCAAATATCACGCTATTTGAATTCAGACGAATTGTAACCTATTTGTACTGTGATATTTCTTATGTACAATCTGTCTATACTTTCTAAAAGTTTATTATCTCAGATTTGTAAACAAATCTTACTTGTTTATTCTAAATAAAACAAATCTTATTTGTTTTAGCAACGTCAAGTCTAATTCTACTATCTAAATAAAATAAAAAAGTAAATACACTCAAATTAAATAAATACATTCTAATTCTAAATAATAATTCTAATATCTAATTCTTCAGAATTAATGAACCTCATTCCAAAAGTTTCACAGTGGGCAAAGCCAGCTCACCATTCAGCACAATAAAGCAACCACTTTGAGCAGCACACCAAGATGGGTTGGAAAATGGAGCCTGCTCCTAAACTGTTATTTTGCTTAAACATACAGCTCTCAGGAGAAGGAGGCATGGCTGTACTGTAAGATCGTTGGGGCTTGGTGAATTTCTTGCAGAGGTTTCATTACCAAACTAGGTAATTTCTTGCAGAGGTTTCATTACCAAACTTGGTCATCAGTGCTAACAGTTGCCTCAATATTGGACTGGATCCCTTTTAAGTGATACCTACTGGGCAGTTGTCTAATTAGTTGACTAGAAGATGAGTGCTATTTATGGTAGTGCCATCAGGGAAGCAATGAACAAGAAAGAATACACAGAGAGGAAAATGTTAGATCCTTCTTCCATATCAGGTGTGGTTCCTCCCTTGACAAGGATTTGGTCACTTTTGGCAGTTGTATGGGATATTATTTGTACCTCTCAAGCAACACAGCTATCTGCACTAGTATTGTTTATTAGTATGAGCCAGAGTTTTGCCTAATCTAGATTTTTAAATATGTGTATTTTGCAAGTCTGGATAAATAGGCATCAATGAAGGATGATACTATTCTAAAACATAAGCAGATCAAAGGATAAACATATTTCAAACAAGTGTAATATAAATGACTCTATAGTTGGCAAGACTTTGTTAGAAATGCAAATCAATCTGCCTTGGGGAAATATGCTGTGATAGTGAACTACAATAAGGGTGTGTAAGTCTAACAATGAAACTGCTATTATTGCAATTCCTACTAATGTTGCTTATCCATGAAATTTTGATAAAGTATTCACGACAAATGTAGCCGTGTCATTTTGGTAAGCTGTATAATTATTTAAAATATTTCAAATTAAATTCTCAAGATGATACATTCAAAAATTGGTTCTCGAAAACAATGCCTTTTAATTGATTTTTAAAAATTGATGATTTTGATGGTGTGTACGCTTTCCTCGACTTTCAGGGGAGTATAATCCCATTCAGAATCTCTCTAATTCTTCCAAGAGATAGAATATATTTCCAATTATGTGCTTTGATGTACATTTGTCAGCCTAATGTGCAGTTCCTTAACATTAGAACTGTAGCCATCATGTGACATGCTTCCAAAGTTTCTAAAATAGTACTTGCATCATCATGTCAATATTTCATTTCGTCTGAGGAAAGGTCTTTCATGCAAAATGTGAAGTGCAGAGAAACTGATAAATATGAAGATATTGTCAGGTAACTTGAATCCAAAACCTTTAAGACCTTAATGATGGAAACCAGTACTCCTAACTGGACTTGGAGATGGACTGGCAATTGGCACAATCTGTATCTCCCAAATGCCGACTGCCTAGTACTTGAAGACCTGGGGCAGTTACATTCTGTAAAAGCAATCCAACGTATTTCAATAATCCTACTTTGATTTTGTTCATGAATAAGGCAACATTAAATATCTCCAGAAAGAACTCAACTGAATCAGGAAACATCTTTTCTTCTGCCTTCCTCTCTTTCCACCTACGTACTGTATATCTGTCTATGCCATGTATCTTCCCATCTAAAAAAATTGATCTGTCCAGGCTTATGGAAATGATAACTGCAGTAAGGTGCATAGATTTTTTTTTTTTGCTTTTTCAAATATTGTCCATGAGCCATCCATGAGATGTAAAGACAAGTGCAAAAAGTGAAGCTGCAGTTCATATAAGGAGGCAGGAAATAATCTGGTTTCTAAAAGATTATTGGAAGAGTCATGCCTTCTTCTTAAGGCTCTGTCACACTGGCCGATGGATACAAAATGTTTGTAAAAAGGACACAGTGGATGAGAAAAATGTTCCATCCGTTGTTGTCCGCTCTCAAAAGTGCCCCAAATTTGCATAACCAGAGCGCACAACATAGAAAGGAACGGACGGGGAGAGGACGTAGGGCGGATGAAAAGCAGATGCTCCATGGAAGCCTAGCGGATGGAAGCGGATGACACATCCGCAAGGCTTCCGGGGGAGCACAGCAAAGCGGACGCGGAACGGAAAGAGCGGATGCAGAGCAGATGCCGAGCGGATGAAGCGGATGCAGAGCAGAAGTCTAGCAGAAGCCTAGCGGATGCCTAGCAGATGCCTAGCGTTCACTGCGTATGCGGGGAGGATGCATTGCGTAAGCCCCGTGGATATAAAGGGAAGCAGCTCGCAAGCAGGTCACCATTCAGAGGAAAGACCTGCTTCCAGACACAGCTTGCCAGCCAGCCAGCTAGCCAGCCAGCCAGCCAACCAGCAACCCAACAACCATGGGGAAGAAACGGAAGCCTCTGCCATCTGCTGCCTGCCCTGGCAAGAGGGACAGGGCCACTCTCCCACCCCCTGGCCCTGACTCTGCTTCTGCTGGGGCTTCTGCTGCCCGGGCTCGCTCTTCTGGTGCTGGTGCTTCTGCTGATGCTGCTTCTGGTGGTGGTGCTTCTGCTGGTGCTTACTCTGCTGATGCTGCTTCTGGAGGTGGTGCTTCTGCTGATGCTGCTTCTTGTTGTGGTGCTTCTGCTGGTGCTTACTCTGCTGATGCTGCTTCTGGTGGTGGTGCTTCTGCTGGTGCTTACTCTGCTGGCACTGCTCCTGGTGGTGGTGCTTCTGCTGGTGCTTACTCTGCTGGCACTGCTCCTGGTCCTGCTGGTGCTTACTCTGCTGGTGCTGCTTCTGGTCCTGCTGGTGCTCCTGGTACTGCTCATGCTCCTGGTGCTGCTGGTGCTGCTGGTGCTGCTGGTGCTGCTGGTCCTGCTGGTCCTGCTGGTCCTGCTGCTGGTGCTGGTGCTG